>CM064868.1:29903340-30339024 GCA_032719365.1 Prinsepia uniflora
CAAACTCGTTGGTGAGTATATTTTTAAGGAGTCTTATGAATTTGAATGCATTTTTCTCAAACTTTGAATTAATACAGTCTCCTAGAAGTTGCTGCTATATATATATATATATATATATATATATGCATACTCAGATCTTGATTTGATTCTCTTAACTTACACGACTCAAACCCAACCTTAGCACAATTGCGGAAAGCAATCCCACCATCTAGGCTGGCAGCTTACTGATGATTCAGTTAACTTGCTCAATTGGCATTCTCTGAAGTGGTACATTGTTTTCTGATTTCCCCTTCCATTTCAGGACATTTGGAATAATACATGGTATCCAAAAGCTGCAGATCATGTGAATACTGAAAAGCCCTGGTATATTGTTGATGCCACAGACAAGATTCTTGGAAGAATGGCATCCACAATTGCCATTTACATCCGTGGGAAGAATTTGGCTACCTACACCCCCAGTGTGGACATGGGCGCATTTGTCATTGTGGTATGTGCAGTGTATAGCTATACACTAGCAATCTCTTCATTGTCATGGCTCTAGATGCAGACTAAGTTACAATCTTCTTTTGATTCTATGTTAATGGCTGAGGATTGGTTTTTAAGGTTTTTATTGGTATGAACATGCAATACTGATGGTATAATTCATTACAATTGACTGAGCTTATGTTCCTTGTTTGGTTAGTTGTATCCTTCTGGGGCTCAAATTTTTTTCCTTCAATGTCTGGCTTATTATGTCAAATTAGATTAATGTTTAGATTACTGAGCCATCCTTTTCAATATTGGGAACAGTTTTTATTTCATAGAAATTCTCATTGGATTTTCTTGAAAATCCTATTTGTGTGCATGCGTGTGGTTTATTATGTCCACTTGCATGTGGCATTAAAGTTGATTTTCCTGTCTTGATTTAATAGGTAAGTTTATCTCAGGAAACTTAGAATTGGTTGGTTCCTTCACGATTTTGTCAAGCACTTGAGCT
Organism: Prinsepia uniflora; assembly: GCA_032719365.1. Lineage (NCBI taxonomy): Eukaryota > Viridiplantae > Streptophyta > Magnoliopsida > Rosales > Rosaceae > Prinsepia > Prinsepia uniflora. The sequence continues at coordinate 29,904,317 of CM064868.1, forward strand.
CGTGAACATCTTTTGCATGTGCTTCATGCTGTCTGGAGGTTTCAAGTTCATGGACTTCAAAGTCGCTGATGATCATTTTATGCTTGTAGTGTCTGATTATCATTGTATGCTTTTCGTAGTTAGATGCATTACCCTGAAGGCTTTTGTATTTATTTTAAGCTTCTAGTTTCTGCATAGGCTTTTGAGTTTAGAGTGTTCTCCAAATGTCCCTTCACCATTTGTGATGTTATGTTATCTTCACATTACAATCTTTGTATACCCTGCCTAACCCCTTGGTGTTCTTACCTAGATTTTGTATACACACGCATTAAAATTTTGTACCTACGCATCAAATGCTTTTTCTCCAGCTCTGGTCTTGCAGCAGGTCATTTATTTTTCTTGAAGTATTATATTGTCATTTGCTTGGGTTTTTCTTGTTTTCATCTTCTCTTTTAATTTTGCTTGCAAATACTTTACAGATAAATGCAGAAAAGGTTGCCGTGTCTGGCAAAAAAAGAACCCAAAAGCTGTACAGGAGGCATTCTGGCCGGCCCGGTGGGATGACCGTTGAAACATTTGACCAGTTACAGCAAAGAATCCCAGAAAGGATTATCGAACATGCTGTGCGTGGTATGCTTCCAAAAGGGAGGGTGAGTTCTTCTACTCCAAGTTAGCCTATATGCACACACGGACACAAATAACATCATCTTTCATTTATATATACCATTGGACTGCTGAATAGAGTTGAAACAGATCGAGCTTGCAACCACTTAACTCATTCATAATGTTGATAAATTAATAGCGTTGGCAAATAGGTCTCTCTGCATGTGCATTATTCATCAGCTTTTCGCTAGAGAACTATTGTGTTTTTTTTTTTTTTTTCTGATCTAATCCTCTGCATCATCGAATTTGAATAATTTTCATTGACCCAAATTGTCTTGTCCAGCTTGGCAGAGCTCTTTTCAACCATCTGAAGGTGTACAAAGGCCCAGATCATCCACACGAGGCTCAGATGCCAGTGGAGCTGCCTATCAGGGATAAAAGAATACAAATACAAAAGTAGATTTGAAGCTGCATTTTGCAATACAGAAACAAGTACTGAATTGCATTCCCACATCATTTTCTAAAATCCAGTGGTTGATGTCTGTATTTTTCTTCACGTAGATGTTTCAATATCATTCTTTCTTGTTTGCTGCGGGTCTGGTAATGAAATCATGTTGGAACCGTTTGTAGGTTTCATTTGTTCCTATGTAATTGAACTCGAATTTGCGGTTAATGTCACAACATGATTAGGAGCAGTTAGTTTTCTTGGGAAAGGCATGTTTCTAAGATTCATGACTTGGGAGAGGCATGATTAATATTGATGACAAAAGAAGCAATGGTACTTTCACAAATCACAATTGCATCTTCATTTTTTTTTTGTCATGTTAACAGCTCAGCATTATCAGTTCTCCCGTTACTTCTGAAATTTTAAAGCCTAAAATTTAATACAAATAGTTGACTGGTGAAGCTCTGAAAATCATGACTGCATTTAGCATCATGATATCCGTTCATCTATCAAAACAAGAAATCGTTCAATAAATGAAAAAAGGGGACGCAAGGAATTGAGGGTCAAATTGAAGACCCCACTATCTACCCAATGCGAACAAGATTTTAAATGTGTTTGAAATGTAGGGTGTATTCAATCCTTGATTTAAAGGATTTCAAATGAGTTTGAAATGTAGGGCGCATTTAATTATAAATTTTAAAGGATTTAATGAAATTTAGATATATTCAAATCTGATTTTAAGTGGTTATTTTCAAATCTATAAAAAGTTAGGTGTAGTCCATTGACATTTTAAATGAATACGTATAAATCGAGTTGTTCTGAAAAAACCTAAAAGATTTTATTTGATTTGATAAATTGATTAATTTTGATGAGTTTTAGGATTAAAAATACACATATAAACCACCGCCAACAATCCATACTCCACCTAATGATTTTGATAGATTTTGCGTGAAATTATATGAAATAAAGAAAAATTAATTATAATTTTTAATCATTTAAACACATAAAATCCTATTAAAATCTCCATCGAATATACCCCTAAAGTCACAACGGGTTTTATCTTTTCTGGTTAAGCTTGCAAATATAAGAGGGTATTTCGAATTGAAACTTTCATAGCGTTTAATAAATGTATTCAACTAAGACTTTTAGAGAATTGATAAAAATGTGAGGGTATTCTAATAAGACTTTTATAAAAATTTATAAAGTTATTAAAAGTTGTTTTTTTTTTCGTCAAATTACTTCATATTAAAGACAAATTGAAAAATTTACATCAAAAGTTAAAACATTAAATAACAAATAAGGTTATGGGCCAATCCAACGATGGATGCTATCACAACGGCCAACAAAGGCTGCAATCTCATGGTAGTTTTGTTAGCAGTTCTAAGAATACAACAAACTTAATCCATTCAAATATTCCATGCAACATAGAAATGTCGTGAAGAAGTCTATGAATATTACAATCGCTTGAGTGCCCACTTAGGACATAGTCCACGACGATATTCAAATCAATTTCAAAGACAACCCTTTGAAACACTTCCTCCAAATGTGCTGCCATAGCCTCCCACAATGCATGAGTTTCAGCCTGCGGACTCGACAGATATGGAAGCCTATGCTGGCCTCCACTAGCTAGAAAACAATCATCGCAGGATCTAGCAAGCTAACCAAAATCCCCTATCCTTAACGAGGCCTTCCAAGCATCATCACATTTAATTTTTACGATCCTTGCTACTGGCCTTCTCCATCCCATGTCCTCGACCTCTAGAGAAAGAGGACGCACAGGTAGTTGCTTTAACAAAGATGACTGCCTATGCTCATTAAACTCCAACAACTAGCCTAGCATAACATTAAAGTCCTCATCGGGTGGCACTGGTCTATCTTGATAACACACTAGATTATGACTTTTCCAAAGCCTCCACAAATTGAAAGCTCGAATCTAGAGAGGTTGTCCATCCTTGGTGTTTCACGAGAGTAGATTGGATAAAGCACACAAGTATTCTTGGAAATCATCCCTCTCAAACCACTTGATATCTTACTATAAAGGAGATCCAAACAAGAAAAGCATAATATACTCCCAGTTAAAAAAGAACTGAACCTAGGACTCATTGTAACGACCGTCCCAGAAGTCGGGATTAGATTAGTGGTTAATGACGGATGAACGAAGGTAATCAGTGATTAGTTGGATACTTTCGGACGGACGGTGCAGAATGACGATTTTGCCACTGGAATGGGCAAAATGTTGACTTTAGTTTGGATGGTCGAATGGGCATTGACCGATGACCGTGACGTAGTTATGACGTTCGGAAGTTCAAGGGCAATTCGGTAATTTGGAGAAAAAGAGGCTAAATGGTTGACTTTTTGGACGACAAGTCAATTTCATGTTTTTTAAGGACCGTTAGGAAGGTCTCGAGTCCCTGATTCTAACGACAGGCGGCATGTATTATTTGGAGTTCGGGAATTTGAATTACGAGTGAGGAATTACGAAGAGCAAAATGGTAAATTGCCCTTAAGGGGCATTCTAGACATCCCCTGCGTTGTGATTCGTGCCCAGTAATCAGGGGAAACATGGCTTACCTGGATTGGTGATGTGGACACGTGGCCTGTCCTGGATGGTGGTGGAACCTTCTCACCGCCTTCAATCTCGTTTAAACCAAACGTGTGTGTGCGGCGTAGAGAAAGAGAGAACAGAGTGTGTGTGAGAGTGTGTGTGAGTAATCGTGAGAACCCAAACCTCTTCCTATTGTCTTTACTGTCTGAATTGAAGGGGAAGAGGATGGTCAGACGTTTTGGCTGGTGGTGTCACGGCAGCCCGCGACGGCGAGTCGAGACAGGTACTCTGAGGAACCGTGAGTCCTGTTTTCACTAAAAATTGCCAAACTGTGTTTTCCTGACTGTTGAGCAATTTGGTTGATGGGGAAAGGTTTTTGGAGGTCACAGGAATTCAACAAGCCCGATTTTGAGGTTTAAGATGGACGGTAAGTGGATGTCCTTTGAAAACTCAATGTTGAATTCAATAATGGTGAAATGAGTTTTAGTAGTGGTTACTTGATTATAATGGCTGGTTACCGTTTTGGAGGTGACTACTGGATGAATGGGACCAAAACAAAGGCCAATGGTGGCCGGAAGTGAGGGGACCGCCAAGGTGGTGGACGTCCGGTTTGCAAGCTTGATTGTAGGTATGTTTTACATGAAACGGTTCACGTTCTGATCATGGTAATCAATTAGGAAATAAAAGATGAACTTAAGGGATTAATTAGAATAAAAAATGAACCTAAAATCATGGAATTACAACGGTGAACCGCTCATGCCGGTCCAACTGGACCGGGTCTACAAGACCGAACCAAACCCGGTTCGACAGCGGGTTGAAGATGAACAGTGACTGGGCGTGTGGTTCCGACGCCCAGCCCCTTTGGGCGGCGCGTGAGGGCGCGTGGGACCCCTTTTGGGGAAGGTTCCAATATGACTTTTAAGTATTCGATGTAACAAACATTTTGGCACTGGTTTCGAGTCAATCGGACATCGTCTCTATAATTTTCGGGATGTCCGAAGGTTTTAGGGCTCGTTTAAAAATAGTTAAAAATTCAGGAAAATTATGAGACTTAAGTATAAGCTTAATGAAGTAGTTAGTGACCTCGTTATGGAATTTGGACAGGTTCGGGAAAGCCGAGGATAGTAGAATGGCTGGGAACGGCGTAAGTGCGCGTATCGAGGCGACGTCGGAATGGTCTGTGAGTGGACTTTGCTTTCTAACTCTTGATGCATGCATATATGTTTTAACATGTTTTCATACGTGATTCTATGATTTGCTTTATGATCTTAATGGTTTACGGTTTTGCACGTTTTTTGAGGTTTTTACGGAATTTCATGTTTTACGAGATTTCGCACGACCTTATGATTTGACTGTGATTTTAATGATTTGATTTCAAGGATTTGAAATGGATTTCGGAAAAGTGATTTCGGGCTTGGGACCCTGTTCATGAGCTTTTGGTTTTAAAACTGGATTTCGGAAACTTGGAAAGGAAGTCTGAATTTGGGTTTGGGATGATGGTTCTGGATGCTAGCTTACGGAATCATTGTTGCGAATTCGACTGTGGATTTTCTGTGGTTTTCACTGATTGAATGAAAAATAGTTTTGGGTTTAAAGACCCGGAAAAAGAGAAAACCCACTGGATCTGGTTTTGAGTTTAAAGACTCGGATTTATTGACGGGGGGAGGGCCCTGGATTGATATGTTTTATGTTTAAAGACTCGGTATGGTTTTGAGTTTAAAGACTCGGTGATTGTGATACCCCCCGAGGCTTGTGATTGTGTTTTGAGTTTAAAGACTCGTTGATATCTCGGGAAGGCCTGGTTATTGCGCATTGTGTTTTGAGTTTAAAGACTCGGGTGCACTTGAGATCCAGTAAACTTGTTTGATGGATATTTTCACTGGTTTTTCACTGGTTTTCTGATGTTTTGGGAAGTGGCCTGGATGAAGTGGATTTGACGAGTTTTGGGACTGAGTTCCCGGATTTGAGATTGATTTGTGATTTGAGGCTGAGGTCTGGATTTGAATAACGGTTTTGATACGGGTTATCAAATGGTTTCTTGGATGGTTTTTGATATGAGTGGTTTCATGACTTGAATTGATATGCATGCATTGGTTTTTAATTGGAGGGTAAATATGTAATTGTTTTATTGAACTGTTTTCTAAATTATACTTTATTTTTGTCCACTCACAGTCTTTTCGTGTTTTCGATACCCTCCAGGTTGTTGCGATGCGGGCTGTTGGTCGAGAGAGAGGGAGACATCACAACCGAAATCCACAGTAGTTCGGCGCACTCTGGGAATTCCGGATGCTTTTAGGATGGCTAGATCAAGAATCCCTTGTCCGACGTACGTGTCACACGGAGGTTGGACGCCAGTTTAGCCTTCGTGGTATATGTAAGTTAGACGGGAGCAGGATTTAGCCCTTATCCCGGGGGATTAGGGGTGGGTCCTGACAATTGGTATCAGAGCGAGGTTTCGTGTGTTTTGCTCGAGGTTTGGTTCCCAGAGTCGTGAGTTTATGGATTTGGGTGGTGTGATGCTACTGTGGATGTTATGTCTCGATGTAGAATAGCCTGTCAGCAAATTGGATGCGATAGTGATAGTACATTTGTTGTGGCTAGTTAGCGGTGATTGTTAGTGGCAGGATGTTAGTCGCTCGATACGCGGTACGAGATATGATGTAAGTCGGCTTAGGGCTGGAATAGTTAATGTGTTTGGCACTAGAGGTGCTCGGTGATTTGACCATAGGGACGAATGTTTGCTAGGAGGATTAGCCTGGATGGTAGCTGGTGAACTACGGATGAGTAGGTTGGTCGGCCTGTGGGGCCCGAGAGTAGTCCTTTGAGCTGGTGAGATACGTGAGCCGAGAAGGCCGATTGATGGTGGCCGGTTGGGGCGGATGATGTTGATGATGACGATATGGATTGGTGACCTTTTGGTCAGTTTGGTTGGAATTGGACTTGTACTGCTACGAGTAGCCGGATGCCTTGAGTGGCAGAGTTTAGAAACTACTTTGAGGCCCGAGAAATTTCCCCCTAGCGAGGGTTACTAGTTGACGGTTGTGACAACCTGAGTGGTGAGGTTGTTGGGAGTTATTGGAGGCCAAGGGTTTGGATAACCCGAGTGAGGAAAAGGTTTTAAGGAACTTTGTTGAGATGGCTCGTTAGGATTGTACGTATCTTTGTGAAGAACCCCAGAGTAAGTGTTTAGCCTGGAAAATGTGAGTAGAGGTTTGTGATTAGAAAATTTTTGTGGTTGGGCCGACTTATGGCCGGATTGGAAATGGTGTTGCTAGGTGCAGCCGAGGTAGTGATTGGTTGATGGACGACTCTGGACGAGTCCAGTGTTGGGTACTCAAAGTATTGGACTCAGAGGGAGGTTAGTTTTCCCGACCCAAGCGAAGGTTAAGGGTTTGGCTCGGTAGAAGCAGAGGATCGAAACTGATGGAATGGGAACGTTAATCGAGTCGGGAGATTTGATGACCATTGATGGGTCATGTATTAGGATGAACGGTCAGGATGCCATTGGTTGATCAGAGTAACGCATCGGAAACGCGGTGGACCTAGGCTTCGTGTTGGATCGGGCTAGGTTTGAATGGTCGGGGTTGACCGCTCGTGAGGTTGGTACGAGTAGACTTTTCCCTGACATGTTGGTATATGTCGGCCGGTGCCGAGGATGACACTGGGTGATTGGCAACTTCGAGAGTTGGTGACTCGTATCCAAGCAGATGTTTGGAGTGGAACCTCGGGAAGGATGTGACGCAATCATCAGAAGGAGTGATGATTGATACCCTTTTCGGGTGTGCATACGCGGTGTTAACCGATATGTGAGTTGGTTGGCAAGTTGGTTCGGTACGGACACATGTTCGTGATCCATAGACGTTGAGGATCACCTAGGGATAGTGGAGTTGATATTTGGACATTTTTTCCAATGGTGGTATTCGAGTTGCAGATTGAGTTTCATGGTTGGGAGAAGGTAGACATACTTCTAACCTGGATGGGATCTCAGAATTAGGAGATGATGCGATACTGTGGTTGGTTCCGAGTTGGAAATTTGGTTATGTGTTGTGATCAGGAGTAGGAAAGTACTTGGTGACGCAGAGTGTAGCGAGTGTTAGGAGATTCCGTTAAAGGATAATGGAAGGAAATGGAAAATGAGTGACTATAACTGATCGATATGAGGTTATTAACGAGAACCCACAATCTAGACGTGCGGTATAGAAGATCGATTGGATTTGATGCAATGGTCTGAAATGTGGGCAGTAGGATCCACTTAGGAGTGAGTGGATCGGGAATGAAGTGTTTTTGGACTCAGGAGTGGTGCAGAGGTTGGATGACAAGACAGAGGTTGGATATTGGACTCGGATCTAGTGTTGGGTCAGCCCTTTGTACGTGGTTGCGTTGTGAATAGATGTCATATTGGATGGGAGACCCAGGAGATCGGGAGTTTTGGAAGGGATTTGAGCTAGACATTTCCGGGAGATAGGTAGTTCAGTTTAGAGGTTGGAGTGACCGATGGGCTTCAACGTGAAGCGTGTTTGTTTTGTGATGACCCCAGTGCGTTTGGGACGATCTTTCGATGAACTAAAAGTTGGTTGAGTAAGATGAGGTGACAGTTTGGGCACTGTTAGAATATTTTGGTTTGGCAGGTGCTGGACACCAGGTAGGAGACCCAGGTGTAAGAATCGTTGGATTTCTCCCCGCTACTTACAGAGGTACGAGATGCGAAATTTCGGGGACGAAATTTTTTTAAGGAAGATAGATTGTAACGACCGTCCCGGAAGTCGGGATTAGATTAGTGGTTAATGACGGATGAACGAAGGTAATTAGTGATTAGTTGGATATTTTTGGACGGACGGTGCAGAATGACGATTTTGCCCCTAGAATGGGCAAAATGTTGACTTTTAGTTCGGATGGTCAAATGGGCATTGACCGATGATCGAGATGTAGTTCGAGACGTCACGAGTCAGTAGACAGGTGGCACGTCCGATTCCGACATCCGAGGAGGAAGTTATGACGTTCGGAAGTTCAAGGGCAATTTGGTAATTTGGAGGAAAAGGGGCTAAATGGTTGACTTTTTGGACGAAAAGTCAATTTCATGTACTTCAAGGACCGTTAGGAAGGTCTCGAGTCCCTGATTCCAATGACAGGCGGCATGTATTAGTTGGAGTTCGGGAATTTGAATTACGAGTCAGGAATTACGAAGGGAAAAATGGTAAATTGCCCTTGAGGGGCATTCTAGACATCCCCTGTGTTGGGATTCGTGCCCAGTAATCAGGGGACACATGGCTTACCTGGATTGGTGATGTGGACACGTGGCCTGTCTTGGATGGTGGTGGAACCTTCTCACCGCCTTCAATCTCGTTTAAACCAAACGTGTGTGTGCGGTGTAGAGAAAGAGAGAACAGAGTGTGTGTGAGAGTGTGTGTGAGTAATCGTGAGAACCCAAACCTCTTCCTATTGTCTTTACTGTCTGAATTGAAGGAGAAGAAGACGGTCAGACATTTTGGCTGGTGGTGTGACAGCAGCCCGCGGCGGCGGGTCGAGACAGGGACTCTGAGGAACTGTGAGTCCTGTTTTCACTAAAAATTGCCAAACTGTGTTTTCCTGACTGTTGAGCAATTTAGTTGATGGGGAAAGGTTTTTGGAGGTCACAGGAATTCAACAAGCCCGATTTTGAGGTTTAAGATGGACGGTATGGGGACGTCCTTTGAAAACTCAATGTTGAATTCAATAATGGTGAAATGAGTTTTAGTAGTGGTTACTTAATTTTAATGGCTGGTTACCGTTTTGGAGGTGACTACTGGATGAATGGGACCAAAACCAAGGCCAACGGTGGCCGGAAGTGAGGGGACCGCCAAGGTGGTGGACGACCAGTTTGCAAGCTTGATTGAAGGTATGTTATACATGAAACAGTTCACGTTCTGATCATGGTAATCGATTAGGAAATAAAAGATGAACTTAAGGGATTAATTAGAATAAAAAATGGACCTAAAATCATGGAATTACAATGGCGAACCGCTCACGCCGGTCCAACAAGACTGGGTCTGCAAGACCGAACAGAACCTGGTTCGACAGCGGGTTGAAGATAAACAGTGACTGGGCGTGTGGCTTCCACGCGCAGCCCCTTTGGGAGGCGAGTGAGGGAGCGTGGGATCCTTTTTGGGGAAGGTTTCAACACGACTTTTTAAGTATTCGATGTAACGAACATTTTAGCGCTGGTTTCGAGTCAATCGGACATCGTCTCGATAATTTTCGGGATGTCCGAAGGTTTTAGGGCTCGTTTAAAAATAGTTAAAAATTCGGGAAAATTACGGGACTTAAGTATAAGCTAAATGAAGTAGTTAGTGACCTCTTTACGGGATTTGGATAGGTTTGGGAAAGCCGAGGATAGCAGAATGGTCGGGAACGGCGTAAGTGCGCGCGTATCGAGGCGACGTCGGGATGGTCTGTGAGTGGACTTTGCTTTCTAACTCTTGATGTATGCATATATGTTTTAACATGTTTTCATACGTGATTCTATGATTTGCTTTATGATCTTAATGGTTTACGGTTTTGCACGTTTTTCGAGGTTTTTACGGAATTTCACAATTTACGAGATTTCGCACGACCTTGTGATTTGACTGTGGTTTTAATGATTTGATTTCAAGGATTTGAAATGGATTTCGGAAAAGTGATTTCGGGCTTGGGACCCTGTTCATGAGCTTACGGTTTTAAAACTGGATTTCGGAAACTTGGAAAGGAAGTCTGAATTTGGGTTCGGGATGATGGTTCTGGATGCTAGCTTATGGAATCATTGTTGCGAATTTGACTGTGAATTTTCTGTGGTTTTCACTGAGTGAATGAAAAATGGTTTTGGGTTTAAAGACCCGGAAAAAGAGAAAACCCACTGGATCTAGTTTTGAGTTTAAAAACTCGGATTGATTGACGGGGGAGGGCCCTGGATTGATATGTTTTGAGTTTAAAGACTCGGTGATTGTGATACCCCCCGAGGCCTGTGATTGTGTTTTGAGTTTAAAGACTCGTTGATATTCCGGGAAGGCCTGGTTATTGCACATTGTGTTTTGAGTTTAAAGACTCGGGCGCACTTGAGATCCAGTAAACTTGTTTGATGAATATTTTCACTGGTTTTCACTGGTTTTCTGATGTTTTGGGCAGTGGCCCGCATGAAGTGGATTTGACTAGTTTTGGGACTGAGTTCCCGGATTTGAGATTGATTTGTGATTTGAGGCTGAGGTCTGGATTTGAATAACGGTTTTGATACGGGTTATCAAATGGTTTCTTGGATGGTTTTTGATATGAGTGGTTTCATGACTTGAATTGATATGCATGCATTGGTTTTTAATTGGAGGGTAAAAATGTAATTGTTTTATTGAACTATTTTCTAAATTATACTTTATTTTTGTCCACTCAAAGTCTTTTCGTGTTTTTGATACCTTCCAGGTTGTTGCGGTGTAGGCTGTTGGTCGAGAGAGACGGAGACATCACAACCGAAATCCACAATAGTTCGGCGCACTCTGGGAAATCCGGATGCTTTTAGGATGGCTAGATCCAGAATCCCTTGTCCGACGTACGTGTCACACGGAGGTTGGATGCCAGTTTAGCCTTCGTGGCATACGTAAGTTAGACGGGAGCAGGATTTAGCCCTTAATCTTGGGGGATTAGGGGTGGGTCCTGACACTCATCATCCTCACCTCAATGTGGGCACATATTCGTCATTAGGACCTTATGTTTTTCCAAGTTATCTCTACTAGCAAGGATGTTTTTTTAACAACGCCATATGAATAAGCGTACCTTCATTGGTGGTCACCAAAATTTGATGAATTAAGTATCCCACTGCTTCTCCCTTATCCTATCATTAGTACTAGTATAGACCCCAAGCAACCACCACTTCAGAGACTGATTATAATCAGTAATTTGAACCTCAATCAGGAATTCAGCATATTTGACAATAATCACATTGTTAGAATCTTTCCAAAAGACACAAAGACCACCACTAAGCCCCCTAGGCTCCACTTCTTGCATACACAGCATTCCTAATCGTTGTTTCAAGAATTCAAATCTTCTTCGTCGCTGTGTAGTTTCTAACAATGTAATAATTTCTGTTGGTAAGGAAAATTCTGCTTCTCCAAGGCCTTGATTGTCATGTCACCATCGATGCCCTAAAAACTCTAGCAGATCAACCGCATGGTGATTACAATCCTTGGAGAAGCGTGTTAGGAGAACTGACCTAATGATTAGCCCCCCCCCCCCCCCCCCCCCAACCCAATAGAGGACCGCACCACATTCCCCTTCTGCAGTCTGCACACTCCTATTCTTGATCTCAGGTTGTGAAACACACGTTAAAAGAGTTTTTGATAGAGATTTGGGAAGCCCCCAATCTTGCTATCGTGCGACTTGAATGTGGTTGGTGACAGGTTGAAATTGGGTCAACGATTTTGAATTTTTAAGGTCTAGTCACAGAAGCTCACAGGAAGATCTGCAAATTTATGGTATTAAGGATAGGTGTAAATAATGTGGGGATTGAGTCGTCGAGGATTACAAGGATAAAATTAAATTTTAGGGTTTGGTTAGTGAATGTTGATAGGCTCTTAATTGAGATTTATTTTATATTATTTTATTCCCTTTATACCAACTGTTTAATATTAAAATACTAAAAAATTGGAGGAAATAAAATATTTTGTAGGAATTTGTAGAAAAAAATAAAGCTTGGAATTTGGAGCATTTTGGGGAAAGAATCGTTCCAATCGGAATTATAACGAAGAAATTTTGGACGAAACAAGAAAGGCCACAAAAAAATTATAGAGAATTTCAGTGGGGGGCTGCCGAGTCCACCACAAGAACCAAGCCCAAAAACGCAGCCCAGATTCGCAGCCCCAGGCTTTTCTGATCGCGACCCAAAATCCAGCCCAAATCCATAACTAGACCTCAGCCCAAGTTCTGCTTTTGAGCGCGCTGGCAGAGCTCCCTTCGTCTGCTTCGAAGCACGCCTCCCGAATGCGCATTCCTCTGTTAGCGCGTCTCACGCTATGTCACATCCCCTTTTCAGCGTCTGACGCGCTGTTCCAGCCTCTCCATGAGTAGCTGCTTGCCGAAGACCTTAGCTACTCCACCTGCTACACCTGCCGAGTCATCCCCTGCATTTGGTGCTCTAACTGCTCCCTTTTGTGCATTTTTCCAGCACTGTTTTTACCTAAAAATCAGCATCATTTCATCATTTGATTTTATTGTATTTTTTATTTAATTTGTATTTTATTTTTCTTAGATTTTGAGTGGTTCTCCCTCTATAAATAGGGAGGCCATTTCATTGTTTAAGGGTCCTTTTTTTGTTCATTTTAGTTTCTTTTTTCTTTGTTATTTTCTCTCTATTTTGGAGAGACATTTGAGACCATTTTAGCTTCTTGTAGATTGTTCTTCTTAAGTTTCTTTTAAGTTTTGTTTTTAGATTTGTTTTTAATTTATTTTTTACATTTTGATTCTTAATTTTATTTCTTCTTGACTTTGTTCTTGTAACTTTTCTTTAAGAGCTCTTAGACACATTTTTGTGTTTTTCTTAAGAAATACCTAAGTCGAGTATTTATGAGGTAATTCTAGAATTTAAGTTTGCATTCTTATGTTATTCTTCTATCTTTATAAGATTCCTTTTGTTGTCAGAGAATTTTATGAATAACATTTGATTGTTTCATCCACTTTCGGAATCACGAGCTATCCTTGGGTTCCGAAAGTGTAACTTTATTCCCTTTACTTAAACTCTTTTCATTTTTTCGATTTTATTTATAATTCAACATACGTGTTGGTATTTTCTTTCTAACATTTGTAAATGTAAATACCATCTCCATGTGTTTTACTTTTTAAATTTCATTTACTTCATATGTTTTAGCGCTTAACCTTCAATTTAACGGTAAGTGTTTATGATCGTTGTTCGGTGCACTTAGAATAGGATTGAAGAGATTTAAATGTTTGGCGCACATTGAAATAAAAAAATATAAGGTGAATCATATTATAAGTATTTATGATCGTTGTTCGGTGCATTTATAGTATTGAGAAATGTATGCATGTAATTGAGATAATGAAGGTAAAATTTCGTGATTGAATAAATATGAGCAAAATGCTAGAGTGTTGGTGAAGATTTGTGTTTGAAGAAAATCCACTTGTACAAAAGTTAAAGTAGAAGTAGAATTAAATTCTTAATTGTATTTACTCGTTTTCTTTATTTTATAATTACAATCTTTCAAAACCCCAATTTTTTATTCTTTAATTCTTTAATTCTTTATCCTTTAATGTTTTAATTCTTTTATTCTTTAAGTCATTAATTCATTAATTATTTTATTTTTTATTCTTTAATTAATTTATTCTTTATTATTTTATTCAATGATTGTTTATTATTCTCTTTTACTTAAAAATATTAATGTTTCCTAATTTCTCCGGTTAAAAACGATCCATATTTACCAATTCTATATCTACACAAAAAGAATTTAAATTGCAAATACTCGAATTAAGCGTTTATTTAAATGTGTGGTTCGAGCATTATTAAGAGTTTGATTTCTGATGGGTTTACTTTTCGTGATTAAATAGATGGCTGAAACAGGAAGGATGGTTGTTGGGTATTGGCTATTGTAGGTGGATAGCTTCTTAAAAGGAGTTAAAGGGGCTTGAATGGGACTCTGATGGAAAGGGTGGGCCTAAAAGGAGGGATGGAGGCTCTCATGGTAGAAAGAGCTAGTTACGTACATAAAAAAGAATTTGAGGTTTATTCAAAATATCAATGAATATTGTAGATTTTATTCAATAGAAGAATTTTATGGGATTTGATAAGTATTTTAGTGTAAATTATACTTTAGTAAAGTTTATAATTTGTCTACCCTCGCGTCCTTGGAGTTTTACAGATAAGGTTTAATATTGTATAATTTGTGATTTTTATATCATTCAATAATCTCGATAAAATTCGAGTCTCCTATATTATTAAATAATATTCTCCATAGAATTGTAAGTGATTAAGTAAAACAAATTTTATATTAATTTATTTACAGTTCGAAGATGAAATAAAAAAATTAATAAAATGAATGAAAAAGATTCAAAAGCATGCATGATGTCTAATTGTCCTAATCTCTCATTCCCACTAGTATTAGAAATATTTTTTTACTCAAAAAATAATTTTGATTTGAATATAAAATTCTTTATATATATATATATTATAGCAAATTATATAATTCAATATTATGATTTTTTAAAGTCAATCATAATATAGGAAACTCGGTATAACTCTGTAAAACTCAGTCATGTAGTCCAATTTAATTACGTTGTTAACTTTATAAAACTTTATAAAAATCAATAATCTATAAAAATTTATCACTTCAAACAATTTTGCAATTATCTGTATAATTAATCAGAAAAGTTTTGTTAACTATAGGTATATGATTATTTTTTTGTTTGGCTTATTAATAAAAAGTCCAAACTCATTGATATGATCTTTTTATAGAAATACAAATTTTATAAAATATCATTTGTCGTACTATTTATTTGACATAAACTAATAGGGTCGAATAATTAATAAAGATGTATAATTTTCAACTTCTCCTTTTGCCTTATTGTTGTAGAGTCTGCTTGCTCGCTATGTGTCCTATAGGCTTAACTACAGTTACCAAATCTAATTAATATAAAATTACTTAATATAAAAAGAGAATTTGTCATTCTTTCCGATATTGAGCAAATATTTTTATAATTAATTATATATATAATTAATTGTATATTAAATCAAGTTTAGGTTATACCTTACATAAAAGAAATAAAATATTTGCAAAAATAATAAATTGAAAAAGGAGTATAAACAAAAACAAAAAAAAAAACTCAAAAAAGAAAAAAAAAATCTAGAAATGCATAAATATATACCTTTTATTTGGTAAACTAGGATTGAAGGACCCGGAAGAGCTACATCAAGGGGCTTCAAGCCTTCAAAGGTCTATGTTTAGTCCCAAAATGGACCTACCGTGATGAGACCCGTTGGGGGACCTAGGACCCAATGAGGGGTGTTCGGACCCGCAGAGGGTGCTGATTGGAATTCTGCTTCTACCCATCGAGCGACTTGCACAACCTAAGAGGCTCTGATGCTTAAGTTAGTAAGCGTATGGAACACCAAATAGGCAGATCACAACACAAAGACTGCAGAGTTGAAGTTGTGTGTGCTTAGAGAAAGAAGTAGATGAGAGAGAGTCACCTTTATAAAAAAAGGTTTGGGGGGTATTTATAGTAGCCTTAAATGTGGTGGTTGAGCACTGTTTGGGGTAGGTTCCAAGTTACAATAGAAGATTCTCCCACGTGCCCCGTAGATTTGTGAGGTGTGCCAGGTGGCAACCAACTTTCTGGTGTGTCAGGGAGTTGGTGATGACAACTGCCTAATCGAACTGAAGGGGTGCCAATCATGCCTGTAGAGTGAAATGACTGGGTAGGTATGCCAACGGAAACCACCTATGTCGGCTGCCGAACAACTTCTGTCACGACCTAGCCCATCTAACGCATTATTGTCCGCTTTGGGCCCAGCCCTCATGGTTTTTTTTTTCGGGCGCTCATGTGCAACTTCCCAATAGGTCACCCATCTTGTGATTGCACCAACCTCAACTTGCTTAACTTTAGAGTTCCTAAGGAATCCAAAGCAGTGAGCTCCCAAAAGGCCTTGTGTTAGATAGATACGTGCCCACACATATAAGGAATTTCACCTTTCCCTCCCCGAGCGATGTGGTATTGTTCACCGATCTTGCCTTTCCAAGCTCACGGGTCTTGCTCACAATTCTTTCTTCTCAAGCTCACGGGCCTTGCTCACTATTCTTGCTTCCAAGTCCAGGTCTTACAATCCATCCCCCTTAGGGCCCAACGTCCTCGCTAGCACACTTCTGGTCGGGGTCCAGCTCCAATACCATTCTATCACGACCTGGCCCATCTAACACAATATTGTCCACTTTAGGTCCAACCCTCAAAGTTTTGTTTTCAGGCGCGCACGTGAAACTTCCCAGTAAGTAATCCATCTTGAGATTGTGTAACAACCCGTCCCGAAAAGTAGGGCTAAGACAGTGATTAGTGAAGGATTGGTGAGCTTAATCGGGGGTTAGTTGGTCCCGATAAGGTCGTTAGCCTAGAATGACGATTTTGCCCCCGGTTTGGGCAAAAAGTTGACTTTTAGTTCGGGCGGTCAAATGGATTATGACCGGTGACTAGGACGTAGTTTAGGACTTCACGAATCCGTAGACAGGTGGCACATCCGATTCCGACATCCGAGGAGGAAGTTATGATGTTCGGAAGGTTGAGGGCATAACCGTAATTTGGTTAAACTAGGGGGAAAAGTTGACTTTTCGTACGATCGGGTTTTGACACGTTGACCTAGGATGGTTAGCTAGATCTCGTCGTCCTGAGTTCGATGACAGATGGCACGTATTCATCGGACTTGCGATGTGTGAGTTACGGGTCTAGAAAGGTAGTGGCAAGATCGTAATTTTGGCTTGAAAGGAAGGGTATTTTGGTCTTATGTACTTTGGGACTGGTGCAACAGAGAGGGACAAATAGAGGGCTGCGATTGAGCCACTTGTGAGAGAGTGTGAGAGGATTGTGACTTGTGGCAAGGGCCTAGTGGCTTCTAGGCGTGTGCACGGTCCCAATTATTTGGGGTGCCCGTGTGTGTTCGTGCTTGTTGGACCAGAGAGAAGAACAAAAACAGAGAGTGAAATTGGGAGAGGAATTGATCGATTGAGTGTGTGGGTGAGAGGTTGGTGAGTTGTGAGAGTGACTGAGAGAAGGGAGGAAAGTGGTGAGGGATTGGAGAGTGAGGATTGCGAAGGAAATCAGAGGAGTAGGAGGTTTGAGTTCACGGGAAAACCTGAGGAAACAGAGAAGAGGTGAGAGCTTGTGGTGGCGGTGTGGCCGTGTACGGTGCAATTGGACTCGTGGTGGTGTCGTGAGGGGTGAGAGGAGTCCACTAGCCCCAGCGGAGCTCACGGCGGCGATCGACCGCATTTAATCTTTCTTTACTTTTCTCTTTGTGCTCTGTTTTACCGTTTAGGTTCAGACGTCTAGTTGTAGCTTTTGGGGTTGAATCGAGGAGTCTAGTGAGGTTTAGGGGACTCAGTAAGGTCCCAGGTATCCTCTGGTTGTGCAGCCGTGACGGGGACGTGCATGGCGGAGGCTAGAACGACGGAGAGTACCGGTGTGCTCTGTTTTTCCGTTTTTCTTCAAACGTTGAGTCG
The DNA here is from genome assembly GCA_032719365.1 of Prinsepia uniflora. NCBI lineage: Eukaryota > Viridiplantae > Streptophyta > Magnoliopsida > Rosales > Rosaceae > Prinsepia > Prinsepia uniflora. The sequence goes on from CM064868.1 coordinate 29,922,099, forward strand.
TGGCTCTTGGACGTGAGTCGACGGTTTTGGTGAGTTGGGTAAGACTCAGAGAGGTTCTAGGAAGAGTTTAAGACAGTCACGGTGACGGGGGGTGACTGGGTTTAAGGGATCGTGAAACAGGGGACTGGTTCGAATTTTGTTCGAGCTTGAGTCGACGAGTGGTAGGATGAGTCGAGGTGTTAGAGTGAGGGGGATGAGTTCCTTAGAACGGGACGAAGCAGTTGGTGAAGAGAGGAGCAGTTTTGGTGCAGGCACGGCGGAAAGCCGGTCACGCCGGTTCGAGTTGCAGGGACTGTTTCGAACCGGGTCGACCAGAGGTTGCTGGTGACACTGTAGCTGGCGCGTGAGGGCCACGCGCAGCCACTTTGGGCGGCGCGTGAGGGCCACACGCAGCCACTTTGGGCGGCGCATGCAGCGGCGGCTGGGAAAACGGTCAAAATGGTTTTTGGTCTAGGTGTTGTGACGAGTCTAATGGAAATTAGTTTCGGGTTGATCGGACGTCGATTCGATGTAGTTCTGCGAGGGTGAAGGTTTAGGGTTCCGGTTCGTTACGTTTAGGACCCGGGGATTTTTGGGAAAATTAGGTGGACCCTTTTAGGTGTGTTAGTAACGTTCTTGGGTGATTGTTGACAGGATCGGGACTTCCCGAGGAAGCTGAGGAACGTACGGGACGTTCGAGGCGCGATTGAGGGCTCGGTACTGTGAGTGGACCCTTTCTCTAAACTTGAGCATGCATAATTGCTTTTAATTACTTGTTTTATGGTTTTATATGTGATTTCATGGTCATTTGAATATGCTATAATTGTTTTACTTAATTGCACATTTTTCGAGAAATAACGTATTTGGCACATTTTACGAGAAAGACTTGATTTCTGATTATGATGCCATGGTTTTGGGATTTCAAACAATAAATGGTTTTCAATGATTATAAAGGGATTTTGGAACATGATTTCGATGATCAAGGTTTTCGGTTTTAGAATCGGATTTTGGAAAGCGGAATTTGGTTTTAAAGTTAAAAAGTGGAATTTCGGATTCGGGTTCGGAGTGACGGTTCGGGATGCCGGAAGGGCATCAGACCAGTGATTTCGGATTTGGGTTTGGATACGGATTAGAAAAAGGTTTTCAAACGGTTTTGGATTGGATTTTTTGGATCTGGTTATTGGGTTTAAAGACCCGGATATTGATTGACGGGGGACGGGCCCGGATTGAGTTTAAAGACTCGGGAGTTTAAAGACTCGGATATATTGATATTTCCCCCATAGGCCTGTTGAGTTTAAAGACTTGGGAGTTTAAAGACTCGGATATTATTGAGGCCTGGATTGAGTTTAAAGACTCGGATAGATCCAGCAGGTTTGATCGGTTGGTTATGGCTTGGTACTTATGTTTTCTGATACAGTTTTATGACGCTGATGATATGATTTCTACAACTGTTTTTATAGTGTTTCTATTTTTATGATGAGGTTTACGTGATTGATAACTGTTTTAATAACTAGGTTATGCATGTGGTTTCAAAACGGAGGGCCAAACCCGGTTTTCTTATAAATGGGTTTGGAAACTTTTCTTTTATTCTGGTCCACTCACATTTTCTGTTTTAACTTGCCCTCCAGATCGTGGAGCTAGAGCGGGGTTTCGGCGTCTAGGCAGCGTCTGAGGCATAGAAGTCGCGAAAGGGATCCCAGTGTGTTTTAATTTTCCGTGTGCGTGTATCTAGTTTATCGTTTTTCTTTCCTTTGTATTTAGAACTATGCTCTGTAAACTTTTAACTTCGGGATGTTTAAAATTTCTCCTGTGTCTGACTGTGTGTGTTAGTGCCTTTTCGTGCGTTTACTTTAGTTACGTGTCAGGGTGTCAGACGAGAGCAGGATTTACCTCGGTTTTCGGGGTGAAACCGTGGTGGGTCCTAACAGATTGCATCAGCCTCAACTCGCTTAATTTTGGAGTTCCCAAGGAATCCAAAGCTAGTGAGCTCCCAAAAGGCCTTGTGTTAGATAGATACGTGCCCACATATATAAGGTACTTCACTTTTCTCTCCCCGAGCGATGTGGGATTGTTCATCGATCTTGCCCTTCCAAGCTCATGGGTCTTTCTCATCGTTCCTGCTTCTTAAGCTCAAGGGTCTTGCTCACCGTTCTTGCTTCCAATACCGAGTCTTACAACTTCGGTTGGATAGCCTATCGACTAACACCTGCAAGTAATGCCTGCCGACTGGTGGGCCTGTCGTTACATGGCGGCGCTGCTCGTACGAAGCCTGGTTAGTTGATATGGTATCAATATAAGCCCCCTAAGTCTTTGAGTGTGGTAGATTTTCTCGGTTGAGGACTTGTAACTCATGTTGATATGTGTCAATCGACTAGGGGTATGTACTTTCTAGCACCCCCCCCCCCCCCAAGTTCTAGGTAGAGGAAGTGTGCCTTGATCAATGTGAGGACCCGTGCCCTAGAGGCATGGTTAGCAATCCTACAGCACTCGAGGTGATTTGGGGGATGTGCTTTATATGTGTGGGCGTGCATTTATCCAATATGATGCTTTTTGGGAGCTCACTGGCTTTGGATTCCTAGGGAACTCCAAAATTAAGCGAGTAGGGGCTAGTGCAATCCCAAGATGGATGACCCACTGGGAAGTTGCACATAAGCTCCCAGGAACAAAACCGTGAGGGCTGGGCCCAAAGCGGACAATATCCTGTTAGAAAAGGTCGGGTCGTGACAATTTGGTATCAGAGCCCAACCTCGGCCGGAATTGAGTGTGCCAACGAGGACGTTGGGCCCCAAGGGGGGTGGATTGTAAGGACTCGTGCCCTGGAAGCTTGGTTAACAATCCCACATCGCCCAGGGAGATCTGGCGGATACGTCTTATATGTGTGGGTGCGTATCTATAAAACAAGAGGCTTTTTGAAAACTCACTGGTTTTGACTTTGGTTGGAACTAGAAAGTTAAGCAAGTAGGGGCTGGTGCAATCCCAAGATGGGTGACCCACTGGGAAGTTGCACGTGAGCTCATAAGAACAAAACCGTGAGGGTTAGGCCCAAAGCGGATAATATCCTATTAGAGAAGGTCGAGTCGTAATAGTCAACCTATGTGGATCAGTCCCCCGGGTTGGCTAGGATAGTTCCTGCATGCCGAATGAGTGTAAGCATAATCTTTCGGCTCTCGATCTGTCGCAATGTGTTTGCTTGGTGAATGTCGAATGAGAGCACCTTCTGATGTTTCTGATCGGTCACAATGTTCCTACTTGTCGATCAAAACATTGACATAAGAGGAGACTTCGTATGTGGCTCCCGATCGGTCAGAATGTTCCTGCTTGCTGATCTAGGGCGCGAGAGTACCACGCCTGATGTTTTTCAATCGTTCGCAATGTTCTTGCTTGTCGATCGAAACATTGACGTAAGAGGAGACTTCGCATGTGGCTCCGGATCGGTCGCAATGTGCCTACTTGCCAATTAGGGCTATGAGAGCACCTCACCTAATGTTTTCGACCAGCCGCAATATTCCTACTTGCCGATCGAAATATTGACGTCTAAGGGTACTTCACCAGTACCTTACCTAATGTGTCTGATTGGTCACAATGTGCATGTTTTCCTGTCAGAACATTGACGTATGAGAATCTTGCACAAGTAGCTCCTGATCAGTTTTAATGTGCTTGCTTGCCGATTAGATCCGCAAGAGTACCACGTCTGATGTGTCTAATCGGTCACAATGTTCTTGCTTGCCAATCAGAACATCGTCGACTGAGGGAACTTCGTAAGAAGCTTCTGATCAGTCTCACCGTTCCTGCTTACCGACTAGAGCTTACTTCAAGTGTGATTTCGAGTTTTCGTGAATCAGTATGTTTTTTAATACGTAGGGTGTACGTATCTGTACATGTAATCCATATGTAGGAAAAATTTTGTAGATGTGTGGCACCGTTTAGATTACTAGTCCACATCACGAGGCAGTATAGACGCCTATGAAAGTGGGCTGGAATTCTTTATTTCTACTTATGATTAGAGTTTTCGGATGCCAATTGGATTGCACTCGGAAGTTGACAAACAAAATTTCAGAGCACTGAATTACTTCCAATTAAAGTTTTCGGATGCCAATTGGATTGCACTCGGAAGTTGACTACTGATCACCTTGTCTGCTAACCAGTGAGAACTTAAGGTGAATTGCTATACCTTTCTATTTAATGTTTTTGTTTTTGTTTTGTAGGAGTAGTTGTGTGCATAGTTGTAGTTTCCCTTCCGTTTTGCATTTGGAGATGTTAGAGTCCGAGTCAACTAGTGGATCTAGGGGTAGATTCTCACAAACGTTTGGTGGTGAAACACCTTCTCACTCGCCAAGTGATGGGCCAAGTGAAAGGAGTGTTTCATCAACCATTAGTGGGTCTTCGTCAAGCGGAAGTAACTTTGCATCATCGTCTTCAAATGATAGCTTAGATATATCTTTAAGATTGTCGAGGTAAAAAGAAAAGTGAGGGTGCCAATTAGAGTAAAGACATAAAGTAGAGACAAAGTGTCGAGTAGGAACCAAACATAGAGGATAAGTAGGGTGCCGAACGACAACCAAACATAGAGAATAGGTAAGATGTCGATCAAGAAGCCTCAACGTCAAAACCTCCCGTGATCCAATTAGAAAGTGAACGAGAGGAGGGCGAGATGAAAGATGGGTCTGGGACTCAGTCGGATGGCAAGCATAGTCTGCCAAATTCCATTTCCGATCATGAAGTCGGACTACGTCGTGGACCCTGAAGGGAATACCATTCAGCAAGTAGATCTCGACAGGTTTCGAGAGCTATACGATGTGCCAATAGAAATTGTGATGACCATTCTGCCCTGGGGCACGGGGCTGAACTGCCCCCCAAAAGGTGCCGTCCTGTTCTACGAGGATTTCTTTGAGCACGATGTCTGCCTGCAATTGCATCCTTGGTTGTAAAACATACTGGCATGGTTCACCACTATTACCTATACCCGTATAGGATGTTTGGCCTCTTTCCATACTTAAAAGGGTATTCAATTATATATATATATATATATATATATATATTTGCAGACCTTTATAATTAAATGTATGAATAAGAACCGATCGAATTTGACCAAAAAAAAAAAGAATCGATGGAAGTACGAAGATTCAAATATAGTGGGCCATCGCCAATGTTGTGTGTACATACATATAGATATACAGATTGTCAAACTCCAAAATGACTATTCTTATTCACACATTAATTATATGGGCAATGCTATTTGAACCCTCTAAATTGACCACATTTAGTGACCATGTTGATGTGACAATCAATAAATGGTCTAATATAAATATAGAAGAATTTCATTTATTAAAATGATACCATTTATTGATTGTCACATCAATATGGTCACTAAATTTGGTCCATTTAGAAGGTCAATGTCACCCATTTAACATTTTTGTCATCTTTCAATACTTAAACTCAGCCACTGAATTCTTGTATCTAGAACCTCGAAACCCAATAGGCCAATATTATCATTTTATTTTATTATGATAGCAGCTACATGCAATTTTATCTTTATAATACTTTAATATTATATTATAATCCGTGCTTTTGGCCTTAAATAAATCTATTACACACTCTAACATATAAATAAAAAAATATTCAACATATCACTTTAACATAACACATATTATAATATGTAATTTGATAACATAATGGGAAATTATAATCGACACCAGACATAATAGTCTAAAAGAAGGTGTGCCTAGACTTTTATAAGCTTTAACGTATGGCACAAGTAATTAATCCCTTAATAGATGAGACAATTTGACTATTATTTTATTTTCGTGTCACGTCTCCCTTTCTCCTTCCCACCCGCCTCTATAAATATCATGCATGCCAATCGAGCATAAATATATCCTACCAACAAACACACACATTTTAGAATTTAAAATATTCAAAATGATTTCGATGAAGTTGATTTCAAGCCTTATGAGCTGCACATTGCTTGTGATGGCAGCATCAACCCTAGCCCAAACATCAAATGACACAAGTGGCGCCGCCGTGCTGGACACGACCGGACAACCTCTTCAAACCGGGGTGGAGTACTACATCAAGCCGGCCATCACCGACAACGGCGGGCGTTTCACTTTGGTGGACCGAAACGGGTCATGCCCGTTATTCGTGGGCCAAGAAAACCTCTCTGGCCCTGAGGGAATCCCAGTAACTATTTCGCCTTTCGCAGAAGGGGAGACAACCGTGAAAGAGGGTAGGGACGTAAAGATCGCATTTTCTGCATCGACAATTTGCGTGCAGTCGACTGCGTGGAAATTGACTGGTGAGAGAAATGTAGAGACAGGAAGGAGATTAATTGGGACCGGAGAAGATGAAAACAAGGACCGTCCTACTTCAAACTACTTTAAGATTGTTAAGGGAAATTCCGGTCTCTACAATTTTGAGTGGTGTCCTACTGAGGTGTGCCCCATTTGCAGATTTGATTGTAGCACCACGTCTGTTGGAGCTTTGGTTGAGAATGGGAAGAGATTGTTGGCTTTGGATGGTTCTACTTTGCCTGTTGAGTTCGAGAAATCTTAAAAAGATGATCATCTAATTATTGCTAATCAATAATATGGAACTGATCATCTTATTGTAAACCTAGCTATCAATCAGCTGCTAGGACAAAGGACATCGAGAGTTTATCTTTCTCTTGTATACTTGTCAATAAATTATCAATAAATTCTTGCAACTGATTAATGTAATATATTCCATTCAACCTCATGCTACTTTCTCATACCACCGATAAATGAACAATTCAAAGTCAGTCAATAAATCCGATTCATTGACTCCCAAACGGGTCTAATGTTTTCTATCGAATTTCGTTATACAAGGTTAATCAACCCGATTAACTTTACAATAACAGATAAACCACAATTCCCTAACACAATAATATCCGGATTTCTAAACATTTTCCACAACATATCACAATTTTCAAACATAATTAAATACAAATTTTTGAGCAAAATTAAATTGAGAAGCAAATACGCATACCTTTAATAAGTGATCCTTCAAATCAACCACAAATTAGCTAAAACAAAAAAATAATTTTAGCTTATAATAACAAATAAAAATAAAAAAACACAAAATATGAAATAAAATCATTAAACCTTAGGTGAAGTAGTGATGATGAAGTGATGATGAATTGATGATGATATTATGTAAGGATTATGATAGTAAGTGAGAGAGAGAATAATGAGAGAGTAAATGAGGACGATGAAGAAATGAATCTGCTATGAAATAAATGCAGATTGGAATTTTTCCCGGAGAAGGATGCGCCTAGCAAACTTTAATGACCCGCCGGAAAAACAATAGGCGCCAACACACTTCACGCCATACTTTTTCCCGCCGCGAGTCAACAGAAATACTTTGCCCGACACACCATATTCATCATTAATGAACCCTTGCTAGGCAGAGGTTGACCACCTGCCGGGCAAACTACCCCTCTTTTGCGCGCCAAAGTGCTAGCCCTCCCACACATGATTTTCCCGGCGAGCCTCACTCATTCCGCCGGGCGAAGACTCCTTTACCGGCGAATATGGATGAGCCGAGTAAAATCTCAACGGGTAGGGCATATTTTCTTGCAGTGTAGTCATTCCCTAAATCATGATGTCAAGATTATCTTCGTAAAAAAATCAATAAGATTAGAGATTATTTAGTTATCATATATATATATATATATATAAATCTTTGGTTTTTGTAAAAATTAATAAGATATACTCATGATTGACCTCATTTAGTTTATATATACAAGTGACTAAAATGATCTTCAATTTTATTGAATTTTTACATAAATAATTTTTAAATGATGATTTATAAGTTGAACGGTTTCGATCGTACTTGAGATGCAAATATTATGGTTAAAGCAATGTATAATTTTGATTAATTGAATGAAGAAGTATTCGTGGCCTTTTTGGCGGTTTTTTACTTCAGTCCGTTTTCTTATTGTTAGGTCGCAATTCAAGTAAAGGTTAATCCTACTTTAATTTAAGGGTGGATTGATTATCACTCTGAAATTTGTTGAAAGCAATCCTCGTAAATTTAATTATTAAAAATTTAATTTACTCATATATGAAATTACCACTAAGATCAAAGAAATTTTTAAAATAAAAATAATAATCGATGATTACACCAATTCTATGATCCCCAAAATCCTAACACACAGTATGTAGTTTCCTTTTTATCTTTTTCAATTTTTTTTGTTTTTTTTTTCGGAATATAAGAAAATTTGAAAACAAAATATAATACAAAAAAAAGACTAAAATCCAGGCCATTTTGTTGTCTGGTTGTGGCACGCCTACGCATTCACTCAAAAAAGGACCAAAATCCCTTCTATATGGTTGCTCATTCAAATCGTGGGAAACACATACAATAAGTACGTAGCTTACATATTCAAAACAACAGTTGCTATAATGTATAATGTTCCTCCTTAAATAGGGTTAGTATGTTAAACATATTTGAAATCTTTTGAATACATTAGTAAAGTATATTTAGTGGTAGAGGTAAGGACAAAGGGCTAAAGACAAGACTTAGCCCCTCAAAATATACTATTCATGACATATTGCCCATAACTATTTTTTATGTTTCTAATGGGGAGGGGCAAAGAGTAAGAATTCAAATTTTTATGTGAATTATTTTCTTAAAGATTATACATAGAAATCTTATATAATATATCTGAAATACAATTTGATTATACTTTATTTTATTTAGCTTATATGAATATATTAAAAAAGTTAAACTTTATCATCATGAATAAACATTATTTTACTAAAATTTAAATTACATCAAAATCATTTCTAATAAAATATATAATTATTAATTTAAATTGAAAAATAAAATCAACTAGTGAGGAGGGGTGAACCAATCTTGATCATTTTCAGGCTGATAATCACCTTTTTCATGATTTTCTTGATAACTACCACTAAAATTACTCTCTTGTCTATTTGGGATTGCCAATTGCATTTTTTCTCAAATATCTTCGTTTATTTGGACTCATTTTTTCGATATCCTTCTGCGTAAATTTATCTTCTCGTTCTATTCTTCTTTGTTTCTATTTTCGTAATTCCAATGCTTGTTCAAATTGTAATGCCTTCACATAATCTTCATCTCTTTTCTTCCTTAATGCCGCATCTTCCAAATCGTGCAATGCAATGGTCTCCATGGTGGCATTCAATCGATTATTATCAATTATATATGACTTTTCCTTTCTTCGAGCTTTTTTTGATTGCTTCCTTCTTGGATGTCTTACAGACGAACCTATATTAGCTTCGGGATTTTCCTCTTCCCTATCTTCATCCAAATTAATTGAAGATTCATGTGGTGAGGAGTCAAATGGAGATACTTGACTTACTTCAGACTCTCTATGAGGTGGATCATGGAAATACTCACAAAATTTGCTTATCTCCCAATAATGATGAAACATAAATTGCGAATTCATTTTTCCTTTATAATAGACTTCTGCTTGTATCATCTAAGCATATAGTCAAGAACAATTTATTAATTAAAACAATAAACTGTGCACAAGGATACTACATTTATAAATTTATAAATTCTCACATCATCTATCTCATTAGCACCACTACGATGAAAATTCGCAACTTATTTTGAAGTCCTTTGGCACTCTTTGAGCATCGTTCGTAATTTTCTCCACCTATTTGAAAACCCTTAAACAGTAAGGATACCTTCCACATGACTATCCCAATGTTGGATATAATGGTTTCAAAAATGTAACCAAAATGAGCTATTTGTTTGATTTACTCCTTCAATTGCATCTAAAGTGACGGCTGCCCAAGTTTTGCATAACATCACTTCTTCCTTATTTGACCATTTGTGATTTGGTGGTATATTTATAGAAGTAAATATTAATTTTCTGTGGATATTTAAATTGTCATATTGACAAAAGTAATAATATAAGTATCAAGTTAGACTTTAATAATAATAATTATTATTATAATATATAATAATAATAATACAAATATCAATTTAAATTGCATTAAAAATATTGTAAGTCTAATTAAACATATAAAATTCAATTTAAATTGAAAAAAATATGATAACCAACAAAAAAATATAAACAAATGAATAAGAAGAAACCAAAAAGCAGAAAGAATGTTAATAAATAAAACAGAAAAGCACCGTTTTCAGCCCATCGTGCTTCAATGGTTTGTTGAAAAGAGAGAGTCTAAAGCACTGACAGGACCCATCCCAAATCACCTTGGGATTAGCACAGGATGCCTACTCCCATCTGACACGAAGTGTCAGACAAGGGATAATCCAACCTTAGCCCTAACATGGCTTCTAGAGTGCGCCAGGATTGGAGGAGGAGTGTGATATCTCGGTCCCCGCTACAGCCCGCATCCGCGATCAACCTGAAAAGCATTGAAACTGTTGAAAGCTATGAGTGGACAAAATAAATAATTTCATAAAAACATTTCAAAAAGTCATTTATGTCCTTCACTAAAAAGTATGCATGCATTCGAAAACTAGCTATCAATCAAAGCCATTTCCTTCATCAAATCATTTGGCCTTAGCCCAAAACCGTAAACCAAAGTATATGGGAACTTAACCCAAACCAATCAAGTGGGTCTCAGCCCAAAACCAATACATGTGGATCTCAGCCCAAAACCATTCATGTGGGAACTCAGCCCAAACCAATCCTCGACATCCCTGATGCTTGACATCCCAGATGTCACAATCAATACCACTGTCACGGTTCCAAGCTACACGTGTTACCCGAGGTCTCAAATCCCAAGTCTCCCTAGGGTCCACCCAGGTCAATGACCCGTAGATCAATGACACTCCCTGGGGGGAGGTTTTAACCTCCAGAAATCCTGCTCCTAAGTCACTATAAGAGCCGGTAGCTCCGCGCAATGACCTCACACAGGCAATGCGCCGTGACTACTCCAGATACTACGAGACGTCTGGAGGAGACAACCCGCCACTCCAGGATATGACAGGATGTCTGGAGGGCAAATGTTCGTGAGGATGGTATATGAAAAATCGTTTTTTCAAATCACCTCAAATCGTTCAAAGGGCCATGCCCGAGTTTTTCATAAAACCATAATAAATCCATATATGGGTTCCCGACCTGAAATCACATTTATAAATCGTAACTGGGCCTCATGCCCGAATTCGTAAACCAACGGGCCCCCAGCCCGATCATATAACTCAAATGGATCTCCAACCCGATTTCTCATCAAATCAAATGGACACCAAGTCTGATGGGTTCTACTCAAATGGGTCTCATGCCCGATTCCATATTTCTAAATCCAAAACCTTTAATCAAATCATCGTAGAAAACACAGCACGTATAAACACCGTATAAAACCGAAAACCTCGAAATATCTGCAAATACATAAACATTAAATACCACAATCATATCCACTCAAGGCATCTCAAATCATGTATTTAAAACATATAAAACATTTATGCATGCATCACAAATTAGAAAGCAAGGTCCACTCATAGACCGTCCAAGCGGTGCCTCGATACGCGCACTATAAGCCTCTCCCGGGCCAATCACCATCTCCGGGGTTCCCAAACCTGTCCAAATCATACTAGAGGGTTACTAACTACTTTAAACACCTCTCATAAAAGCCCCCTAATTTTCTGGGATTTTTAACATATTTTAAACTCGATCCTAAACCTTCGGACAAGCCGAACTATATCGAAACGATATCCGATCGACTCGAAACTTGTCCCGAAATGTTCGTTACATCTAATAGATGATTTCATATGTTAAAAACATCCCCAAATTCCTCTGCATGCGCCACCCAAAGGTGATGCGCGTGGGCTTCACGCGCTGGCTACATGAGCGTCTTCAACCTTCGGCAGACCGATCCAGCCGGTTCGCTGGTTCGACCGGTCCAACTAGACCAGTGGAACCAGTTTAGGTTCATTCCTCCCTCATTTTCGGTTTGTTTTCTTCCATTCCAATTCCACTCTCTTTTTCCTTTCCTTAACAACCTATCTATATGATAAAAACTGAGAAAAGGCCCACCGTCAGAGGGATTCTTTAGCCACATGGTTTTTGTGCTATGAATACTCCTTGTTACAGCTAATTGATAAAATCCTTTTTATAATATTGTTAACACTTGAACTTTGTCCATTCCTAATAGATGGAGGATAATTTGATCATCGATAATGACGTATTTAGGGAAGTTCTAACTGTTGACATAGAATCGCCGTCACCACTTGTTGGAATTGATCGATGACAATGAGTCATAAACCTATGAACCAAATTGAGGAACAACAAAATCAGATGCTTCTAGAGGTTCAGGCATGGTAGGCCCCTCAAATCTTTTTTTTTTAAAAAGAAACTAAGGCGCTTCAATAGGTAAAACTAGGGCAAAGCGGAAAAGGAAACATTAGCGTTCAACAAATTTGGGTAGGCGATTTCTCCTCACGAGAACGTGGCCAAATATGGACGTTTCTTACTAATTTTGGCACCTGATCCACTGCTATGTCCACTAGATGTAGAAGATTGGCGTAAATTAGACACTTCTAAGATTGAGGACGCATGGCAGCGTGGTGTATTTGGTTGGCTTCATATAAATTTTCATTTTTCTAATTCCTGATTATATCTTGTATGCGATCTTATTAAATAGACCGACTTAATGCCATATTAGGTTTTATTTTGATACTTTAAACCATATTAGGATTGCATTAGTGTTTTCACATTTTACTTCTTAGCGTTAAATTTTTTCCTTAGTGCTATTGTTGTGTTGTTATATTAAAGATGTGAATGCTGAACACAAGATTTGTTTCTCAGATTGCCACTTCATAATGGAAGCTACATATTGTGCGTTGAAGTGTGCTAATGTAGAAAATTTTATGTTTTGTATATTTCAAATGAGGAAAAGCGGTTGATTGTTTAGGTCAGTAGTTGATGCACTTGTGCTTTTTATAACTAGGGAGATTCAGTTGAATTGGACTTATCCAATTTTAGTTATCACTACAAAAATTCCGGTTTTGCACGGAGAAAAAGCTCGTCGGGTAACAAAAGGGACTCGTCGGATAACATGAAAACCCGACGGGCCATTCTCAGGTAGCGAATCGCCGGATCCCCGCCGTCGGGCTACATGTTTTAACAACGAACTACCCATCCTCGTCGGGAAACGGTGATATCACTCGAAGCAACGATCGTCGGTGAATATTCGACTGGTAACCTTGGTCAACGGACAAAGCCCGACACATATTTCAGAGTGGTCGGGTCATAGTACATTAGGTGTGTAACGACCCGTCCCGAATTAAAGGGATTAATTAAGGATTAATGACGGATTATAGAGGCTAATCGGAGATCTGCAAAATGGCGATTTTGCCCCTAGAACGGGCAAAACGTTGATTTTTCATTCGGACGGTCAAATGGACTTTGACCGATGACCGTGACATAGTTCGGGACGTCACGAGTTCATAGACAGGTGGCACATTCCATTTTGACATTCGTGGAAGAAGTTGTGATGATCGGAAGATCGGGGGCATTTTGGTAATTTGGTTGAATAGGAGCCAAAAGTTGACTTTTGACTCGGAAGGTCCGAGGACCAAGGGCCGAGTACCGCGTCGTAGATCACGATGATACGAATCCGTAGACTGACGGCACGTCGAATTCGGACGTTCGACAGCAAAGTTACGGTTCACGGAAGTTCGAGTGCAATATTGCACGTTTTTCGAGAAGGACGCTTATTTGACTTTTAGTGGGGCCCAGATATTATTGGACAGGCCAATGGATGAGTGTCAAAACCCTTTCTAAAGTGACACCCATCCATTGCCCATCATTTTTCCTTCATGCATACACCATCCCCCTTTCATCGATCATTTTCTCCCATCCACCCGAATCAAAACCCTATCACCATTTTTCTCACCCAAAACCCAAACCCTTGACCTTGAACATTTAGGAGAGGCCAGAGAGATGAGGAGGACCGGAAGGATGTGGTGGCAGGCCAAGCAGAGCCGCCGTTGGCGACGGAGGAGGAAACCCGCACGAGGTAATCAGTTTTAACCTTTTTAATCCATTTTTCTATTTCGTGTATTATGGGCTTGTTTGGACGTTTGGGTTGAACTAAATAGGTTTCTAAGGTTGTTTTAGGAAGGTTTGGAGTGAGGTTGAATGTTGAGAGACCTCTGGGGAGGTTTTGGAATTTTGAACCGAAGAGGAAAAATTGGGCCGGTCGGGTTTTGTGGGTTTTAGGGGTCCTAATTTATTGGGTTAGAATCCTAGGATGAAATAATGAAGATTAGGATTGATTAGAGGAAAAAATGGTGAAGATTGGACCGGTTATGGACCTGGACCGGTCACGCCGGTCCAAGTTGCAGGAAAAGACCGAACCAGCCGGTCGGACCAGTCGGCTGAAGGTTGAAGACGGACACTGTAGCAGGAGCGTGAGGCCCACGCGCGGCCACTTCAGGCAGCGTGTGTTGGCGCGTGGGGGAGAATTTGAGGATGGTTCCAACATGTCAAATCATCTATTCGATGTAACGAACATTTTGGGACTGGTTTCGAGTCGATCGGACATCGTCTCGATATAGTTTGGGCTGTCCGAAGGTTTCGGTGCACGTTTAAAAATAGTTAAAAATCCCGTAAAATTAGGGGGCTTTAGTGAGGGGTTAAATAAGTAGTTAGTAACCCTCTAAAGTGATTTGGACAAGTTTGGGAATCCCGGAGAAGATGGTTGACCCAGAAAGGAGTACGGCACGCATATCGAGGCGGCAGCGCGGACGGTCTGTGAGTGGACTTTCTTTCTGAAATCGATGCATGCATAAATGTTTTATATATGTTTTAATATGTGTTTTGGGATGCCTTGAGTGCATTTTCGGTTTTCATGATATGGTTTTGAAATGTAAAACGACCCATTTGGTATTGATTTTAACTCGGGCATGATACCCTATTGAGAGTAGCTCAATCGTGATGTGCTCATGGTAAGGTTCTACCATTATGCGACGAGAAGGATTCGTTGGATATTATAGATTTGTCTTGGCAATTGGTGATGGTTGGTTGACTACGGTTGACCATACCTCCCGAGTGTCGTATACACTAGTTCGAGGAGAATTTGATAGTGAGAAATAGAATGGGTCACTACAATAGTTATCGACAGTTGTCATTGATCGGAAGGTTTGGACAACGTACGGGCTCCTGTTGTGACCCTATAGTCTGGTGGCACATCAAATTAGGATGAATCGACATCCTTTTGGATGTGCATAAACAGCCTGTTATGACTCGTCAGTGGGATGGCACATCAGTTTAGGATGAATGGACATCCTTTAGGATGCGCATATACAGTCATAAACAGATAGGCAAATTGGATTGTTTGTGGACATGTGGATGATGCCCGAGTGAGTTGAGGTGACCAGGTTGGTAGTCGTGCCTAGCGTGGTAGTTGTGAAAGTTCATTGGGCATAGAGCGGGACAAAGAGGATTCCGAGTGGCTCGGTGCAAGGTGTCAGGCGTTAGTTTTGGATCCCATAAGGGTTGGGAAGTGCGAATTAGGTTATCGACGTGAACGGTAAGGGGAGAAGTTGAAAGGAATCACTGGAAGTGTTTAATCCTGAAGGAAGGATTAAGCATTACAGTAATTATCAGAGAATACTCTTAGTCGGGAAGAAGGACTTCTAGCTCAGGAAAAGAACTGTTGGAAAAGTTAGGTATGCTTCCAACATGGTTACAACTACTCTCGACTTCGAGACCAGTGAAGGAGATTTCTCATTTTCTGCTCTTTTTGCAGATCGTGTTGGTTGCTGGAGGATGACTTGGATGAACCAAGACGTTTGCTGGTTCTTGGGTTTATTGGATTTTTCGTTTTCAAGTGATAAATTGGATGAAAGGTTGAATTTTTAGGTCATTTATGAGCCAAACATCCAGGTTGTGGGCCAAATTTGTTGGAGTTGAGGAGAAGGGAGTGTTTGGTGTTGCATGACGTTGATGTGTACAACATGTATTCTCATTCATATCTGACATGGGATGACTTTGATGTCGTCATCTTCAACTTTCCTCATGTGGATTGATGAGGAAGAATGACGACAGTGATGTCAATTGGATTGACTTGGAGATCAGATGATTCGTGGTGTCACGTCCAGTGATGTGAGAGGCGAGTATCCAAGATGAGACAGATCGAGTAACGTGAGGATGGTCGAGATGACGGAAACGACTGTGACGACCGTGAAGCGTTCAGACCGAGGTCTGGTCGTCATTGGAGTGAAATGCCTTGCTGATTATGCTAAGCTAGGAATAGAAGAGAACTTGTAAGGATCCCTTAGCATAGTTGGTGAGATGACAGAGTTTGGAAGTGGGACTAAGGTGAGATGAGGACGATACGTAGGTATTAATCAGGGAGAGAGGAATAACTGATGCCTCGAGATGGATTTGAGAATAGAGTTTGTGTTGGATTGAGGCTGGCTAGTGATGCACGATTAGACATCAGACCGATGAGGACTATGATCGGATGTGTTCCGACATATTGGTATAGTGACCGGACGTCGAATGCTGTGTGCTTGAGCAGTGTTAACAGAGAGGGTTCGAATAGCTGATGAGCCGAGAGCTCAGAGCCTTGTGGGCCAGTGGAACCCTAGTGCCTGTTTTTGTTTTCTACTGAGACAAGTATTCGATTGGATTCCGTGTACACCCAGATGGTGAGGCGTCGATTGTGAGCTGACAGGATGAGTAGTACGATGATTGGGACTCGAGGTGAGTCTAGATGGCAGCGGAGACCGCTGAGTGATGTGAGATACGATACGGTACGAGGACTCGAGAGCGAGTCGAGATCAGAGTGTGCAACGGGAGCACAGTAGAGCCGAGCGGTCAAGCCGGTCCAAGTTGCAGGAAAAACCGAACCGGACCGGTCGGACTGAGGACAGAGGTGACACTGTAGCACTAGCATGTGGCTTCCACGCGCAGCCACTTCAGGCGGCGAGTGGCGGTACTTGGGGGGAGTTTGAGGATGGTTCTAACATTTCAAATCATCTATTCGATGTAACGAACATTTTGGGATTGGTTTCGAGTCGATCGGACATCGTCTCGATATAGTTCGGGCTGTCTGAAGGTTTCGGTACGCGTTTAAAAATAGTTAAAAATCCCGAAAAATTAGGGGGATTTAGTGAGGGGTTAAATAAGTAGTTAGTAACCCTCTAAAGTTATTAGGACAGGTTTGGGAATCCCGGAGACGACGGTTGACCATAAAAGGCGTACGACGCGCATATTGAGGCAGCAGCGCGGACAGTTTGTGAATGGACTTTCTTTCTGAAATCGATGCATGCATAAATGTTTTATATATGTTTTAATATGTGTTTTGGGATGCCTTGAGTGCATTTTGGTGTGTGTTTACGTATGGGCACGTACTTCGATGCCTTGACTCGGGCATGAGGCCCTATTGATGACCTGTAGGTCTGAGTCGTGATCGCGACGGGTGCTATGTGCACGCGACGAACGACGTGACAGGGTGTACCGACGAGTACGTCGTAGTGACGGATGTGTACTTGTACACGAGAGTTGCCGTGCGCATAGACACGATTTAATTTCCAGAATTGGTTGTGGAAATCGGGTCAGCTTGAATTTCGAGGACGAAATTCTTTAAGGAGGGAAGATTGTAACGACCCGTCCTGAATAATGGGATTAATTAAGGATTAATGACGGATTATCGAGGCTAATCGGAGATTGGACGAGGATTATTGGACCTTCAGTGCAAAATGACGATTTTGCCCCTAGAACGGGCAAAACGTTGACTTTTCGTTCGGACGGTGTAATGGACTTTGACCGATGACAGTGACATAGTACGAGATGTCACGAGTTCATAGCCAGGTGGCACGTTCGATTCTGACATTCGTGGAAGAAGTTTTGACGATCGGAAGATCGGCGGCATTTTGGTAATTTGGTTGAATAGGGGCCAAAAGTTGACTTTTAACCCAGAAGGTCCGATGATCGAGGGCCTAGTATCGTGACGTAGATCATGACGATACGAATTCGTAGACAGGCGGCACGTCGAATTCGGACGTTCGACGGCGAAGTTACGGTTCACGGAAGTTCGAGTGCACTATTGCACGTTTTTCTAGACGCACGCTTATTTGACTTTTAGTGGGGCCTAGATATTATTGGACAGGCTAATGGATGAGTGACAAGTGTCACCCATCCATTGCCCATCATTTTTCCTTCATGCATGCCCCATCCCCTTTTCATCGATCATTTTCTCCCATCCACCCGAATCCAAACCCGATCACCATTTTTCTCACCCAAAACCCAAACCCTTGACCTTGAACATTTAGGAGAGGCCAGAGAGATGAGGAGGATCGGCAGGATGTGGTGGCTGGCCAGGCACAGCCGCCGTGGGCGGCGGACGAGGAAACCCGCACGAGGTAATCGGTTTTACCCTTTTTAATCCATTTTTCGATTTCGTGTATTATGGGCTTGTTTGGACGTTTGGGTTGAACTAAATAGGTTTCTAGGGTTGTTTTAGGAAGGTTTGGAGTGAGGTTGAACGTTGAGAGACAATTGGGGAGGTTTTGGAATTTTGAACCGAAGAGGAAAAATTGGGCCGGTCGGGTTTTGTGGGTTTTAGGGGTCCTAATTAATTGTGTTAGGATCCTAGGATGAAATAATGAAGATTAGGATCGATTAGAGGAAGAAACGGTGAAGTTTGGACCGGTTATGGACCTGGACCGGTCACGCCGGTCCAAGTTGCAGGAAAAGACCGAACCGGCCAGTCGAACCGATTGGCTGAAGGTTAAAGACGGACACTGTAGCAGGCGCGTGAGGCCCACGCGCAGCCACTTCAGGCGGTACGTGTGGGCGCGTGGGGGAGAATTTGAGGATGGTTCCAACATGTCAAATCATCTATTCGATGTAACGAACATTTTGAGACTGGTTCGATCGGACATCGCCTCGATATAGTTCTGGTTGTCCGAAGGTTTCGGTGCACGTTTAAAAATAGTTAAAAATCCTAGAAAATTAGGGGGCTTTAGTGAGGGGTTAAATAAGTAGTTAGTATCCCTCTAAAGTGATTCGGTTTTCATGAAATGGTTTTGAAAAGTAAAACGACCCCTTTGGTATTGATTTTAACTCGGGCATGGGACCCTATTGATGACCTACGGGTCAGAGTCGTGGTCGCGACGGGTGCTATGTGCACAATGACGGACGACGTGACGCTCGCCTCCGAATTGGGATACGTTCCTTCCGGAGAGGTCACGATGTACGTCCCGTTGTTGAGCAGCCACTGGAGGCTTGACTTCGGAGTGCTGACAGTTTAGAGGATCGATCGGCGACGTGTGCACCATGGTCCCGAGATGGTCGCGGCAGTGATGTGTTCACGACGACATACTAGGATTGAGAGCGGTCCTGCATTGATGGTTGCACGCATCGCTATGATCGGGATCTTGACTGACCCTGAGGTATCGGGCTCGATGTCCAGTTGATTTGACTTCGGGCTCAATCCCCAGTTTAGTGTGAAATCGGGCTAGAAGCCCGATTGAGTCTTACGTTCGGGCGGAAGGCCCAGTTGATTCGTGTTATCGGGCATGAGTCCCGTTTTTATGGTTTTGTATACTAGTATGTATATACCCTCCTTACGAGATGATGGATTGGTCTCCTTTAGCGTCGACCTGGAGAGTCACGATCCAGGAGTGGAGGTTACTTATGATGTTGTGGTCCCGGACCAGATTCCGGAGAGATGTGGACTAGATCCAGAGAGAGACCTTGGACTGCCAACTTGTCAGGACCGGTCCCAAATCCCAAGGGATTAACGTGGGACCCGCCTGATCCCGTCTGACACCACGTTTCTACCCTCACCGGGGCTATCAGAGTGCATCAGGATCGTAGGAGGAGGGGAGTGATGTCTCGTCTCTGCTACAGCTCCCATCCGCGATCAACCTAAAGGGCATTAAAACATCAAAGGTCGTGAGTGGACATAAATAATAATTTAATAAAAACATTTTCATACAAAGACATTTATGCCTTCATAAATACATAAGCATGCATTCAAAATCATTTATCAAACGTTCATAAAAACCTTTGTCAAACATTTACAAAACCTTTCAAGGGATCATGCTTGGCCCCATAAACCGTCATGCCCCGTAAATCCATTTGGGTCCCCGACCCGAAATCACACTTACAAACCATAAATCAAAACATGGGAACTCAGCCCCAAATCATGTCACGTGGGTCTCAGCCTAAAACCATTTCCCAAAATATCAAATTCGGGGTCTCCGCCCCAAATCACTTTCTAAATCATAAAACACAGGGTCTCCGCCCTCAAATCACTTTTCCATAAAACCTCATACGTATCAACATACTTATAACCCATCCACGGCACTTCCGAGAAGATGCCAACTCGGGGCACACAGCCCCTAGGCAACACATCCCCGATATAGTCACGATGACATCATATCTATCTAGTGTGCACACTACTAGGGGTCTCACTCCGAGTCTTCTCCCAGGAATCTCCATCTGGGAGGCTCAATCTCAGGATCTAGTCCGAGCTCTCTCTCTGGATCTAATCCACACATCTCTCCGGAATCTGGTCCGGGACCACATCAAGTAACCTCCACTCCTGGAACAGGATCCGTATGGGGATACCCACTCTGGTCTGTGGATCGTGACTCTCCAGGTCGACGCTGGAGGAGACCATATAAATATATAGAGGGTTCATTCATTTCAATTATTTTCTTTCTTTCTCAAATCACGTTTCAACTGGGTCTCATGCCCGATTTCATATTTCCAAATCCAAAACCAATTCATTGAACCCTCATTGAAAACCTAGCACGTATAAGCATCGTATAAAACCGTAAATCTCGAAATACGTGCAAATACTTAAATCCTAGGCTACCACAAACAAATGCACTCATGGCATCACAAAATATATTCTAAAACAATTATAAAACATTTATGCATGCATCGAATTCATAAAACAAGTCCACTCACAAACCGTCCGAAGCCGCGCCTCGTCTCCCGGGTCAAACGTAATCTCCGGGATTCCCGAACCTGTCCAAATTCATTTAGAGGGTTATTAACTACTTAAATAACCCCTCACTAAAGTCCCGTAATTTTCCGGAATTTCTAACTATTTTTAAACCGAACCTAAACCTTCGGACGTCCCGAACTATGTCGAAACGATGTCCGATTGACACGAAACCAGTCCCAAAATGTTCGTTACATCGAATAGATGATTTCATGTGTTGAACACATCCCCAAATACCATGCCACGCACCGTCACGTGCCCCAGGAGTGGCCTGCGCATGGGCCCACGCGCCAGCTACTGTAGATCATCCCCTACATTCAGCCAGGCCGGTCGGAATCGACCGGCCCAGTTTTTCCTGCAATTCCGGTCTGCCTGGACCAGCGTGACCGGTCCAAGGCCCTCCCATCTTCATTTTTCATCCGTTTTGTCCTTAATCAATCCCATTCTTCCAGTTTTGATCCTAGGAACCTAACCCAAGTAATTAGAACCCCTAAAACACCCGAAATCCGACCGGTCCAAAATGGTTTACACGGTTCAAATTTCCAAAACTCACCCTAGGGTTCCTCAACGTTTAACCACCATCAAAACCTCTCTAACCACTTCCTAGAAACCTATTTAATTCAAAATAAACATCCAAATCGACCCATAACAACCGAAATGAAAAATGGATTGAAAATGGTTTTAACTGATTACCTCGATCGGTTTTCTCCCCCGTCTTGTACGGCGGTGCCGCCTGGGGAAGCCACCACGTCTAGCTGGTTCTCCTCATCCTCTGGCCCTCAGTCAAGATCAAAGGGTCAAGGGTTAGATTGGATTGAAAAGGGTTGATCGGGTTTGGTTTGTTTGGAAACAAAGAAAATGAATGATCGATGAAGATGGGAGATGCATGAATGGGGAGGGTTGGCCAGTGGATGGGTGACACTTGTCACTCATCCATTGGTCCACTGAAAAGTAACTGGGCCCACAGAAGAGAAAACTTCACTTTTTGTCTCGTAAAATGTGCCGTCGTAAATAGTTCCCCAGAACTTCCGTGAACCGTAACTTCGTCGTCGAACATCCGAATTCGACGTGCCGCTTGTCTATAGATTCGTATCGTCCCAATCTACGTAACGGTCTTTGGCCCTCGGCCATCGGACCTTTCGGGTCAAAAGTCAACTTTTGGCTCCTATTCACCTAAATTACCAAAATGCCCTTGGACTTCCGAACGTCATAACTTCCTCCTCGCTGGGGAAAATTCCGTCTCTAGCCCTCGCAGTGGCTATCAGAGTGCGTTAGGATCGTAGGAGGAGGGGAGTGATGTCTCGTCTCTGCTACAGTCCGCATCCCCGATCAACCTGAAGGGCAATAAAACACGAAAACTGTGAGTGGACAAAACAATAATTTCATTAAAACATTTTCTCATAAAGAATTTCATGCCCTTTATTAAAAGCATATGCATGCATTCAAACCATTTATCAAACATTTATAAAACCATTTGGAAACTTTTTCAAAACCTTTCAAGGGTTCATGCCCGGCCCCATAAATCGGCATACCCATAAATCCGTTTTTGTCCTCAACCCGAACTCACAACTCAAAACCCGTAGGTCAAATCAATAGGGACTCAGCCCAAATCACATCACGTGGGTCTCAGCCCAAAACCTTTCACAGTGAAATACCAACACACAGGATAGGGGTCTCTGCCCCAAATCATTTCTAAAACATTGAATAAGGGGTCTCCGCCCCAAATCACTTTTTGTAAAACCTCATACGTATCAACATACGTATAAGCCATCCTAGGCACTTCCGGAGAAGATGCCAACTCGGGGCACACAGCCCCTAGGGAACACATCCCCGATAAATGTCACGATATCATCTCTATGTAGTGTGCACACTACTTGGGGTCTCACTCCGAGTCTTCTCCAAGGAATCTCCATCTGGGAGGCTCAATCTCTGGATCTAGTCCGAGCTCTCTCTCTGGATGTAGTCCACATATCTCTCCGGAATCTGGTCCGGGACCATAACAATATAAGTAACCACCACTCCTGGAACGGGATCCCTATGGGGATTGACAAGACCCATCCCAATTATCCCTCGATAGTCGTGATGAATCCTGCTCCCGTCTGACAATAACTAAAAATTTCCGAAAGTAACCCAACTTATATACATACAACACACAAAAAATCCCGAAAACATTGTCAGACAAGGGATAGTTATGTTTTACAGACTAATGATGTCACAAGTTTGACTAGTCAAAGACAATACAGAGCATAGGTACTGTTATAGATAGGAGTCAAATTCCTACTCTGTAGAGTGTCTGAGTGCGCAACGGTCTATTTGTTCTTTTGCCTCGCTTGCCTCGTTTCTAGCCCTCGTACCTGTGCACTGGCCTGGAGGGTGCATAAAACAATAAAGGTGTGAGTGGACAAAATAAAGTTTGATAAATACATTTACCAAAACACATTTCTTACCCTCCAATTTTCACAAACATGCATGCATATCATAAAACACGAGTAATAAAAAGAAATCAATTAAATATTTTCAGTGGATCAATCAAAACAATTTCCACAAAACCACGGGACTTATTTCCATATCTTGTTGCTTAGAGTCACGTTTATCCCTGCAACGCGTGCAAATCAATAAGCTCAAGGACCGCTCAAAATCCGAGCATCCGCCGCTGTGAATACATCACCAGTCGGCAATCCAGATCTAGTGAACACATCACTTACCGATCTATGTATATCCAGCACATTTGATCTGAGTCAAGCCTCCCTCGGCTGCTCGACAAAGACCGTGCTACGTGACCTCTTCGGGGTAAACACTTCCATCCCGAAGGCGAGCGTTATCTCCAGGGTGCACTCCGGGGAAAAACATATTTTCTCCCGAAAGCCCTAAATATCCACAACATATTATCATCACAAAAACTAGTGAAAAACAGTTGCATAGAAAATCAAATCACATATCGACACAGGGTCTCAGCCCCAAATTAACCAAAGTCCCGATTTACTTTATAAATCCGAAATCATCAATATCATCATATAATCACATGGAAATACAAATCCAATCAGAAACACAATTCCATTGGGTCCCAACCCCAAAATATCAATTTCACGTAAATCCGTGCAACCGTAAACCCGAGTTGCCACGATCACGTAAATCCATAAAATCAATCACTGACTCATAATCCGAGTCCAAATATCATTTTCAATTTCCTGACTCATAACCCGAGTCAAAACATCATTTTCAATCCGGGCCTAGCCCAAAACATCATTTGCACGTCCCTCGTAAAACTTGCCCGAAAGACTGATTAAAATAATCACAAAATCACGAGAATACCAAAAATCATCAAATTCATCAAATTCTCATGTAACTCCAAATCCGAGTCAAAATCATTATTTACTTGGGTTCTCACGCCCACAATATCATTTTTAACCAATTTCATGATTTCTCGAAAATCGTGCCAAAATATAATAATATAATAATCATAAAACCGAGAAAATCAAGAAATCACCGAATCAAAGCATCAAGCATGTCAAATCATAGAAAATCATATAAATAAGCATTTTAAACCATATATGCATTCATCACAGTTAGAAAATCAAAAGTCCACTCACACACACCGTCCCGATTGTTCAGCCTCGAGCTGTTCGTTTTCCTCCGACGTCCCGGGAATATTCCAGCCTGTCAAACAAAGTGATTTAAGGTTACTAGACTATCATATTTTTCTCATAAAAGAATCCCTTAATTGTCGGAATTTTATAATATTATTTTAATATAAATTAAACGTGTCGGGTACTCGGAACTACATTGAAACCATATCCGATTGACCCGAAACTAACGCGGATAGGTTCGTATCATCGAGAACATAAAGTTTCATGTTGAACACTTTGCCGGAATCCCCCCCACGCGCCGCCGCAAGCGGCTGCGCGTGAAAGCCACGCGCCTAGCACAGTACTGCTACAGTGCGTCGTTCTCGCCCGTTTGTCTGATAAACGGGTTGAAAAACCCGTGATAGGATCCGGTTCAATCTCCATCAATTCGACCTCAAATCGATCCGTTCTTTCAACTGATCTCATATAATCCAACCTCATTTCAGTTCTATGAATCCAATTACCTCAATTAATGTCCAAATCTTCACGACTCATGATCGAACTTCGACGGGTCTCCTATTCGGGTTTCACGATTCCGTGCCTGATTTTTCAATTAATTCATATGGTTAGCATCGTGAGAGTGTAAGGAACAATTTTCCATGATCAATTTCAAACGAGCTTACCTCTAAGTATCTGAATTCAAGGTCGATTTTTGGCAGCCATGGCAGCGTCTGTTCTTCCTCAATTCGACACGATTTCTTCTCGTTTTTGTTGCAAAGCTGTTCGTTTTGATCCTAGTAACTCAATGTAATCCTCAATTGCTCCTCTCTTAGCTCCCAAATCCGAATTCGATTTTTCCCCCAATTTCAAGGATTTTCGAACTGGTTGTACCCGTCACCTCTCAGTCTCTCGAGTTCAATTTCTCTCAATTCGGTTTCTCAATTACACAAATCATAATGAGGCTGAGACAAAGGGGTGTTATCTGGTGTTAATTTGGCATGATTAGGACAAACCCAAATTTAGGGAATTATGTCTAAAGCCATATGATTATGTTTTCCCCTAAGACCCGATTCCTTGTTTCCTGGGGTGAGAATCAGACAAAGGACAAGTCTGATCAAGGCCAAAAGACCATTTTGCCCTTGGTTGGACAAATTACCATTTTGCCCCTAGCCTACCGTGACCTGTAACGTTCGTATCCGAACTCCGTTTTCGACGTGCCGCCTGTCGTTGTACTCCGGGCATCGAGGCCTACCTAAAGGTCTTCGAATCGTGTGAAAATTAATTGGAAAACAAAAAGTCAACATTTTCCCCCTTTTCGCCCAAATTATGAAAATGCCCTTGGGCTTCCGAACGTCATAACTTTTTCCCAGATTGTCGGAATTGGGCGTGCCACCTGTCTATGGACTCGTGACGTCCCGAACTACGTCACGGTCATCGGTCAACATCCGTTTGATTCACCAATCAAAAAGTCAACATTTTGACCATACTATTCACAAGGGTAAAAACGTCATTTATTCATTATGTTACAAAATTACATTTTCTAAATTTCCGGGGCGTTACAACCTTCCCCCCTTAAGAAATTTCGTCCCCGAAATTTCAATGAAACAAATACGGGTACTGGTCTCGCATCTGTGTCTCAGGTTCCCACGTAGCTTCTTCCACGTTCTGATTCCTCCAAAGAACCTTCACTAATGGAATCGTCTTTCGTCGAAGCACTTTGTCCTTTTGGTCCAAGATCTGTACAGGTTGTTCTTCAAAACTTAGGTCTTCTCTGATTTGAACGGGCTGTTCCTCTAACACATGGGACTCATCATACACATATTTCCGTAGCATCGACACATGGAAAACATTATGGACCCTCGAAAGCTCAGAAGGTAATGCTAATCTGTAGGCAACCCGACCAATTCTCTCCACAATCTCATAAGGTCCAATAAAACGGGGGCTCAGTTTCCCGCGTCTGTCGAATCGCACTATACCTTTCCAAGGAGATAACTTCAAGAATACCCAATCTCCAACTGAAAATTCCAGATCTCTGACTCGGTGGCCTGCATAACTCTTTTGTCTATCTTGGGTTGTCTTGAGTCTATCTCGGATGAGTTTAACCTTTTCCGTTGTTAAGTCTATCAATTCAGATTTAGACAATTTCCTTTCGCCCACCTCAGTCCAACACAAAGGGGTTCTGCACTGTCGTCCATATAAGGCTTCATAAGGAGCCATCCCAATACTTGCTTAGTAACTATTGTTGTAGGCGAATTCCATCAATGGTAGATGTGACTCCCAAGTACCCTGGAATTGTAAAACACATGCTCTCATCATGTCTTCCAAGGTCTGAATAGTCCGTTCCGATTACCCGTCGGTCTGAGGGTGGAATGCCGTACTAAAATGCAATCTCGTCCCGAAAGCTTCCTGTAAGATTTTCCAGAATCTGGATGTAAATCGGGGATCTCGATCAGATACAATAGAGACAGGAGTGCCATGTAGTCGAATAATCTCGTCAATGAAGAGTCTGGCATACTGCGTCAACCGAAAGTCTTCCCTTACAGGTAGGAAATGTGCTGATTTGGTAAGCCTATCCACAATTACCCAGACTTCATCGTGTCCTTTAGGCGTTCTGGGGAGTTTAAACACAAAATCCATTGTTATATGATCCCATTTCCATTCCGGGATCGGTAGTGGTTGCAGTGCTCCATAGGGTCTTTGTCTTTCAGCCTTTACTTGTTGACATACCAAGCACTTACTCACATACTCTGCAATCTCCCGTTTCATACCCGGCCACCAATAATGCTCTCGTAGCGTACGGTACATTTTCGTCCCACCTGGATGCATAGCATACGACGAACTATGGGCCTCGTCCAGAATCTCTTTCTTCAATGTTACATTTTCGGGCACACACAACCGTCCGTCCTTTACTAGGGCTCCATCCCTTCTAATTGCAACATCTTGTCGTTCCCTCGCATCAGCTTCAATTCGAAGGACACACAAGATAGGGTCTTCCAGTTGGGCTTCAATAACTTGATCAATCAGAATCGGTCGCACCTGGAAACTAGCTAGTAAGCCACCTTGGTTATCCAATCCCAAAGCAACTCCAGTCCTACGTAGTTCCACCAATAAGGGCAAACGCACCATTCGTAGATGTGCCACAGTATGAGCTGATTTCCGACTCAGTGCATCAGCTACCACATTAGCTTTTCCAGGATGGTACTCAATCGTGCAGTCGTAATCCTTAATTAGCTCCAACCATCGTCTCTGTCTCAAATTCAATTCCTTCTGTGTGAAAAAGTACTTCAAACTCTTATGATCCGTGAAAAGTCTACATGTCTCACCATACAAGTAATGTCTCCAAATCTTCAGGGCATGTACCACCGCAGCTAATTCCAAATCATGGGTGGGATAGTTACGTTCATGCGGTTTCAGTTGTCGAGAGGCATATGCGATCACCTTTCCATGTTGCATTAACACACACCCTAATCCTTGTAAGGATGCATCACTGTACACTTCAAAGTCCCCACTATCATCCGGAAGGGTTAAGATAGGAGCAGAGGTCAACCTTTTCTTCAGTTCTTGGAAACTTTTCTCACAGTCTTCGCCCCAAACAAACTTGATTCCTTTCCTGGTTAGGCGGGTCATCGGAGCAGCAATCGCAGAGAAGCCTTCCACAAAACATCTGTAATAACCGGCCAATCCCAAAAAGCTCCTTACTTCGGTTATTATCTTCGGCTGCTCCCAGTTTTCTATCGCTTCTATCTTCTGGGGATCAACACGAATTCCATCCACGGAAATCACATGTCCCAGAAAACCAACACTCGTTAACCAAAATTGACACTTAGTTTGGCAAAGAGCTGGTTCCTCCTTAGCGTATCAAGCACAATCCTCAAATGTTCCTCATGCGCCCTCTTACTGCTTGAATACACTAGAATGTCATCAATGAACACAATAACAAATCGGTCAAGGTACTTCCGGAATACTCGGTTCATCAAATCCATGAATGCCGCAGGTGCATTAGTCAATCCAAATGGCATCACCAGAAATTCATAATGACCATATCGAGTTCGAAAAGCTGTTTTTGGAATGTCCTCCTCTCGAATCCTTAATTGGTGGTAACCAGAACGCAGATTAATCTTCGAAAAATACTTAGCTCCCCTTAATTGATCAAACAGATCATCAATCTGAGGCAAAGGATACTTATTCTTTATCGTGACTTTATTAAGTTGCCTGTAATCCATGCATAGCCTTAAACTTCCTTCCTTCTTTTTCACAAACAATACTGGGGCTCCCCATGGCGATACACTCGGTCGAATGAATCCCACATCCACAAGATCTTGCAACTGTACCTTCAATTCCCTTAACTCAGCTGGTGCCATCCGATAAGGTGTCAAGGATATAGGTCATGTACCAGTAATTAGTTCGATAGTGAACTCAATCTCTCAAGAAGGGGGTAATCCTGGTAAATCCTCAGGAAATACATCTGGGAAGTCACACACTACTGGGATATCCTCGGCCTTGACTGGTGCATCCTGTGCATCGACAACATAAGCTAGATAACTCTGGCATCCCTTCCTCAGAAATCTATCTGCCGAGAGGGCTGATATGACTCTAGGGGTTAACATCCTCCGATCTCCCTGAAATATCACCTCAGGTAATCCAGGGCTCCGAAGTATCACCTTCTTATCGAAACACTCGATAGAGGCATGATGGGTTGTCAGCCAATCCATCCCAAGGATAACATCAAAGTCACACAAGTCTAGGAGTATCAAATCAACCATTAAATGCACATCCCCTATCACAATAGGGTATCCTCGTATCACTTGGTTTACTACATACAACTCACCAGTCGGTGTACCGACTCCCATCTCACACCTAATCGCAGAAATCTCTCTATCTGCCAACAGTGCATACTCCCGAGAAACAAAAGAGTGGGCAGCTCCCGGATCTATTAAAGTACGTGCATGATGACCGAAAATAGTAAGCATACCTTTCACCACCTCCGGGGCTGCCCGGGCCTCCTGTTGAGTCACTGCATAGACTCGAGCCTGTGGTCCCGAAGTCCGACCACGCCCTCGTGATCCACCAGATCCACCACGAGTTCTGCCACCTCCTCTCCCACTTGTAGCATTTGAAGCTGAAGTTGTACTAGGACCCCGCTCAGTAGAGCCCCATCCGGTACCACTACTACCAACCAATCATGGACAGTCTCGTTTGAAGTGACCCGGCTCCCTACAGTAAAAGCAGACAAGAACATTGCCCCGGTCATTACTCTGTCGGTCAGTAGATCCCACCGATACCTCACTGAACTGTGCAGTCGCTGGTGGTCGATACCCAAATGTCTGTGTTCCCCTACCTCCATAGCTCGGACGAGCACCACGCGAAGATCCAGAGCCATAATTACCTCGCTTGGAGGACCTCTGGTTCGCAGATCCCTGGTACTGACGGTCCCGGCGTCGACCAGAGCCCGAAAACTGCTGTGGTACTGGCAAGGTCACCTCAACTCGTGCAGCTGCATCAGAAAACTCTCGCAGGGTGGCATAAGTTCCTACAGTCACAGCTCCCCGGATGTCATTCCTTAGTCCTTGCTCAAACCTTCGGCACTTGTCCTCCTCGTTGGATACATATAGAGGAGCAAAACTGGACAGGTTCAGGAATTTCTGTTCATAGTCTGCCACCGACATGTCCCCCTGATATAGTTGTAGGAATTCAACCTCCCTAGCATTACGAAATGAGCGAGGATAGAACTGATCCAGGAAACGATGACGGAAGTCCTCCCAACTCAGGGTGCGGGCATCCATCCCAATCAGCTGCAATCCACGCCACCATCGGTAAGCTTGGCTACTCAGCATAAATGTGGCCAGTGGAACCATATCCCCTGGTGGACATTGCATAATCTCGAAGATCCGCTCAAATTGAGTAATCCACTCATAAGCCTCTTCTGGGTCAGTCAGGCCAGTGAATGCAATGGCCCCTAAACGTTAAGCTCTCTCTACGTCCAGACCTCCAAACTCATCACCAGTCTGGGTACGGGGCTCGCGTCTCGGAGGCATATTGTGATGTTCTGTAAGAGAAACATATCAGTATCACAACTCGTGCATACTAATGTGCAAGACTCAGACCGTGACCTAATGCTCTGATACCAATTTGACAAGACCCATCCCGATTATCCCTCGATAGTCGTGATGAATCCTGCTCCCGTCTGACAATAACTAAAAATTTCCGAAAGTAACCAAACTTATATACATACAACACACAACAAATCCCGAAAACATTGTCAGACAAGGGATAGTTAAGTTTTACAGACCAATGACGTCACAAGTTTGACTAGTCAAAGACAATACAGAGCATAGGTACTGTTACAGATAGGGGTCAAATTCCTACTCTATAGAGTGTCTGAGTGCGCAACGGTCTATTTATTCTTTTTCCTCGCTTGCCTCGTTTCTAGCCCTCGTACCTGTGCACTGGCCTGGAGGGTGCATAAAACAATAAAGGTGTGAGTGGACAAAATAAAGTTTGATAAATACATTTACCAAAACACATTTCTTACCCTCCAGTTTTCACAAACATGCATGCATATCATAAAACACGAGTAATAATAAGAAATCAATTAAATATGTTCAGTGGATCAATCAAAACAATTTCCACAAAACCACGGGACTTATTTCCATATCTTGTTGCTTAGAGTCACGTTTATCCCTACAACGCGTGCAAATCAATAAGCTCAAGGACCGCTCAAAATCCGAGCATCCGCCGCTGTGAACACATCACCAGCCGGCAATCCAGATCTAGTGAACACATCACTTACCGATCTATGTATATCCAGCACATCTGATCTGAGTCAAGCCTCCCTCGGCTGCTCGACAAAGACCGTGCTACGTCACCTCTTCGGGGTAAACACTTCCATCCCGAAGGCGAGCGTTATCTCTAGGGTGCACTCCGGGGAAAAACATATTTTCTTCCGAAATCCCTAAATATCCGCAACATATTATCATCACAAAAACCAGTGAAAAACAGTTGCATAGAAAATCAAATCACATATCGACACAGGGTCTCAGCCCCAAATTAACCAAAGTCCCGATTTACTTTATAAATCCGAAATCATCAATATCATCATATAATCACATGGAAATACAAATCCAATCAGAAACACAATTCCATTGGGTCCCAACCCCAAAATATCAATTTCACGTAAATCCGTGCAACCGTAAACCCGAGTTGCCACGATCACGTAAATCCATAAAATCAATCACTGACTCATAATCCGAGTCCAAATATCATTTTCAATTTCTTGACTAATAACCCGAGTCAAAACATCATTTTCAATCCGGGCCTAGCCCAAAACATCATTTGCACGACCCTCGTAAAACGTGCCCGAAAAACTGATTAAAATAATCACAAAATCACGAGAATACCAAAAATCATCAAATTCATCAAATTCACATGTAACTCCAAATCCGAGTCAAAATCATTATTTACTTGGGTTCTCACGCCCCCAATATCATTTTTAACCAATTTCATGATTTCTCGAAAATCGTGCCAAAATATAATAATATAATAATCATAAAATCGAGAAATCACCGAATCAAAGCATCAAGCATGTCAAATCATAGAAAATCATATAAATAAGCATTTTAAACCATATATGCATTCATCACAGTTAGAAAACTAAAAGTCCACTCACACACACCGTCCCGATTCTTCAGCCTCGAGCTGTTCGTTTTCCTCCGACGTCCCGGGAATATTCCAGCCTGTCAAACAAAGTGATTTAAGGTTACTAGACTATCATATTTTCCTCATATAAGAATCCCTTAATTGTCGGAATTTTATAATATTATTTTAATATAAATTAAACGTGTCGGGTACTCGGAACTACACTGAAACCATATCCGATTGACCCGAAACTAACGCTGATAGGTTCGTATCATCGAGAACATAAAGTTTCATGTTGAACACTTTGCCGGAATCCCCCCCACGCGCCGCCGCAAGCGGCTGTGCGTGAAAGCCACGCGCCTAGCACAGTACTGCTACAGTGCGTCGTTCTCGCCTGTTTGTCTGATAAACGGGTTGAAATACCCGCGATAGGATCCGGTTCAATCTCCATCAATTCGACCTCAAATCGATCCGTTCTTTCAACTGATCTCATATAATCCAACCTCATTTCAGCTCTGTGAATCCAATTACCTCAATTAAGGTCCAAATCTTCACGACTCACGATCGAACTTCGACGGTTCTCCTATTCGGGTTTCACGATTCCGTGCCTGATTTTTCAATTAATTCATATGGTTAGCATCGTGAGAGTGTAAGGAACAATTTTCCATGATCAATTTCAAACGAGCTTACCTCTAAGTATCTGAACTCAAGGTCGATTTTTGGCAGCCATGGCAGCGTCTGTTCTTCCTCAATTCGACAAGATTTCTTCTCGTTTTTGTTGCAAAGCTGTTCGTTTTGATCCTAGTAACTCAATGTAATCCTCAATTGCTCCTCTCCTGGCTCCCAAATCCGAATTCGATTTTTCCCCCAATTTCAAGGATTTTCAAACTGGTTGTACCCGTCACCTCTCAGTCTCTCGAGTTCAATTTCTCTCAATTCGATTTCTCAATTACACAAATCATAATGAGGCTGAGACAAAGGGGTGTTATCTGGTGTTAGTTTGGCATGATTAGGAAAAACCCCAATTTAGGGAATTATGTCTAAAGCCATATGATTATGTTTTCCCCTAAGACCCGATTCCTTGTTTCCTGGGGTGAGAATCAGACAAAGGACAAGTCTGATCAAGGCCAAAAGACCATTTTGCCCTTGGTTGGACAAATTACCATTTGGCCCCTAGCCTTCCGTGACCCGTAACGTTCGTATCCGAACTCCGTGTTCGACGTGCCGCCTATCGTTGTACTCCGGGCATCGAGGCCTACCTAACGGTCTTCAAATCGTGTGAAAATTAGTTGGCAAACAAAAAGTCAACATTTTCCCCCTTTTCGCCCAAATTACGAAAATGCCCTTGGGCTTCCGAACGTCATAACTTTTTCCCAGATTGTCGGAATTGGGCGTGCCACCTGTCTATGGACTCGTGACGTCCCGAACTACGTCACGGTCATCGTTCAACATCCGTTTGATTCACCAATCAAAAAGTCAACAATTTGACCATACTATTCACAAGGGTAAAAACGTCATTTATTCATTATGTTACAAAATTACATTTTCTAAATTTCCGGGGCGTTACAGGGATACCCACTTTGGTCTGTGGATCGTGACTCTCCAGGTTGACGTGCACGGCCCATAATGTTACAAAATTACAAAATTACATTTTCAAAAACGGCCCATAATCATAAGAATTGAAAATGGATGAAATTTGGTTTTAACCGATTACCTCGATCGGTTTTCTCCTCCGCCGTGCACGGCGGTGCTGCCTGGGCCAGCCACCACCTTCTCTCTGTCCTCAGTTCATCTTCTTGGTTTCCATCATGATCAAAGGGGTTGAAGCTTTTGGTTTTAGGGTGGAGGGTTGATCGGGTTTTAGTTTTGAGAAAAATGGGAAATGATCGATGTAGGAGGATGGATGGATGTGCGTGAAGGGAAAATGATGCCCAGTGGATGGGTGACACTTGTCACTCATCCATTGGGCCTTAAGATAAAAATCTGGGCCCCACTTGCTGCCAAACAATCCTCGTCTCGTAAAACGTGCAATAGTGCACTCGAACTTTCGTGGACCGTAACTTCTCCGTCGAACGTCGAATTCGACATGCCGCATGTCTATTGATTCGTATCGTCCCGATCTACGTAACAGTCTTTGGCCCTCGGCCATCGGATCTCCCGGGTCAAAAGTCAGCTTTTGGCCCAAATTACCAAATTGCCCTCGAACTTCCGAACGTCATAAATTCCTCCCCGAACGTCGGAATCGAGCGTGCCACCTGTCTATGAACTCGTGACGTCACAAACTACGTCACAGTCATTAGCCAAAGTCCAATTGACAGTCTGAATGAAAAGTCAACGATTTGCCCATTCCAAGGGCAAAATCGTCATTTCGCCCGAATGTTCACTAATCCTCGTCTAATCTCTGATTAGTCTCGCTAATTCGTCATTAATTCTTAATTAATCCCGTTAACTCAGGACGGGTCGTCACAAACTTCCCCCCTTAACGAATTTCGTCCTTGAAATTCAAATCGACCCGATTCCACAACCAAATTGTGGAATCCAACCATTTTCTTCGACTTGGATCGCTGCACCCACACGAGAATACTCGTGTAGCAGTACACGTCTAAACACACATACCATACTCATCGGTACCGTCCTCGGTACGTACCGTCATCGGAGCCTCCAAAGCTCCAATTCACTCTCGAGAACTATACGTCTACTCGTATGTCTCACTCGAGACAAATATGTCGACACTCGTCGATCACGCCTGTCACTCAGTTGACAGGTCATCAACACCAGACTGACCTCCAAATGGCTTTTCAGTCTGACACTCTGACACGTTCCATCCTGCAGTGGTCAGGATGAAAACGCATCCCCACTAAAAGCTATCACTGTCAAGCTGGCATCCTGCTCAGCATCCGATCAGACAACATCTTACAGATCCTCCCATCAAAAATGGCACGAATCCCATCTTGTAGGTCATCCTCAAACCTATGTCCATACGGACTCTCGATACTTGCGCGAATCAACTATCTCAAATTCCTTTACCCAAAACTGACTCTTCTAAGAATCCCATCAACCACATCGATCCGAACGCATCGAATAACTATCAATTCGTTACCACAATATGTCACGCCTTCGTGACCACCCAAAAACTCCCGACTCCACTGCGCTTCGCTACGCTACTCTAATCTTGACTCGTTCTCGAGTCCTCGTATCTTATCTCTTATCACTCAGCAATACCACTTGTCATCTAGACTCACTTCGAGTCTCCGAACTGTCACTCATCGGATCTCATCCGATCACCACTCACGTCCATATAGGACTCTATCCAACTTACGACATACTCGTACTCTCGGTTACTCTCAACCTGACATACCGATTGATCGTGATAAAACCCATCGTCTAAAGTGCACAACACACCAGTGCACCCACATTACCTCAACATCGGGGTGTCACCCGACCTACTCAAGGATTGCACCCTGGCAACATCCAACCACAACTACCTTCTGCACTCCAACCATGGTCCAGGCCCCAACCGTCCATCACCAAGCGAACGTCAGTCCATCACTTCGGACACTCACTCATCACATCATGTGACGCTAAATACCATCTACTCGTCACGTCAATCAAATTGACCCACAACCTTGGTGTTCGGTCCTTACACCCTCTTGGACTTCTAGTTGTGACAACACTCCTCGTCGTCCTACCTAGGGACGAATCCAAGATGATGACATCAACGTTCATCCAATGTCATCCTCCGATACCCAACACTATCTGCTACAGCGTCACACTCAGTGACCTTGGAATACTCATCACCAATACGGAATCAAGCACTCTTCTCATTGTCTCAATCACAACATCTCTTGATTCCGAAGTTCCAATCACGTTGGAAACATGTTTCTTTTCCAATTACTGAGCTCACTTACTACACAAGCATTTCCGCGTCCTATAGACAACCGATTTCCAAGTCATCAACTCAGACGTATGGTCAACCGTAGCAAACCAAAACCAATCCACAATGGACTCTCACGTCCACAGCTCAACCGGACACCATCCACCCGTCCGTGAATACCGTACTTGCATTTCACCTTGAGTCGCGTACTACCAAAATGGACAAACCGACTCATACGTCATAAGACGTCACTTACGCCATCCATTCACGCCAGTATCTCACGTTTCACTTCAATACTTCTGAGTACACCCTTGCGACTCAATCTCGTAGCACTGGGGGAACTAGTCTCTATTACTGGGGAAACTGATCTCCAACACAGCGGAAACTAATCTCCATCACTGAGGAAACTGGTCTCCATCACAAGGAAACTGGTCTCCATCACTAAGGAAACTGATCTCCATCACTGGGGAAACTAGTCACCATACCAAGTACTCTGGTACTTCGCATTGAGCCACTCGGGATCCTCTCTATCCCACTCACAACTACTACTTTCACAAGAGCGTGGCAAGTGTGCCAACACCCAAGGTCAACATCTCATTATACGATCAGACTAAGCCGTCACTGAGTCGAATCCAGAATCACTACTCGCACTGTGCGTCACTCGCGCACCTCGTATCATCGTCACGACTGACGAATCCCATCATCACGACAACCTGAGCCTATCCAGCTTGATAAGACTCGACTGTGTCCATCGCTAGCACTATCTGTCACAACCTCGTGCAGACCAATCTCAAAAACACTCCGCTACTGAAGCTTCCAAAACCATGCGGTAGTCGACCGCCAGTACGAACTGCTCAACACCCAGCATCCACCGATCGGTCCAACTCAGGATCCGATCGACAAGTACCACACTCCTGGTAACTTGTCCAACCAATTACCTAATAGGGTTATCACAAACCCGACTGCCCGCTGCAGCCCTACCATCCTGACCGATCCCTTGATCTCGACTCCGAAGAGTCGTCATACTCCAATACTGGTACCAAACCAGCCAATAACTACACTCTGAGGATCTCGTCCTCTCGTAACTCTACAACTCTAAGCCGCTGGCCTCCACAAGAACTGACCATAATCCGGGTCCTAAACTGCACAAGCGCTACGTGCGCAATCGCAACCTATCACGTCACACCACATCTACTCTGGCATCCACTGCCAGTCGACATCCCACCGGGATTCGACATATTGAACCATGGAAACACATGCCAAATAGAATCACATGTTCCTTTTCCCAAAATGTCGTGATTGTAGTCGTACAGGGTCATCGTAAACCGGGCGACCCTGAGCTCTGACCACCACTAGTATTAATCCGTACATCCTCTATCTGACACGACCACAGTCGAGCTGTCACGACTCTCAAGTCGTCATATGGTCACTACTGATCCACTGGATCCTACTCACCAGTAACACTACGGCTCTAAGCCGTCGGATTCACACGAATACTGATCCTCCTCGAGATCCAACGTCAAAACACGTGGCATGCACGGCAAGGAATGCCAATCGAAACTCAAATTAACGTATCACGTGACAAACCTCAACTAACTGAGGTTCGATTCCATCGAAACCTCGTACTAATGCCCTAACTACCAGGTTGATGACGGGCTGTTACTACTTCAAAGACATCACATCCTCGACCTGCGCATACTCCACGCTCTGATACCAATATGTTAGGACCGGTCCCAAATACCCCGGGATTAACGTGGGAACCGCCTGATCCCGTCTGACACAAAGTGTCAGACCAGGGAAAATTCAGTCTCTAACCCTCGCCGAGGCTATCAGAATGCGTCAGGATCGTAGGAGGAGGGGAGTGATGTCTCGTCTCTGCTACAGCCCGCATCCGCGATCAACCTGAAGGGCATTAAAACACGAAATATGTGAGTGGACAAAACAATAATTTCATTAAAATGTTTTCTCATAAAGACTTTCATGCCCTTCATTAAAAGCATATGCATGCATTCAAACCATTTATCAAACATTTATAAAACCATTTGGAAACCTTTTCAAAACCTTTCAAGGGTTCATGCCCGGCCCCATAAACCGTCATGACCCGTAAATCCGTTTGGTTCCTCGACCCGAACTCACAACTCAAAACCAGTAGGTCAAATCAATAGGGACTCAGCCCAAATCACATCACGTGGATCTCAGCCCAAAACCTTTCTCAGTGAAATACCAACACACAGAATAGGGGTCTCTGCCCCAAATCATTTCTAAAACATCGAATACGAGGTCTCCGCCCCAAATCACTTTCTATAAAACCTCATACGTATCAACAAACGTATAACCCATCCTAGGCACTTCCGGAGAAGATGCCAACTTGGGGCACACAGCCCCTAGGGAACACATCCCCGATAAATGTCACGATATTGTCTCTATCTAGTGTGCACACTACTATGGGTCTCACTCCGAGTCTTCTCCCAGGAATCTCCATCTGGGAGGCTTAATCTCTGGATCTAGTCCGAGATCTCTCTCAAGATCTAGTCCACATATCTCTCCTGAATCTAGTCTGGGACCACAACAATATAACTAACCACCACTCCTGGAACTGGATCCCTATGGGGATACCCACTCTGGTCTGTGGATCGTGACTCTCTAGGTCGATGTCTGGAGGAGACCATATAAACATATGGAGGGTTCATTTATTTCAATTCTTTTCTTTCTTTCTCAAATCACTTTTCAACTGGGTCTCATACTCGATTCATCTCAATAGGATTCCTCGAATCTGATTCAAATCACTTTCACAGGCCTCAGCCTAAATCCTCAGTTCTAGGCCTCGTCATTGGGCCGGGTCGGGCAAGCCCGGCCCAAAATTTTTGGGCTTGGACCGGGCCAGGCCAGGCCTATTTCATAATTAAAAAAATACCGGGCCGGGTCAGGCGGGCTTGATCATAAATATGAAAGCCCATGCCCTTTGTCGGGCCGGGTTTGGGCCGGGCTTTTATCGGGCTTTACGGGTCGGGCCTACTAAGCCCACTTGGGTCGGGCCTACTAAGCCCATTTGTACCTACCTAATTGTAAAAAAAAATGAGTTGAGTTTAAATATTATTATCGAATATTGAAATAAGCTAAGGAGGGGTACTATTGGATTTGGAGAATTGAGTTAACTTTTCGACCATAAAGCCGAAATAGGATAAGGAGGTCGCTAAGAGAGTCAGAGACCTAGTGGGTTTTTTTGAATTTAGGGTTAGCGTTTGTTTGGGCATTGAGCTTTTAAATGACACTAGGTTGAGATTTGGTTGGAGTTTTAGATTTTGGCTATGATAGTAGTAATAAGATTGGACTGGGTATTAATTCTTAATTTATAATTATTTTATATTTTCGGGCTTATGGGTCGGGTTTACCTGGGCGGGTCGGGCTGGGCTTACCTGGCTTTATCGGGCTCGGGCCTATCGGGTCTAGCGGGCTTGAATACCCTAAGCCCAAGTCCAGCCCGTCAACATGCGGGTCGGGCCGGCCCACGGCCCATATCGGGCTGGATCAGACTTTTTGTCATCGGGCCTATCGGGTACCCATAAGCCCGTGGGTTTCTGGGCCAAATGATAAGGGCTACTCAGTTCAATAGGGTCTTAAGCCCGCATACTCATTTCATAAACTGAACTGGGACTCAAGCCCGATTTTACATTCAACAGGGCCTCAAGCCCGATATCACGACTAACTGGGCCCTAAGCCCGAAACCATAAAGCAACAGAACCTCAAGTCTGATTTCACAACCAACAGGGCCTTAAGCTCGATACTAGAGTCAAATAGGCCTCAAGCCCGAGATTATAACCAACTGGACCCTCGGTTCGATCGTATAACATAAATGGACCCTTGGTCATATTCCTCGTCAAATCAAATGGACTTCAAGTCCGAGAGTTCGTAAATCTCGTGCCCGATTTCATATTTCTAAATCTGAAATCCATTTATTAAACCCACGTTGAATACCTAGAACGTATATGCAGCGTATAAAACTGAAAATCTCGAAATACGTGCAAATACATAAATCCTAGGCTACCACAAACAAATGCACTCATGGCAACACAAAACATATATTAAAATACTTATAAAAAATTTACGCATGCATCAATTTCGAAAGAAGGGTCCACTCACAGACCGTCCGAAGCCACGCCTCGCTACGCGTGCCATAATCGTCTCCCGGGTCAATCGTCACCTCCGGGATTCCCGAACCTGTCCAAATTCATTCAGAGGGTTACTAATAGCCTCATTAACCTCTCATTTAAGTCCCATAATTTTCCCGATTTTCGAACTATTTTTAAACGCGAACCTAAACCTTCGGACGT
Source organism: Prinsepia uniflora (assembly GCA_032719365.1). Lineage (NCBI taxonomy): Eukaryota > Viridiplantae > Streptophyta > Magnoliopsida > Rosales > Rosaceae > Prinsepia > Prinsepia uniflora. Next base: position 29,962,429 of record CM064868.1, read on the forward strand.
CCCGAACTATATCGAAACGATGTCCGATTGACACGAAACCAGTCTCAAATGTTCGTTACATCGAATACATGATTTGACATGTTGAAAACTTCCCCAAATTCCCTGTCATGCGCTCGAACGCGCCCCAAGGATGGCCTGCGCGTGGGCCTCACGCGCCAGCTACAGTACTTCACCCCTAACCTCCAGCGGCCGGACCGAACCGGCCGGCCCAGTTCTGTCATGCAACTGGACCGGCGTGACCGGTCCAGGACCCTACACTATCTATTCTTCACCGTTTCTAACCCTAATCAATCCTATCCTTCCTTATTTAATCCTAGGAACCTAAATCCATTACTTAAAACATCAAAAACCATCAAAATCCACCCGGTTCAATTTTTCCTCTTCGGTTTAAATTTTCAAAACTTTCCCCAGGGCTCCTCAACGTCCAACCACTCTCAAAAGCTTCCTATTAACCTCCTAACAACCTTTTTAGTTCAATAGAAACATCAAAAACAGCCCATAATCACAAGAATTGAAAATGGATGAAATTTGGTTTTAACCGATTACCTCGATCGATTTTCTCCTCCGCCGTGCACGGCGGTGCTGCCTAGGCCAGCCACCACCTCCTCTCTGTCCTCAGTGCATCTTCTTGGTTTCCATCATGATAAAAGGGACTGAAGGTTTTAGTTTTAGGGTGGAGGGTTGATCGGGTTTTGGTTTTGGGAAAAATGGGAAATGATTGATGTAGGAGGATGGATGAATGTGCATGAAGGGAAAATGATGTCCAGTGGATGGGTGACACTTAAAACCATTTATCGAACTTTCGTAAAAAAATATTTATCAAACATATCAAAACCATTCAAGGGTTCATGCCTAGCCCCATAAACCGTCATGACCCATAAATCTGTTTGGGTCCCTGACCCGAAATCGCAATTCAAAACTCGTAGGTCAAATCAATAGGGACTCAGCCCAAATCACATCACGTGGGTCTCAGCCCAAAACCTTTCTCAGTGAAATACCAACACACAGAATACGGGGTCTCTGCCCCAAATCATTTGTTGGAAATGAAAATGGATTGCGAAATGATTTTCGAATGTATGCATTGGTTTTACGTGGAGAGTAGAAATGTGTTTCTATAACTATTTTATAAACTGATTCATTTTTGTCCACTCACACCTTTTGTGTTTTTATTGACCCTCCAGGTCGTGGCATGTTGATCGAGGCTGATCGAGAGGTGGAGGCATGAGTGAGTACGTGTGTGGATATCCCTGGTTTGGCAAGTACTGAGGGTAATTTCGGAACTTCAGTCGACTTGCCAAACGGGGCCAGGACCGAGCACAGTTATCAATGTCCCTTCGAGGGGCGATCCTGTCACCATCGTTCCCTTCCACAGATGACCTTGTGAGTGGAAAATTGAGAGGATTGAGGTTTGATTTTAGCTGAGAGAAACACGAGGGACATTGAGGGTAACTGGGACTGAGAATCGAAATTTTGGAGTTTGGACGAAAATTCGAAATTCAAGCCTTGGGCTCTGAGGATCAAAATTGAGCTCAATTTGAGCTTCCTGGGATTGCCACGATCAGAATCATCGAAAGAACGAAGCAAATTGATGGCTTTTGGTCTCTGAACGGACCTGGTAATAGAGAAGTGAATCGAAGGTTGAGTCGTGATCTTGGAGAGATCAAACGATGAAATTGGACTCGAAAATGAGTTTCTCATGATCCAAAAGAGCTTATGGGTGGATCAATTGAAAGAAAACAGATAGTATTGATGAACTCCGAAGAAGGAACAGTACCCAGGTGTTCTTCGAAGTTTATCTTCGAATCGTTTGATTTGAGGTATGGATTTGTAAAATTAGGGTTACAGAACTATAATTGGACTTAAAACGAAGCTCTTTAAATGTTCAATTGAAAGATTGGATGTCAAATTGATAGGAAATGAGCCGGGTAGTTTCGCGGGTTGTAAGACCCGTTTTACAGACAAACGGGTGAGGACGACGACATTGTAGCAGGCGCGTGGGTTTCCCGCGCAGCCACTCACGGCAGTGTGTGGGTTTCACGCGCAACCACTCACGGCGGCGCATGACGGCGCGTGGACACGAATCTCGAGGTGAGTTTAACATGACTTTTAATCTATACAATATAACGAACATTTTGGGATTGGTTTCGTGTCGATCGGACACTGTTTCGATATTGTTCGGGACGTCCGAAGGTTTTGAATCGAGTTTAAAAATAGTTAAAAATTCGGGAAAATTACGGGACTTTAATATGAGGTTAATGAAGAGGTTAGTGACCCTCTAATGTCATTTGGACAGGTTTGGAAGTCCCAGTGATAGTGCTATGGCCCGGGAAGGCCTATGACACGAGTATCGAGGTGCATCGTTGGACGGTCTATGAGTGGACTTTGGTTTTATAAATACTATGCATGCTTAACTGTGTTATATGTTTTATATACGTGATTTCTATGATGGTGATTGTGATTATTGATTTCGCGTATGTTGCACTTATTTCGAGATATTTTCCGTATTACACGTATATTGAGACTGACGATTTTATTTTTGTTTTACGTGCTTATGATTTCATGAATAATGTGATGAAATGATTTTTAATTTGGAAAGATGAACTCGGGCATGCGGTCCAATTTTTTTGGAAACCTCGGACTTGGAGTCCAATTAAGTTATGTAATCGGGTCGGGGGCCCAATTGCTTAATGAAATCGGGTCAGGGGCCCAGTTGTTTACGAAATCGGGCTAAGATCCATTTGAGTGATATTATTGGGCCAGGGGCCCAGTTGATTTACGAAATCGGGCCAGGGGCCCAGTTGATTTATGGATTCGGGCAGTGGGCCCAGTGGTTTACGAAATCGGGCATAAGACCCAATTGGGTTAAAATGTGATTTTGGGTCTGGGACCCTATGTTTCATAAATGTGTTTTCGGGTCGGGGACCCTAAATGGAATTGTGATGTTTTATGGAGATTTCGGGCAGGGCCCATTGAAAAGTTGTGAAATGATTTGATAAAACTGTTTTCCACATACCATCTTAATACGAGGATATGTGATGGTCTCCTCCAGGTGTCTGGGACACTGGGGAAGTCACGGTGCATTGCCTGCGATGGGTCATTGTACGGAGCTACCGGACCGTATAGTGACTCAGGAGCAGGATTGCTATGATTAGACTTCTGGGATGTTAGAGATATTGACCCGGAGAGACCCCGGGCAGCACGCGTTGCTTATTATACCGTGAGATATGACGTCTGGGACGTCAAGCGTCTGGAACGCTAGGCATTTCGGATGCCGGAGATGGTAATGTGGTAAATATGAACTATTGAATCTATGAAATGGTTTTTCGGTTGGTTTTATGTTTATGGATTTGGGCGGTGGCCCACTTGGTTTTGTATTTACGGATTTGGTATCCTACAATTTTGGGCTGAGTTCCCACACTTTTTTTGAGTTACGGTTTTGGGCTAAGGCCCTAATGGTTTGGTTGAACAAATATTTTGGTTACTGGTTTTCGATGCATGCATATGTTTTAATGAAGGGCATAAATGTCTTTATGAATGTGTTTATGAACTTGTTCATTTTTGTCCACTCACAGCTTCTATTGGTTTTAATGCCCTTCAGGTTGATCACGCATGCGACTGCAGCAGACACTGAGACATCGCACGCCTCCTCCATATATCCTTGCGCACTCTGGAAGCCCCGTTTGGGCAGTGACTTTTGGTTGTCCTTTGTCTGACACTTCGTGTTGGACAGGAGCATGGCACATCCTATGGTAATCCTAGGGGATTGGGATGGGTCGTGTCACCTCATGTCTGGCCGCCAATGGACGCGATCCCTCGTGGTGGTTTAGCGTATTCTTTCGCTGATTACGCGTGTTAGCCTCTGATTGTTTCTATTTATGAATGGATTTAATTAAATCCAGTAATTAAAAAATATAACAAATTATGAAAATGAACTTACAATCCACTCGGCAGGACGAAGTGGTCACAAAGCCACTCCCACCCGACCCTCCGAGGACTGTCCAGCTCCTCCAGAGGGTTGGCACGAGCTTCATTTGGGATCGGCCAGCTCTTCCACCAATGCCTGAGCTCGTACTTCCACTCGGAGTACCCCAGCTGCTAGTTCTACTTCATGTATTTCATAAGTGTCGCATTCCCAGTGTCATCCTAGAAATTGACTTGCAATGTACGATTAATAAACATTAGTAAAATCATTAAAGAATATGAAAGATAATTAAAATCATTAAAAAAAATTAAAAATACTTATAGACAAGGCACCCCAAACGAAGGTGAGGTGATACTTGGCTTGATCCTAAAATTTGTCACCCACCATGAGACAATGGGTGTGCAAAATAGAACCCATGTCATGCACCATCAAGATGTGGACCTTAGGCGCTTGGCCGAGCCGATCGACATAAATAATGGAGATCTTGCTGCTCGTCAACTAACAAATCTGTTGGGATGCCTTCCCCCGATTGATCCCATGCACTCTGGTGGATCTCCCTACAAATTGGGTTAACATTAATAAGAAAAATGAATAAAATTAGAAATAAAAAATCTTTTGAAAACACTTATTGACCAACTTATCCTTGGGGATCGTTCTGGATGCATCCAAGGTGTTCCGATCGACATGCTCCTCCGGGGGCTCGAGATCAACACGACGTTACCCCTGTTTCTTCAAATGTTATCGACGAGCAGATCTAGCGCTAGGTCGTATATACTCCTCGATGGGGAAGGTCGGGACTAGCAGAACTATCGGTGTAGCAGATGCTAGTGGAGGGGTTGGAGTTTAGACAAACGTGTCTAGTACTGGTGACGAGCCGACATCATCCCTTGGTGTGTTCAGGACCGACAAACTCACAACGTTCGCCAGTTGCTAAACTAAACCAAATGAAATGTGAGGACGAGCTCGTGAAGTAATCAACGTGGGTGTCAACATCTACAAAAAATAATCAATAAATAATAATAAAAAAATAAACAATAATAAAAAATAATTAATAATTACTAATAATAAATTAAAAAATATTAAATAACTAATAATAATAAAAATAAATAACATTAAAAATAATCAATAATTAATAATAAAAAATCAATAAAAATAAGTAATAATAAAAAATAATCAATAATTAATAATAATAAATCCAAAAAAATAATTAATAATCAATAACAATAAGTAATAATAATTAAAAAATCAATAATCAATAATTAATAACCAAAAATGAATAAAAGAATCAAAAATCAATAAAAATAATTAATAATCAATAAAAATAATTATTAAAAATAATAAAAATAATAATGAAAATCATTATAAAGAATAATTAATTAATAAAAAATAAAAAACCAATCAAAATAATTAATAAGCAATACTACCTAATAATAGTTAATAATCAATCATCATAACAAATAATCACCCATGACCAAAATTCATGAAATTCAATGATAAACAACATATAATCCATGCTAAACAAAATTTCAACCTAAAATCAAGAAAAATTAATCCATGCTAACCAATATATAATTATCCATGAAATTCAAATCCAAAATTCTAACCAAAAATAAAAAAAAAACAATTAATCCATGCAAAATAATATATAATCCATGATATTCAAAACTAAAATTCTAACAAAAATCGACAATAAATGGAAATACATTATTGAGACAGTTACTGAGAGATAGAGAATGAGGTTACAATGGTAATGAAGGGCGAGGACGTGTGAGGCGAGAGAGACTGAGAAAGCTCTTTTTCAACTTGATCTGCGACGATTGTGGCGACAGCTGCGACGCCAAGGGAGAGAGCTGCGAGAGGCAGTGAAAGCGGACTTTGAGAGAGGTAGTGAGAGAGGGTGACAGATGCGAGGGAGTCGGGGAGAATCGCAGCGAGGCGAGGAGAAGTTATTTTTTTAAGGGTCTGATTCAGGGTTTTCGAAGAAGAGAAGAGGCTGATTTTAAATATCGAAAAATGTTGCCTGATGAAAGCCTTGTCAGATTTTATTTTAATTATTCTTTGAGTAACTTTGGCATTAAAATTAAAGCAACAGCGCGGAAGTAGAAGTGTCTGGTCGGTCATCATTGCTCGACGCAGATTCGTCGGGTATTTACCTCGAATTTACCGCCCAAATTTTGAGCAGTAAATTTGGGCGGGTAAACTATAAATTCTACCCGAAGCCATTGTACGTTACTGTCAGGACCCGACCCTCCTCAGTCAGGATCCGACTCATATAGCACCATATTGTCCGCTTTGGGCCTCGCCCTCACGGTTTAGTTTTCGTGAGCTCATGGTGCAACTTCTCAGGGGGTCGCCAATCATGGAATTGCACCAGCCTCAACTCGCTTAAATTTGGGGTTCCAATCCCCCCCAAAGCCACTTGAGCTCCCAAAAGGCCTAGTGTTAGATAGGTGTGTGTCTGCACCTTTAAGGCACACCACCATCCTCTCCCAGACCATTCCCCCTCGCAAGAATATGGGATTGTTCATCGTTCACTCCAGGACACGGGTCTTACAATCCACCCCCTTAGGGGTAAAATGGTCATTTTACAATAAAATAATATTTACGAAAGTTCGGGTCGTTACAATCTACCCACCTTACAAAAATTTCGTCCTCGAAATTTACTCAAATAAAAAGGGGTACGGTCCCAAAGCTACTTGAGCTTCCAGGCAGATGGGTTTTGTGTTCGTTAGTGGGTGTACAAGTGTACACGTGTTGTGAGGCCAAATTTGTTTTCCACGAGGTGGATGTGGAATAAGCATAGTTGGAATTTCGAGGACGAAATTATTTAAGGAGGGAAGATTGTAACGACCCGTCCCGAGTATCGAGAATTGGATATTAATTATTATGGTTTAGAATGACTAATCTGGGATTAGTTGAGTGAAATCGGACAAAATGTGCAAAATGACCGTTTTGCCCCTAGAATGGGTAAAATGTTTACTTTTTGATCAGGCGGTCAAACGGACTTTGACCAATGACCGTGACGTAGTTCAGGACGTCACAAGTTCATAGACAGGTGGCACGTTCGATTCCGACGTTCGAGGAAGAAGTTATGATGTTCGGAAGTCGAGGAGAATTTTGGTAATTTGGTTAAAAGAGGCCAAATGTTGACTTTTGACCCGGGAGATCCAATGGATGAGGGCAAAGGACCGTTACGTAGATCGAGTCGATATGAATTCGTAGACAGGCGGCACGCCGAAATCGGAGGTTCGATGATGAAGTTGTGGTCACGGGAGCGAAATCGATTAAGCGAACGAACCGAGATTTCGATTAAAATAATATTAAAATATTGAACAATGAACGATGATTATGGACACCTGGATGAGTGACAAGTGTCACTCATCCCTTGTTTTAAGGCCCTAAATCTGGATCATGTCTCCACTAATGAATTAAAATATGATTTTATCTCTCCATTAATCTTAGCCGTCCATTTGATTCTTAAGATTGAATCTGTACCATTCATTCCACTTCCTCCTTCCCATTAATCTGATCAGCCATCTCCCTCTCCCATTCTCATTTCACCCGTGAAGAACCATCACCCCAGACCAAACACTCAGATGACCACCACCCTCACTTATCTGCTTTACCTCTAGCCAACGGCTTGACCCCGCCATATATCATCTTCATCATCATTTTCCCATCGTTCTTCAAGGAACCCAAACACCCAACCTCCCTCTAAAACTACAAAACCTCATTGAATGCTATTACAGTGTAAAGGAAAGTTGGAGGGTGAGGAATGGAGATGATGATAGTGTCAACGGCGATGACCATCGTGGACGGTGGAGGTGGCCGGGAACCAAAAACCCGTGAGGTATGGTTTTAGTTCAAAAATGGTGGACTTGGTTTTAATGGTTTTTGATCGATTCTAAGCCTAGGGTTATGTTCCTTGAGCTCCCTTGACCTTGTAGGTTCAATTTGGGACGGATTTGGACGTCAGAGGTGGCCGGAATGATGATCATAATTCTGGCCGAAACTTTGAATGGCCATAACTTAAAATCCAGGTACTTTCTGAAATTTCTGGGTTGATATTTGGAATCCTTGGCTTGGGTAGATGGATTTACATAGGTAGAACGTCGAATTTGGTTGAGAAACGAGTGAGATATCGAAGTTTGAAGTTTGGGGCATCAATGGAGTTTTCCGACGCGAAATTCCAACGAGGCGCCGCCGAGTTGACTCGGTCACCGGCAAGTTGACTCGTTGACCGGCGATTGACATGTTGACTTTTGACATGGACTTACTGTTCATGATGACGTCAGCATTGACTTTATGGTCAACGTTTGACTAGAACTTTGACCCACGCGTGGGGGCGCGTGGGGGCGTATTTTTAGGTGGGACCAGGACTATTTCAATGGTTTCGTCGATCCGGATCCAATGGCAATGGTTCCGGGTCGATCGGAGATCGTTAAGTTGGTTAAATCGAGGTTTTTCACCTCAGGAAATGTGTACGGGACACGTTGACTTTTCCGGGAAAGTTTAGGGTTCTTAATATGGACTTGTATAGGTTAGTAGTTACCTTTACGTATGATTTGGACAGGTCAAAATGACCCAGAGAGGTCGGATTAGCCCGGGGAGGCTTATGGCACGTGTATCGAGGCAGCAGCGTTGGACAGTCTGTGAGTGGACTTTGGTTTTATAAATTCTATGCATGCCTAACGGTTTAATATGTTTTATATACGTGATTTCCATTATGATGATTGTGATTATTGATTTCACGTATGTTGCACGTATTTCGAGATATTTTTCGTATTGCACGTATATCGAGACTGATGATTTATTGTGGTTTTACTTGCTTGTGGTTTCATGTATAATGTGAAATGGCTTTGAAATTGGAATGATGAACTCGGGCTTGAGGCCCAATTGTTTTGGAAACCTCGGACTTGGAGTCCATTTGAGTTACGTAATCGGACCGGGTGCCCAGTTGCTTTATGAAATCGGGTCAGGGGCCTAGTTGTTTACGGAATGGGGCAAAGACCCATTTGAGTTATACTATCGGGTCAGGCGCCCAGTTGATTTACTAATTCGGGCCGTGGGCCCAGTGGTTTATAGAATAGGACATGAGGCCCAATTGGGTTATAAATGTGATTTCGGGTCTGGGATCCTATGTTTCATAAATGTGATTTCGGGTCGGGGACCCTAAATGGAATTGTGATGTTTTATGGAGAGTTCGGGCAGGGCCCATTGAAATGTTGTGAAATCATTTGATAAAACCGTTTTCCATATACCATCTTGATATGAGGATATGTGATGGTCTCCACCAGGTGTCTGGGACACTGGGAAAGTCATTGTGCATTGCCTGCGAGGGGTCATTGTACGGAGTTACTGGACCGTATAGTGACTCAGGAGCAGGATTGCTATGATTAGACGTCTGGGACGTCAGACATCTGGGATGTCAGAGATATTGACCCGGAGAGACCCCGGGTAGCACGCGTTGCTTATTATACAGAGAGATATGACGTCTGGGACGTCAAGCGTCTGGGACGCTAGACATCTGGGATGCCGGAGATGGTAATGTGGTAAATATGAACTATTTGATCTATGAAATGGTTTTTCGGTTGGATTTATGTTTATGGATTTGGGCAGTGGCCCACTTGGTTTGTATTTACGGATTTGGTATCCTACAGGTTTGGGCTGAGTTCCCACACTTGTTTTGAGTTACAGTTTTGGGCTAAGGCCCTAATGGCTTGGTTGAACAAATGTTTTGGTTACTAGTTTTCGATGCATGCATACGTTTTAATGAAAGGCATAAATGTTTTTATGAATGTGTTTATGAACTTGTTCATTTTCGTCCACTAACAGCTTTTGGTTGGTTTTAATGCCCTTCAGGTTGATCACGGATGCGACTGTAGCAGAGACTGAGACATCGCACGTCTCCTTCATTGATCCTTGCGCGCTCTGGAAGCCCCGTTTGGGCAGTGGCATCAGGTTATCCCTTGTCTGATACTTCGTGTCAGATGGGAGCATGGCACATTCCACTGTAATCCCGGGGGGATTGGGATGGGTTGTGTAGGCATGCGGCACGTCGAAAACGGACGTACGACGAAAAAGTTATGGTCACAGAAGTAAAATCGATTAACCGAACGAACCGAGGTTTGATTTAAAATAATATTATAATATTAAAATCTGATTTAAATAGCAAATCATTCTGGACCCTTGGATGAGTGACAAGTGTCACTCATCCCCTACATTCCCTAAAACCTGGATCTTGGTTGGCCATTTGTTTAATATTTATTTTCCCTCCAAAAATCCTAACCATTCATTCTAAACTCCAGATTGAATCTGGACCGTTGATCTCTTCTTCTTCTCCCTTTATTTGGATCAGACAACTCCCTCACTCTCATTTTTCTCTCAACCCATGAACAAACTCTCCTTCTCTGCACAAACACACGACCACCCCTCAGCCTAGCTCCACACCCAGGCAACCACCAGCCACCACAAGGCACCGGCCACCACCATCACAGCCTGCCTGCACAATCCAAAATCCCCCAGACCCTAAAAAAAGGAAAAACAACCCAAAACCGTCCAACCGTCCAAACCTTCACCTCTGGGCTCGAACAAACGTAGACTTAGGTAAATAAGGACAGTAGAAGGACTGAGGAGTGGACACGACGGCGTACGGTGGTGACACGGCGGCTGTAAGTCAAGAAACCCGATTAGGACCAATTTTCTTCCCTGTTTCGAAATGGTTAGTTTTAAGGTTAGCATTCTTTGTTTACCTCTGAGACATGTCCTTGGGACTCAGACGACCAGTTTAGACCGAAGTTCGTGGCCGGAATCTAGACGAGTCGCTGGAGAAGACGACCAGAGTTCTCAGCCAACGTTCCCGTTGATTTTCAGGTAGCTTCTTCAACCTAAAGTTTGGTTTTGATTTCACAGAACTGTAGAGGGGATTGTGACGAGTCTTTAGGGCCAAGTCTCATCGAAATTGGTGGTCGGGAAAGAGATCTGTGATCGAGTCAAGTCGTGGGTCAACGACGACCCGGTTTGTGCAGATCGGGTTGACCCACGTGGAAAACAAATTTGGACAGGGTTAACCCTTACGTATGTTTTGGACATGACAGGAATCGTGCAATAACACTTGAACAGGGTTATACGTTCGGATTTGCAGCGGGATTGTACTGTGAGTGGGCCTTTGATTTCACTAAACCTTGGCATGCATAACTATTTTTCTTTATATATATATATATATGTGATTCAAGAAAAAGTATCTGTTATCTTGAGTTATGATTATGGCACGTATTACGATGTTTGGGCATAAGACCCGTCTGGTTGGTTATGCACTGTTTTGAGTCATGTATATGTATATGGATTTTGATGATTATCTTTAGTACTGCACTGTATAGATCTACCCTAGGATACTGTCTCCTCCGGATGTAGGTACCCCGGAGTGGTCACGACGCATTTCCTGCGAGTGGTCATTCTACGGAGGGACCGAACAGTAGAGTGGCTCAAGAGCAGGATTGCTATTATTAGACGTTTGGGACGTCAGGCATCTAGGATACCATACCCGGACTGGGTTCGGGATTTGGACTCGGGATTGAGACCCCGGGTGGCACGCGTAGCCTTGGGACTGTGACCTTAGCCTTTGGAACGCCAGAGTTAAGCGAGTTGAGGCTGGTGCAATTCCATGATTAGTGACCCCCTGGGAAGTTGCACCATGAGCTCCCGAAAACAAAACCGTGAAGGAGAGGCCCAAAGCGGACAATATGGTGCTAGATGACTCGGATCCATACCGAGGAGGGTCGGGTCCTGACAATTTGGTATCAGAGCCAGCCCCCGACCGAGAAGTGTGTCAGCGAGGACGCTGGGCCCTAAGGGGGGGTGGATTGTAAGACCAGTCCCACGTTCCTGCGAGGGGGGAATGGTCTGGGAGAGGTTGGTGGTGTGCCTTAAAGATGTAGGCACACACCTATCTAGCACTAGGCCTTTTGGGAGCTCAAGTGGCTTTGGGGGGGATTGGAACCCCAAAGTTAAGCGATTTGAGGCTGGTGCAACTCCATGATGGGTGACCCCCTGGGAAGTTGCACCATGAGCTCCCGAAAACAAAACCGTGAGGGCGAGGCCCAAAGCGGACAATATGGTGCTAGATGAGTCGGGTCCTGACCGAGGAGGGTCGGGTCCTGACAGTTACTCGACGAATATTGAACGTTAACCAACAAACGTTTTTACTACCAATAACGATTGTTTTACTTGCAAACTTTTTGGAAAGGTTTTAATATTGCCCTATGATATTTACACTTAACCTGACGAAGCTACACCTAACCCGAATTTTTTTTTTTACCAGCATTAGCTATAGTTACACTAAGAATTATTTCCCAGAAAGTTTGGAAAGGTAAGCCGACAAAAATTCTTGAATGATTCGTCGGGTTACAGTGTAAACAGACTTGGATGCATTTCCAACATCCGACCGTTCGTTTTGTGTCGTTAAGTGTCTGAAATCCACCATACAAAACTCATTAAGTTTCAAGGAGTTTAAGTCATCCGATTGTAATAGAACGTTTTGTAACTATCGATTCGTTACGTCCCGTTCCCTAGCCTCGGTAATTTGAAATCTCCTAATTTTTTACTTAGACAATCTATGAGTATGTACAATAAATTTGGACGGTTGGATCGGTTCAAATATCGAAATAAATTATTTAAATTTGTAAAAGCACAAATTTCATCAAACACTTTGAAACTATTCAATAACAGTTTAAACGTACTTGCATAATGTTACTCGTTTGAGTTTCGAACAATTAATAGTACATAATCCGACCGTTCATTTTGAGCGGTTGAGTTATTAAATTCCTCCCATCAAATTTCGCTATGTTCCGAGAAGATACACCGTCGATTATGTTAGAATGTTTTGTAACCGTCGATTCGCTGCACACTGTTACCCATGCTCGGGAATTCAAAATCTCCTAATTTTTTTGCGTAGAAGATCTACAAGTATGTACAATACATGTGGACGGTTGGATCAGTCGAATTATCTGTGGAAAGTTTTCAAATTTACAAAAACAACGTTTTGTTTGAAACTATAGTATACATGTTACTCGACGCAGACTTATAACAAATTTGGAGAAAAATCAGCCGAACTACTTTACCCAAACCATAAATTATTTTTTAATATTACCCCGACGAATATTTTGAAACTATTTTTCGAGTAACCGTTTCAAAGATGAGCCACCGAACTACTTTACCTTAAACTCCAAACCCTAACGCCTAAATTTTTTTTATATTACCTGAAAAATTTTCTGAATGTTTGCGTAGGAACACATTCGAAGAAGAGCCACCGAACTTTATTTCCCTATCCCTAAATTAATATTTTATGTTACCCGACGATTATTCTTATACACATTCGTCGAATAACATATATTTAATTGTGTCCATTTATTTTTTAATTATGAAATTTTGTTTTTGTGTGATGTAATTTTTTTTAAGCATTTGGATTTGTATTGAATCTTATACATTAAGGCCTCGTTTGGTATGCCGTACTGTACTGACTATTTCAATCGGATAGACTAATCTGTCCACCGGATAGACTAATTATTTAGTCGGGCGTTTGGTACTTTTCCGGATTAGAATACCAACTATATTATACTGACCGGATTATATTATAGTAATTGACGAAATACTTATATCTTAAATATTAATTATGTATGTCATTATTTTTATTATTATTTATTTTAATAATAATTATTATTACTATTTATTACATTTTTATTAATTAATTATTTTTAATTTTATCATTATTTCATCATCATCATCATCATCATCATCATCATTTATTATTATTATTATTATTATTATTATTATTATTATTATTATTATAATATTTTACAAGATTACTAGTTATCCGACTATTTAATACGGACAATTTCGAGCGTATTATTTTAGCGTGTCTGGACCGTATAAAAATATCCAACTGTATTAACTTATACGGTGACTAATTAATACGACTGGTATCAAACACAGGTTTCGGATTATTTAATCTATACGGACCGTAATACGGTGTATCAAACACACCCTAATAATTGAGTTTTTTTGTTTTACAAATAATCAATTGGTTTTAGTGTCACTATCACCTACCCAATCCCCCTCATCATCCGAGGTGTGTTCCACGGTTGATTCCTCAGAATCACTTTCAATTCGTTCTAATGTCCCAAGATCAATGAAAATGTCATCAATCATAATTGGTGGGATTACAACACTTGCCCAATTTCCATCTAAATGTAGGGTGGATGTAGAGGAATTCACCTGGTAAACAATTTGGTCATCATCTACTTCTGTCTCTTCTTCATGATAACGATCCTCCAAATCCCAAATATTTATTTGATTGACCATCTTACCAACTCTCCAACCTGCACCAGCTTTCTTACCAACTCTCCAACCTGCACCAGCTTTTGGATCATCCACATACAAAACTTGTTACGCCGTACTAGCCAAGATGTATGGATCACTCTCAGACCACCGAGTGTTTGTGTTGATAGAGATACATAAATGATCTTTAATGACCTACGTTGGGAGATTAGGGTTCGTATCAAACCAATGACACTTGGATAGGATGATTGTCTTGCGGTATGCATATAACACTTTAATCACAATTAAAAATTTGCCATAGAATCTAGTATCAACATTTTCCTCTTCACCCGGCACAAAGACCCCATTGTTTTGCGTCAATAATTTATCGTCTTGTTTTGTACATACGAACTTAACTCTATTTACGAGACAACCGTTGTACGTTAATCCTCGAAATTGGCCGATGACAAGTTGCATTAATTCTACATTGAAATTGGGCGAGTTGTTATCTTTCAATTGGGTCATCTAGTTAGATGTAAAAAATGTGGTTAAGTATGGAATTTCTTTTAGGAACTTATAAATAAAAGATTTCACTTACATGTGTGGAAAACCAACGTGGGAATAGTTGTCTTTCCATTTCCATCCAATTAGACGGATACTAGGCCTTCGTCAATTGTTGGTGCTTCTCGTGAAAAGGCCATACTTCATCAAAATTATTCGATATGAACCAATGAGTCACATCCATATCCCAATTAGTGAACCGCTCTGAGCCTGGACCATTTCCGAAAGGTCGTGCAGGTTAGGCGAATACAGATAGGGTCTTTGGACGTTGACCACCATCGTCGTTACATGAGTCCCTGATGAAGGAAGTCACTACATTCTGAAGGTATATTGCACAAAAAGTGAGTGATTCCTTTGTAATTTATGCCCCCGCTATAGAGCTTTCAAGACGTGTCTTGTTACGGACATACCGTTTATATGTACCTAACATCCTTCAATAAAATATAAACTATGAATCATAATTATGAACGACAAGAAAGAAATGGTGGTAAAAAGAGGAATTAGTCTTACCTCTCAATGGGGTACATCCAACGACAGTGCACTAGGTCCGCTTGCTTTGCCTCGTCTGGAAAATGTATTGGAAAATGCACCATTATATCAAAAAATGTCGGTGGATATATTTATTGTAGCCGACACATGATGAAGACAATATCTTCATTTATTGCTTCGAGGTCGACCTTTACCAATGATCTAGCACATAATAATTGGAAAAATTGAAACAAATAAACTAGAGTCTCAACAACGCCGGACTCCAAAGACGATCGAATGTCAACTAGCAAGAGTCGTTATAGCAAGACATTATAGCCATGACTCTTCGTACCAGATAAGGTGACAGGACCCGTCCCAATCCCACTGGGACCACCCGGGGACGTGACCCGCTCCCGTCTGACAATGACTCTAAACATACCAAAATTACCCTTAAATAAAAACCGAAGACTTAAATAGATAGATAACGTACAAACACAGTGTTTAAAGTGATACTGTCAGACAAAGGAAAGTAAAATACAACATACGAGCACACTAGTCAGAGTACATTTATTCGGTGCTCAACCTACCCACAAGTGGGTGTACAGGTGCACAGCTAGGCAAACTAAACCTCTGCCTCCTCCTCCGGATCCTCCTCCTCTATTGCCGTGTCAGGGTCTGGAGGGGTCAGTAAAACAAGGGTGAGTGGGCCAAAAATAACAGTTTAGAAATCAATTTAATAATAAAATAATCATAAGGTTTTACCCCTCCGTTTTCCAAATCTTGCATGCAGTGAAAACATAATATTATAATGAAAGCATAACAAATGAACCACAATAATAATCGTGAGGTGAAACTAACATATCAGTGCACTGTAAAACCCAACCCAAATGATGTCACGGTTCTAAGGCTACGCGTTGCCACTCAGGGTCTCACACTCGAGACTCTCTAGGTACATCAGCTCCCGGTATCCCGGTCACTGCCCGAGGTATATGAACATGCCTTCCTGAGAGTAAGCAGCCCAACGGGGGTCAACTCCACTCAGTCAGAGCCCCGTGACTACTCCAGGGTCCACCCAGGCCAACGACCCTCCCTGGAGGAGACAATATACACAGGTAGGAAAGTACAGTACAATAACAGTATAGTTTACCCTATGTCCCCCGGACATCCCAAACAAAATCCACATATAATCCAGACGGGTCTCATGCCCAAAACATTGTAATAACATATATAAACAGTTCATAAGACTCATCAGTGGAAATAGTAAAACAGTTTATGCATGCAAGCTTTTTATAAATCAAACAGCCCACTCACACTCGGTCCTTGCTGCTCAACGATCTCTATAAACCTGTATTATTATTCCTGAGGGTTACTTAAGAATCCTATAATATCAATACCAAGACCCTAGAACAGATCCGCCTCAAAATCGCATCCCGGGCACTATTCCCGGTGCTTCAAACCCCATTTTGACTAACATAACGATCTCCGATCGACACGAAACCACCTCCATTGGATCCGTATCGTCGAAACCTTGAAAATGGTACCGGCCCCACCAAAATCACTGTTCACACGCGCCCCCACGCGCCTGGTCAACGCGTGGGTCAACGCTGCTACAGTACTGCTGACGTCATGCTGACGTCAGCATGACGTCATCACTGACACTTGTCAGGTGACACGTGGCATGTTCTGATTGGTCCCTGGTCTGACAATATCTTACAGGATGACGTCATCATGACGTCAGAAGTGACGTCAGCATGATGACGTCATCATGCTACAGTATCGGGTCAGACCCGTTTGACTAGAACTGGGTCGCCGTCGACCCACGGCTTGACCCGATTCAACCGTACGATTCCGGCCACCA
The DNA here is from genome assembly GCA_032719365.1 of Prinsepia uniflora. NCBI lineage: Eukaryota > Viridiplantae > Streptophyta > Magnoliopsida > Rosales > Rosaceae > Prinsepia > Prinsepia uniflora. Next base: position 29,979,552 of record CM064868.1, read on the forward strand.
TTTTCGACGGGGTTCATCCCTATAGGGTCGTCTAGGTCTGTTCTATGGTTCTACAACCTCAAAATGGAAAGAAAATGAGAGAAAACTCACCAGTTCTTCTCTGAAACTCACGGCCAAAGTCCGATCGCCTTCTCCGGTGATCCACGCCGTCTCCGTCGTCCAAACCAGTCGTGGTCGACTCGTCTCTTACCCTAGAACATTTCTAACATCACACAATCAATTTCCTAGCACTAAAACATGATGGTTCGAAACAGGGGAGTAAAATGGGTTTTCGGGTTTTCGACCTTACAGCAGGCCGTGCCGTCGTCCAGTTAAGCTCCTGGGGTCCTCACGGTGTAGACTGGAGCTTCCCCTGCGTCGAGATGGTGTGGTTGTCGAGGTTTGCTTCTTGGACCCGTTTCCGTCGTGTTTCGGGTCTGAGTTTTTGGACGGAATTTCGGACGGGAAAATGGGCTGGTGGTGGCTGGTGGTTGCACGGGTTGTGAAGACCAGATGATGGTGGTGTTGTGGGTGGTCGTTTGGTGCGAGGAGGATGGCTGGTTTGATCGCCTTGGTCGAGAGAAAATGGAAGGAATGCACGGGTTTGTGGAGGGGGGCTGTATGTGTGTTTGTAAGAAAAGGCAGAAACAGATCGTGCATGAACAAGGGAGCAGATGAGAATGAAGGGCCAGGATTCAATCTGGCCAGAAATCCAATGGCTGAAATCAAATGGAGGGAAAATAAATAATATAAAAAATAGATTAAATAGTATTAGTTGCTTTATGGGAATAGTGTAGGCTTGGATGGGTGACACTTGTCACCAATCCATCGGTTTGATTTAAATATTAGGTTGGCATGGATTCCCGTAATAAATTAATATTTTATTCCGTTGTTCTCGGTTCGTAAATTCCGCTAAAACGCTTCCTTGACCATAACCTCTTCATACGAACTCCGATTTCGGCGTGCCGCCAGTCTACGGATTCGTGACATCCCGACCTACGTCATAGTCACGGGTCAAAGTCCAAATTGTTGCCCGGGCCAAAAGTCAAAGTTTTCCCCCCTTCAGGGGTAAAATAGTCTTTTTACATTAAAATATTATTATTCTCGGTTCGGGTCGTTACATAAGGTGCCACTGTTTGTGCTAAAATTTTGGGATATATTACCGGCATACCCATCGGGAAACTTCACACCTTGTAACCGCAAATTTTTTCGTATTTTCCAAGCTAAATGTATAACTTGAATGAGCCATGTTGTATTTGCCATTGACGAATTTCGGCCAAAAATTTGGGCTAATCCCCATTTCTTACATACCTAGTCGAGTCCTTTTTGTGTCATTTGACTTGCCTTCAATGGGTAAAATAGTTCCCACAACACTCTCGTCAACATTCTTCTCGATGTGCATAGGATCTGCGATGTGTCTGATTTCCAATTTCGACCAATATGGAAACTTGAAGAATATGCTTTTTTTTCATCCAATTTTCCAATTCAGGAGGTTTCGGACCTTGTGTGATGAAGTCATGTATACTGTTCAATTTAAACAATATCTCATCACCGGATCTTTCTCAAGGTCGATCCCATAACTCTGATTTACCATCAAATGAGTCTGACTGCATACATCATTGGTGATCTCAGGCCAAAAACCTTCTTGAACGTAAGTAGCATACCTTTGATGCATGCCAATATGATGTTGTGTCTGGACCACATGTAGGACGCGAAAGATAACCCTTGGTGCTCCACCCTACCAATATGCCGTAAGCCGGAAAATCAATAATTGTCCACATTACTGCTGCTCGTAGGGTGAACATTTTCCCACTAAATTTGTCGAATACGTCCGTACACCATTTTCCCACCGATCTATGAGCTTATCAATTAATGGCCACAAATAAATATCGATGGAATTACTTGGGGATTTAGGGCCTAGTATCAAAGTACTGAGGATTGTTAACTTTTTCTTCATGCATCTCCAAGGGACATTTATCAAACTACTCGGATTCACCGTAGAATAATGCACAATTGTTTTTGCACGCATGAATGTTGATATACCTTAAACTGAGACCCTTCAACAACTTCTTCGAGTTATAATAATCTTTAGGGAGACGATTTTGTTCCAAAAGAATTTGAATGGTGATGACCATCATGTGATCAAAATGCTTGTTTGTTTGATTATCCTCAAATTTTATGTACATCAAATCCACAATTGCCCCTAGAGCCAAAAAAGTCTTACAACCCAGGTACAATTCACGCTAACCTTCTTTCAACAATCTCTCTTAATGTAGTTCAAAATCTTCGGGTTGAAACATGGGTGCTTCACCATCCATATCATCGGATGCGGGAGGAATAATATTCGTTAATATCTCAAGGACCTAATCATTATCACATCGCTCATCCAAATTACTTTCTCCCGATAGGGCCTAAGAACAGAAGATGTCCATTTAATAAATATTTCTTCGTCGTGACGTATCCAATTAGTGTAACTGTGTACGATCCCGTTTCAATCCAAATGATATTGGACCTCATTCTATGACATTCGACTGCAGTTATTACATTTACGGCATAGACAAACTATAGATGTCTCATCAATGCAATGATTACGTGCGAACTCAATGAAGCTGTCAATCCCAGCCATAAACTGCTTCTCAGATCTATCAAACAATTGCATCTAGTTTCTGTTCATTATACTTGTTAGCACAAAATATAGTAAATGTAAGTAATTGGGTTAACATTGTCACCTGATGGCCCGACAAGTGAATATCAAAAGTCGCATGTCTCCTTATTACTCCATTTTATCCCATTCGAGAGTGCACATTCTGTGTTGTTCGGTTTGCAATCTACAAGCCAGAGTTCTTATCAATAGAAAATTTGGCAGCATCTCCTTACAGTTATCCAAAAGTGCTACATAGATATTACAAAGAAAGATCCAGTATGCATTCGGAGAACATTGTAGGATGCAAATAGAAAGAAATTTCCACAACCCAAATCTAACTGCGTAGACCACAAACTATACATCACATAGTTGCACACCCCCAAACTGTCTGTGTAACAACCCGTCCCGGCATTCGAGATTAGATTAGTGGTTAATGATGGATTAGTGAAGTTAATCGGTGATTAGTTGGGTGATCCCGGATGGACGGTGCGGAATGATGATTTTGCCCTTGGAATGGGCAAAAAGGTTGACTTTTAGTTCGGACGGTCAAATGAACTTTGACCGATGACTGTGACGTAGTTCGGGACGTCAGGAGTTCATAGAGAGGTGGCATGTCTGATTCCGACATTCGAGGAAGAAGTTATGATGTTCGGAAGTTCGAGGGTATTTTGGAAATTTGGTTAAAAAGGGGCAATTTGTTGACTTTTTCTACGACATGTCTTTTTCACATATTTCGAGGACCGTTAGATAGGTCTCGGTCCTCTAAATACAACGACAGGCGTCAAACGTCAAATGGTGTTCGGACGACAGAGTTACGGATCTAGGAACATGCGAGGCAAAATGGTAATTTGTGAAGGCAGGGACAATTTGGTCATTTGGTTGCATTCGAATCTGTGCCCAGTTAGTTTTCGACATGTGGCTGCCTAGGAATGGTTGCCCACCTGATTTGGGACACTTGTCCCCTGTTGGAAGGCTGTGGAAAGTCCCTCAACCGTCTCATAGTGTTTTAAATGGTTTGTGCACGATATATGGAAGGAAAATAGAGACACAAAGTTTGTGAGAATTCAAATCCCCTCAAATATTCTCAATTGGCTATGCCGTGTGAACAAAAATGAGGGGATAAATAATAGAAGATTTATCAACCAAGAAATTATGAATGATAACTCCTAATGTAATACTTTGCAAGTGTACAAAATCGTATGACGAGTATAGTAGATTTGCAAAGGTCAATCCCTCGAGGACTTGTTCAACGTGAATCCACTTAGTTTGGAATGAAACAACTTGAGAAAAAGCACAAAAAATGTTGGGGGGTTTTGAGTGATGATTAGAAAGAAATTGAATGATGAAAAACTTGATTTGAAAATTAATTGAATGATTAGGACGAATTAGGACATGTTATCCACCTGTACCAATTATAGTTCTCCTTAGATTTCGTTGATTAGATTAATTATGCATGTATCTGAATTAAGTGCCCATGCAAGGGTCTGGCTAAGGCTCACCCCACACAATTATCTTCTCTTAGATTACATGTTTAAGAGTGATGTACCCGCCCTTAAACAACTATTACCGATGATGCGTGATAATGCATGAAACATGAAGAAGATCTAATGACACTATACTATCCCTAGTAAAGTGATGTGCAATCCTAGGGAGTCATGAGTTTAGATTACGAATAAGATTCCTCCTCTTAAACTTGATGCTACAAATTTCAGGGTGAACACAAGCATCAAGGTGATTCGTCAAGCAATTACATCGACAATTATACGCAGATAAGGTGATCAAACTTACAAGCATAAATTGAGTTCATGAAACATAGTAATCCAACAAATCCAGGTATACATAACAACCATAATCAACATCCATAAATCTAATTATAAACTAACATGGCTAGGGCTTCAAACAGCCCTAATCCTAAAGGAAACTACTCATGCATAACTAAGTTAACAAACATCATAACTGAATACAAAAAAACTTAAAGAGATTAGGGATTAAGAAACACAAATACTAATATGAATGATGTGTGAGAGAAGTGGCACAAACACTTCTACTTCTCCCAAACTTCACGTCACAAAGAAGATGCAAGACTTGAATCCAAAAGCATGAACAAAATGGTAAATTGCGGCTACTTTGTGTATAAACTTTGAGCAGAAATTTTTGCAGAGTTTTGGGACCTTATGAGGTAAATTGGACGTCCAAAAACAATGATAAAACATCTATTTATAACCCCTAACACTTTCCCTAACATCTCCCTCAAAGAAAAGGGAAAACAGCCCCAAAACAAGGAGGAAAACTCCTTGTTTTTGTGAAAAACCATAGTTAGCCGTTTTTTGTGTCCTTCTTGTACAAGGAATCCCTTTCCTTCCTTCTTTCCACTTCTTGACTTTATCTTTGACTAGGAATTCATTTAATGCTATCCTAAATCAGATTACATTGCCCTAAAATAAAGGAAACATGATAAATTGCGGCTAGGGAAGTTAATTAACCCTAACCATGTACAAGATGGTTTCTTAATTTCCAACAAACTTCTTTTTCCTTGTTTCTTGCCTTTATAACTTCAAGATCTGATTAGGAATACAATTAAGTCTTCTTATCCAAGTCAATCCATGTCATTCCTCATTGAGAAAGGTAGGAAAATTCGTCCAAAGTTGCTTGATGCGCAAGTAAACCCCCTAAAACACCCTTAACCGCAATTTGTGGGCTTCTAGGGGTTAGGCCGTGACTTTTAGGGTCTTGGTGGATCTTGGTCATTTAAATGGGAGATGATGAGGCCCTTTATGAGTCCTTGATGAGTCCTTAAAGATTTAGCCTTAGAAAGATCACATTTCATTGCAAAACATGATTTTAAACCTCAACTAAGCAATCTGCACATACTTCACAAAAGAGATCATTTTCTCTTATTGTTTGAATGATTATAATCAAAAGATAAGTAAAAGGGATAAGAAATAACGTTGAAATGATGCTTAATTTGTGACTTATCAATAAACGATGAGGAATGTGGTAGTGATGTCGTTGAAGGTCGTCGTGCACGGTGGTGGTAGGATGAAGGTAAGACCTGTGAACTACCCTGTTGAGATTCAAATGGCACGTGGTGATTTCATAGTTATTGATTGATTTGGTATATTGGATGAGGTTTTTGAGGATGGAAGAAGACGAGGGAGCCTGGTTTCGAGGCCTACCGTGGACGGTGGCCGAGAAACCCGAGAACGGGTAAGTTCGAATTCAACAATGATGAATCTCGATTTAGTACGTGATGACTGGTTAGAGTAATGGGTTAAGCTTCTAAAGGTGTCAAGGAGGTGAATGGGACAAGAACCAGGGCTTGTGGTGGCCGGGATTTGCAGAACACAGCGGTGGAAGATTGTTCGATCTGATTTCATCTTGGAAGGTAATTTATAGTACTTCATTTAGTGTTTTAATCATGTAGATTCATAGGAGAGGATTGGACGAACCTAAGGGTGGAAAAAGGATTTAAAATGGGCTAAATTTGGACAGAAAACCGGCCACGCCGATTCAAGCTGGACCGGGTTTACCCGAGGAAGATGATAACTGGGTGCAGGCGCGTGGCTCCCACGCGCAGCCCCTTTAAGAGGCGTATGAGGGCACGTGGTGCCTCTGATGGGGAAGTGTTCAACATGTGAAATGATGTAATCGATGTAACAAACATTTTAGTACTTGTTTCGAGTCGATCGGACATCATCTCGATATGTTTCGGGATATCCGAAGGTTTTAGCGCTCGTTTAAAAATAGTTAAAAAATCGGGAAAATTACGGGGCTTTAGTAGAAGCTTCATGAAGTATTTAGTGACCTTGTTATGGGATTTGGACAGGTTCGAGAAAGCCGGTGATAGCAGATTATCTGGGAACAGCATAGTGCACGTATATCGAGGCGGCAATGCGAATGGTCTGTGAGTGGACTTTGCTTTCTAACTTATGATTCATGCATAAATATTTTATATGTTTTCTATACATGATTTCTATATTTATGATTATGATCTTGATGATTTGCGATTTTGCACGTATTTCGAGATAATTACGTATTTGCACGTTTTACGAGCTTACGATTTATGTTGTGATTTGATCTTGATTTCGATGATTTGATTTTGGGATTTGAATTATGATTTTATTTCAAGTATTTATAAATGCCTTTTGGAAAATGATTTCGGGCTTGAGGCCCAGTTCATAAAAAGAATTTTGATAAACGTGATTTCGGGTTTTGGAACTGGATTTCGAAAATGATGATTCGGGATTTGGTTTTGAAACTTGAAAGTGAATTTCTGGATTTGGGTTCGGAATGATGGTTCCGGATGCTAGCTTACGGAATGATGATTTCGAATTCGGATTTAGGAATGGATTTCTGGATTTCTATGCTTTTCACTTGGTTTTAGGTTTAAAGACCCGTTGAAACTTGGTTTTGGGTTTAAAGATTGAATATGGCTGGATCTGGTTTTGAGTTTAAAGACTCGTTTGATTGATGACGGGGGAGGGCCCTAGATTGATATGGAACGAGTTTAAAGACTCGGTATATGTTTTGAGTTTAAAAACTCGGTTATTGTGTTATCCCCCGAGGCATGTTGATTGTGTTTTGAGTTTAAAGACTCGTTGATATCCCTGGAAGGCCTGATTATGCACATGTGTTTTGAGTTTAAAGACTCGGCGCGCTTGAGATCGAGCAACTTGATTGATGACGGGGGAGGGCCCTGGATTGATATGGTGTGAGTTTAAAGACTCGGTATATGTTTTATGTTTAAAGACTCGGTTATTGTGTTATCCCCCGAGGCATGTTGATTGTGTTTTGAGTTTAAAGACTCGTTGATATCCCTGGAAGGCCTGATTATGCGCATGTGTTTTGAGTTTAAAGACTCGGCGAGCTTAAGATCGAGCAACTTGATTGATTAATATTTTACTTTTTTTCACTGTTTTTTCAGATGTTTTGCGCTGTGGCCCGGATGATTTGGATTTAATGATTTTTGGGCTGAGTTCCCGTACTTTGATGAGGATTTATGATTTTGGGCTAAGGTCCTGGATTTGAGTTACGAATTTGAGAAAAGGAAATGATTCTGGTTTTCAATGATGGTTTTCTTATCATGGATATGAAATGGTTTTATGGAATAGTTTTCATATGCATGCATGGATTTTTCGTGGAGGGTATAAATGTACTTTCTTATAAACTGTTTTCTGAACTTACTATTTATTTTTGTCCACTCATAGTATTTTGTGTTTTTCAATACCCTCTAGGTTGATACGGTGCGGGCGGTTAACAGAGAGATGGAGACATCACACACGCAATCCACAATAGGTTCTGCGCACTCTAGGAAGTCCAGAAGATTTTGGACGGTTAGCTTGAGAATCCCTTGTCCATCTTACGTGTTACATGGAGGTTGGACGTCAGTTCGCCTTCATGTCGCATGTAAGTTAGACGGGAGCATGGCTTATCCCTTAATCCCGGGGGATTGGGGGTAGGTCGTGTCAGTCCGAATAAATGGACAACTTAAGAGTCACCAAATCAACTTGATTCACTAACTCTCAAACGAGTTTAAGGTTGTTCCTTAAATTTAATTATACGAAGTTAATCGACTCAGTTAACTTTTCATAAACTGTTATAAAATATAAACACATTTTACACCATCGAAATATATGAAAAAAATGTTTACCAACAATTTTCTATTTTCCTAATTTCCTAATATATTTTCTTAATTTTCTAATTTCCTAACATATTTTCTAATTTCTTAATTTCCTAACATATTTTCTATTTTCCTAATTTCCTAATATATTTTCTTAATTTTCTAATTTCCTAACATATTCTCTAATTTCTTAGTTTTCTAACATATTTTCTAATTTTCTAATTTCCTAACATATTTTCTAATTTTTTTAATTTCCTATTACAAGTTATATTTCCTATTTCATAACATACTTTCTATTTTCATCTTTTCCTAATAAATCTTCTAATTTCCCACTTTATCTTCACATAAATAATCAACAATTTCAACATATATATATATATATATATATATCAAAATAAAAAAACAATATCAAAATCTCCAAAATTAAATGCATACCTTTAATTGAAGATGGTGTGATGAGAAAATGAATTAATGTGATTGGTAAGGAATTAATATTAGTGAATAGAGGATTTAAGAGAGAAAGAGAGAGCTGTGAGATGATGATGAAAATGCAGTTGGGGAGGAAGAAAAGTGGATCAGATGTGTTTAATGCTGAAAGTCTTTAGCCCGATGAAGGTAGCGGTTGGTCAAATTTTAATGACTCGTCGAATAAGGGTAACATTTTGGCGCCAAAACACTTCCTTCCCGCCAAAATCATACCCAACGAGTTTGGACCGTAGGGTAACATTGGTCAACGCTTGTGTGCTACCAGACGACATAAAACAATATATTCGTCGGGTTTGGTATCGTTACCCAACGAGCGTGATTCAAGGGTGGCAATTTTTGACACGACTCGAAACCCGCACGAAATTTATCCGGGTCAACCCGCACGATTAAAATTTCAGGTCATTTTCGTGTTAACCCGTTATGACCCGCTTAATAAACGGGTGGGTTTCGGGTCAACCTGTTAACCCGTATAATGACATGTTAACCCGTTTAATAAATGGGTAGATTTTGGGTTAACAGGTTAACCCGTATATTGGCTTATATATTTACTCATTTAATAAATGTGTCATTACTAACCCATATATCTACCCATTTACCTACCTAAATACCTATTAAATCTTATAATTTAAATAGGTTAAACATGTTAAACAGATTAAACGGGTTAAACAGGTCATAGGTTAATTGGATTTTGAGTACGACATGTTTATTAAATGGGTTACACGGGTTACGCGGGTCATTAACTAGTTGGGCAGATTGGACATTCTTGACACGATAATTAAACGGGTCGAGTTCGGGTTGAGCATAAATGGGTAAAATAGAATTCATGACACGACACGAACTCGACACAACACAACCCATTGCCACCCCTAGCGTGATTTTGCCGGCAGGCAACACCGCCTTCTTCAGCGCGCGAAGTAATGTTTTTTTTTCACGCCAATATGTTACCCGACGGTGTTATAAGGTTCGTCGAGTAACACGCATTTTAATGAGGATTTTTTGTTCATCGGGAAAAAATCCGTAGGGTGCCTGAAATTTTATTGTAGTGTATGCAGGGTTCATTTGGAGTTGGATTCTGCGTCTATAGAGGTTGCTAGCCAATCTCAATCATACACCTAATTTGGATAACGTATCTGATAAATGGTGTCTCTTATATTTTATTATCTACTTGAATATTATTTTTATTTTTATTATCTAATTCTAGAGAGGGCTTAATTTATTGCGTAAAATATGTGTTCAATTTTTTATTTTTCTGGAGATGATAATTTTTTATTTGTTGCAGCTACAATCATATACAAGCAAATGTAGAGCTACAATCATATACAAGCAAATGTATATGAGTTAATGTTAGAAAAAAATATGCTATGATAATAATTTTATGTATGTTGTGAAATACGTTCAGAACCTTTAATTAAGTAGTATACCTAATCCTTAAATAGAAATAGGATTAGGGTTTAGTGCATTGAACAAGGACCTATCTACCCTTTCACTATTGACTAAATACACTTTGTACCATTACATGAATAGCCACATCCTATAATTTTTACAACACTCCCCCTTGGATATTCCATGTAATTAGTGCTACTTGACTACGCGTGTATATGTTGCCTAGTTAAAACATTACGAGTTAACAAAAACCCTGTGGAACAAAAATAAACCTGGTCGAAGGAAAAAGAGTGCAACACGCGTGGATCGTAATCGCATCGGGATCTCTAGAGGTAGTTGATGTCGTCTCTTCTGGAACATAGGTAGATAAAAGATCCTTGAAATAAAAATGCATTACAGTTGCTACACCAAAACCTTGTGTAACGACCCGTCCCGAATTATCAAGATTAATTAAGAATTAATGACGGATTAGCGAGACTAATCGGGGGTTAGACGAGGATTATCGGACGTTCAGGGTGAAATGACGATTTTTCTCCTAGAATGGGCAAAACATTGACTCTTCGTTCAAGCGATCAAATGGACTTTGGCCGATGACTGTCACGTAGTTCAGGACGTCACGAGTTCATAGACAGGTGGTATGCCCGATTCTGACGTTCGAGGAAGAAGTTATGATTTTCGGAAGTTCAGGGGCATTTTGGTAATTTGGTTGAAAAGGGGCAAGAAGTTGACTTTTGACCTGGGAGGTTCGATGGCCGAAGGACGAGGACCGTGACGTACATCAGGACGATACGAATCCGTAGACAGGTGGCACGTCGAATTCGGACGTTCAACAGAAAAGTTAAGGTTCACGGAAGTTTCGGGTCACTATTGTACGTTTTACGAGACGGATTCCTTTTGGCATCAAGTGGGCCCATATATTTTGGGGAAGGCCCAATGGATGAATGACACTTGTCATCCATCCATTGTCCACCAAAATTGATTCATGCATCCCCCATTTCTTTGTTCGTGTATACCAAACCCGATCACCCTTCCAACCCCAATCAAACCATTCCCCCATATGATCATGCTTGAGAGACCAAGAGAGTGAAAGGAAGGCAGGATGATGGTGGTGGCTGACTAAGGGCAGCGCCGCTGTGGACGGTGGGGGCAAACGTGCAAGGTATCGGTTTTGGCCCATTCTCTTTCATTTTTTATTTTTGACGTTATGGGCCACTTTGGACGATTAGAATAGGTTATTTAGGTTGTTAGGAAGCTATTGGGGTGTTTTTTTATGGTGGTTCACGGTTGAAGAACCCAGGGAGGAAATTGGGTATGTGAACCGTGAGGGAAGAAATCAAACCGTTAGGTTTTAGAGGTTTTCCTATGGATTTGATGATAGGAATGGATAGGAAACTCTGAAATAAGAAGAATGGAAGCAATTAGGAAGAGATTGGACGAAAAATGAAGGAAGGAGAACCCTGGACTAGTCACATCGGTCCAGTTGCAGAGCTGAACCAGACCGGCCGGTTCGGACCGGTCTGACCGATGTTGAAGACGCTGGAATAGTGGCGCGTGAGCCCACGCGCAAGGCCTTTTGGGCGGCCCGTGGCAGCTCGTGGGACCTTTTTTGGGATGACTTCAACACATGAAATCATCTATTCGATGTAACGAACATTTTGGGACTGGTTTCGAGTCGATCGAGCATCGTCTCGATATAGTTCGGGGTCGTCCGAAGGTTTAGAATCGACTTTAAAAATAGTGAAAAAATCCAGAAAATTACAGGACTTTAGTGAGGGGTTATTTAAGTAGTTAGTAACCTCTAAATAAATTTGGACAGGTTCGGGAATCCCGGAGGCGACGATTGGTCAGGGAGAGGCTTATGGCGCGCGTATCGAGGCGCAGCTTCGGACGGTCTGTGAGTGGACCTTTCTTTCAAACTTGATGCATGCATAAATGTGTTATAATTGTTTTAATATATTTTTTGTGATGCCATGAGTGCACTTGTTTATGGTAGCTTAGGATCGACATATTCGCACGTTTTTTGAGGTTTCGGCTTTATGTCGTACCTTTGTGTACTGTATTTTCAATGACGATTTAATGAATGGGTTTTGGATTTGGAAATATGAACTCAAGCATGAGACCCATTTGATTTGGCAACTCTCAGACTTAGAGTCCATTTGGTTTGACGAGATTCGGGCTGGAGGCCCATTTGAGTTGTATGATCGGGCCGAGGGCTCCGTTGGTTTACGAATCCGGGCTTGAGGCCCAGTTGGTTGTAATCTCAGGCTTGAGGCCCTGTCGACTGTAGTATCGGGCTCGAGGCCCTATTGGTTGTGAAATCAGGCTTGAGGCCCCGTTTCTTTATGGTTTCGGGCTTAGGGCCCAGTTAGTTGTGATATCTGGCTAGAGGCCCAGTTGATTGTAACATCGGGTTTGAGTCCAATTCGGTTTATAAAGGAGAATTCGAGCATGAGACCCTGTTGAACTGAGGATTTAGGTCGAGGCCTGTGAAACTGGATTAGAATCGGATTTGAGGAATCCTGTTGAGATGAATCGGGCATGAGACCCAGTTTGGAAATATGTTTTGAGAAAGGAAATGATTTGAAAATATATTATACCCTCCATATGATTTGATTGGTCTCCTCCAGATGTCGGCCTGGAGAGTCACGATCCACAGACCAGAATGGGTATCCCCATAGGGATCCCGTTCTAGGAGTGGAAGTTATGATGTGGTCCAGGACCAGATTCCGGAGAGATGTGCGGACTAGATCCTGAGATAGAGCTCGGACTAGATCCTGAGATAGAGCCTCCCAGATGGAGAATTCATGGGGGAAGACTCGTAGTGAGACCCCGAGTAGTGTGCACACTAGTATAGATATGATGAATCGTGACATATATCAGGGATGTCTTCCTAGGGGCTGTGTACCCCGAGTTGGCATCTTCTCGGAAGTGTTGCGGATGGGTCATACGTATGAGTATACGTGTGAGGTTCTTACGGAAAGTGATTTGGGGCGGAGATCCCGTGTTCCACGTTTTAGAAAGTGATTTGGGGCGGAGACCCCGTATTTGATATTTTGGAAATGGTTTGGGGCGGAGACCCCATATTCTATGTTTTGGTATTTCACTGACGATATGGTTTTGGGCTGAGACCCACGTATGTTGATTTGGACTGCATTCCCACATGTATTGATTTACGGTTTTAGGATTGTGAGTTCGGGTCGGGGAACCAAATGGATTTATGGTTCATGACGGTTTATAGGGGACCGGCATGAACCCTTGAAAGGTTTTTATGGTTGATGACGGTTTATGGGGACCGGTATGAACCCTTGAAAGGTTTGAGAATGTTTTCAAATGGTTTTATGAATTTTTTGATAAATTGTTTTTGAATGCATGCATATACTTTTAGTGAAGGGCATAAATGTCTTTGTATGAAAACGTTTTATTAAAATATTATTTTGTCCACTCACGACTTTTAATGTTTTGAATACTCTTCAGGTTGATCGCAGATGCGGGCTGTAGTAGTGATCGAGATATCACACTCCTCCTCCTACGATCCTGGCGTACTCTGGAAGCCCCGGTGAAGGCTAGAGACAGAATTTTCCCTGGTCTGATACTTCGTGTCAGACGGGGATTAGGCGTGTCCTACGTTAATACAGGGGGATTTGGGGACGGGTCCTAACACCTTGCCCGGTAAACCCAATGGGAAAAACCGTGGTCGAAGGGAAAAATGAGCAAATGCATATGAGTCGAATCAAGGCATCTTCAGGATGCATTATTAATGGGATGACATACCAAAAGTATGCGTCGTTAAAATCTAGCCAGGTAACAAAACCCAATGGAACAAAATAACCCTAGTCGTAGGACAAAAGAGTACACAATGATCATATGAGTATGCTTCGGGATACTCAATACACTTCAGGATACTTGGTATGCTTCAGAATACTCTCCTTGATATCGACTCCCCTGAAATTAAGAACTTGGTAGATCATCCAGTCTACCCAAGCTAATACCATGAACATGCTTCTGGAATGTTGCATTAGATGATAGCTTTTTGTTGTCTCCTATAATGAAACCGATCTTCATCTGCCTGATAGAGGTAGTATTATCATAGTAGATAATCTTAGGCTCATTATTGGTGGAATGCAATCCACAAGTGCCTTGAATATACCCTGTAATGGCTCTTAGCAATATACATTCACGAGCTACTTCGTGAAGAGTTAGAATCTTCGCATGATTGAAGACGTAGCAATAAGGGTTTGTTTCTTAGACCTCCAAGATATTATTGTGTTCCCAATGGTAAAGACATAACCAGTTTGAGAGCATACCATATGTGGGTTTGATAAGCAGCCTACATCCGTATACCTAATAAGGCAATGCATCATTCCGAGGATTAAGGAGGTTTTATTCATTCCTCAATGCATAGGGATAGAATAAGCCCATATCTCACATACCATTAAGGTATGGAAAATGTCTTTTATGTCTTTTATGTCTTTTATGTCATCCCAGTCTGATCAAATACTCACATGAACAGTTATATCACATCCGTTCGGATTATCTCAATCCGTAAAGTGAACGCCTCAAAGAAGTAGAGAGCGTGTTCCGTGGTCTGGAACTATTTGCATAAGATATTTTATGTCCTTTAGGAACTTTCAAATATATCTCTGTATTCAGATCCCCATAGAGACAAACAGTAACCACGTCCATAAGCTGCATATTCAGTTTTCTGGAAACTACCAAACAGATAAGGTATGAGAACGTTATGACGTTCGTTTCTGGAGAAAACGTCTCCTCGTAATCAATCTCAGGGTGTTGAGAAAACTGTGCGCCATTAAATGAGTTGTACATCTCACAATCTCATCTTTCTCATTTTGCTTCCTTATGACTACCCATTTAAATCGTGTAGGTTTAACATGGGGAGCTGTGGGAACTACAGGTCCAAACACCTTCCTTGTTGTCAAGAAATCTAATTCGACCTAGATTGGTTCTTTCCAATTTGTCAAGTCTTCACTACGTTGAATTCATTCATCAACGGAGTAAGGCTCGATTTCATTACTAGTTATTATTTTGGTAGCTACCGCGAATACATATAAATCATCGATGATAATATAATTCTGATTCCATATCTCACATAAGCATGCATGATTTACCGAAATCTCTTTATTCTCAGGAGTGGGTTCAGACGTTGGAGCGTCCCCCTACGCCGTCTCTTCTAGGACAGACCCGTTATCTAAAATTATCTCATGAGATGGATCAGTTGATATTTAGAAGGGATTTGATTGTGCCAAATTTATCTTTTCCAGGGATGAGAATCCTTCGAACCTATCAGTGTGCCTCGCTTCTAGGTAGGGACATATAACTGGTTAGCCGCCATGCTCGTACCTTGTCCGTCTGGGACGATACGTCCTACTAGGACGTCTATCCTTACAGGTATATTTGTAGCAGGTATATGTGATCTCAACACTTTAGCTAGATTAGAGGGAGCGTCTGGTGTATTATTAACTAAACTATGTAAGTCTAGAATTCACCGCACCTCATTCTTACTTTGTGCGGATCGGGGATCAAGATGAGACATACTGGGGATGTTCCACGTCAATTCACATCGTTCTTCAGGAATATTTGACGTTCTTATCTCCCCCTAACGACATGAAGACTATCTCATCAAAGTTATTGTCCGCAAATTATGAGATCGTCTGTCAAGGGCTCTAAATAACATATAATGGATGAGGATTCATAATCGAAATATATGCCCCTCCTTTGTTGAGATCCCATTTGTACGTTTTGGCGACACAATTGGCATATAACTACACATCCAAAAATGTGTAAGTACGAAACTTCTAGTTCGTACCCAGTCACCAGTTGTTACGCAAAACAAGGTTGGATGACGGTGAACCTTAACCGGACCAAAATTGCTACATGCAAAATTGCATAGCTCCCACACAAAAACTAGAAACTTTGTGCGCATTACCAAGGTTAATTAGTGTTTCTGCGAGACCATTATGGTGTGAACATGGGGAACCAAATGTTCATCATTAATCCCAAGGGACATGCAATAATCATCGAATTATTTCGATGTAAACTATCCGGTATTTTCGAGTCTTATATACTATATAAGACAATCCGGGTGGTGTGGCCCTCAATTTAATGATTTGGGCTAAGAGTTTAGCAAGCGCAGTATGCGTGTGGACAATAGGATAACATGTGACCACTTTTTCGGTATCTCAACCAAAACCATGAAATTTTTTCAAACAGACTGCATGGTAGTTGGAAGCTCCACAAATTTTCCCTTGTATTCTGTACAAGAAATGGTGGAGTCTTTACTCACCTTTTCATATAATGGTCTAATATTCCATTTTTGCTAACGAACGAACGTGGCATAGTGTTTCATTAAACACAAAGGTGCCTACTAGTAAGAGGTTTTTCGTGCAATATATTGATGATACGACGCATCATTACCTTGACCTGGGTGTCCCAACCGGTCGTGTTATAATGAGCAATTGATCGTACTACTTAGCTTCTAGTTAACTTTTGGCTAGCTTCTGACTAGTTTCTCCAGTGTATACTTCTGGCCATACTGATTGGAGCTTATGCAAAAGTATTTCACTTTCTTATTATTAATGATTTCAATGTGATAACTGTTGGCTCGAATATCCGTAAATGTCGACAATGTTCTTCTGGAACTTAGAGAATAAAAGATCTCATTGATGGTAATTCAGTACCATTCAACAACGTTCTTGTCATATATCTCGGCGTATAATGTGTGTGATAACACTGTCAGCCAGACAATAAATGTCCCCGCAAAATATACATATTTAGAAATTTAATTCAATGGATCACATGCATAAGGACAAGTCCTTGTATTGAATTAAATCATATTCGAGCGAAAAACCACATGTTCCAAATTATATTCATACATGGATTTGAAATCGTTATAATGGATGATGTGTTATTTATTTCTTGCTTCAGGCAAGATATTACGATGATGACTATGTTTGATAAATTTATGAAGGAAATTTCAGGTTCTCTCATAGCATTATCGAAACTACGGGTTTGATGATTAATATGAACTCTTGGTGTGTTTATAAAGTTCTAATACGTTAACTAACGTCTGGTTCATAAAAGCACATACATTTACTAAATAAATAAATATTGAATAATGTGAATAAACATTGAATACATGTGAAATAATTAATGCTTATGGCATTATATGATTTGGTATATTTAAACAAATACTTCTGGTATTGAAAATTTAATAATAAATTATGATTCTTGATAATATCCATATGAGTAAGTACCTTTTTTCATAAAGGTCACTACTTCAAAACTTAATAAAGTGCAAATAAAACATCTATGCAAGTTGTGACACAGATAGAATTATTTAATCTACTCACAAATAGTAGTATAGAAACAAGGACGTAAAAAGTTATTTTTTTCACTTGGACAAAACCCAAATGAAAAGGACACTCCTGATGTGCTTGGGTTTTCTGGGCAGAGCCAAAACATGGGCTGTGAGCTTCTGATTTTATATTCCTTATATTGGTTTGTGAGGCATGCTGGACCTATTTTCGTTTTAGAGCCTGTTGTTTTGTGAGACATGTTGGACCTCTTCTTATCATGCCCTAAACCCATGAGTGCTGGCCTTTAGGGCCCTTCCCCATTTTTTCTTGTATTTGTTTGTTTAATGGGCCTGCTGGGCCTTCTCATTGTTTGGGATGCCCTAAATTCATCGTCATTTAATACTAAACCATGTGGGACTTAGACTTCCAGTCAATGAGATTATGAAATCTACCGCTTAAGGCATTTTTCCTTTGCTTTTGCAGTGCCTTCTGTGCCGTTGTTTAGTACAAAAATATCATAATCTTAAATCAATCCAATCCAAACTTCCAATTTTCATTTTCCAAACCATGGTATAATTAGATTATCACCATCATCATCGATCACATATTCATTATCATATATTTATAACATAACATTATCATCCTAACATCATATCATTATACCATCATATTGTCATCCCATCATATATCATCATCAACATAATCATAGCATCATCAACATACCATCATATTTCAACATGTCATTATTAATATCTCATATTAGCATCATGCCAGCATCATTATCTTATCATATATAATAGCATATTATCATGTGTTTAGCATCATATATTATCATATATATCATCATCATCATAGCATATCATGCATCATATCGTTATCATCATATATATTGAAACCTAATTTCAACCCTTCTCCACCGAATAGACCTCAGGTCTTCGGTCATGCAGCGAAAGGAAGGATTCGGTCGTGCTCTGGCGAAGGGTGGCTTCGGTCATGCTCCACTGAAGGAACTTGATGGCCTTGATCTTGCCCCACCGAAGGTTGTCGATCACTATCCACCAGAGACAACGAGGGTCTTTGGTAGCTCCCAAACGAAGAAATCCATGTCCACCGAAGAAACTCCAAGAGTTCGGTCATGGACCACCGAAGGATTCTGTTGAGGCTTCCATTTCTGATTTCGCCGCCATTGTCTCTCTAGTGAGGTTTGGCAACGAGTTATGGTGACGCAAGCGCCCATTCTCGCACAGCCTCGATAGCACACAATCTCCTATCTTCGATTGGATTCGAGACCTTCAGAAAATCGATCATTGAAGAGATGCTTGGGTCGAACGACGACAAGGTCTGACAACTAGGTGCAGCGAGGATGAGACGATAGGCTCTGGAGATGGCGAAGAGATGCGAGGCACAGTGGGCTCTGGAGATTGCTTCGACACCGAGGGAATCGACGGCAGTGCCACCGAGCGGTGATTTGGGTTTTGGCTTCTGATGATGAAGAAGACATTCGGAGGCGACGGTGGTTGCTGGTGGGAACCCTGTAGTTGAATCGTTAACAAGACTCCTCGGCGACAACATCGGGGCGGTTGAAAATCTTGGCGGCGATGTGTCTTTTGTTGGTGGGAATGGAATCGCCGATCGGTGTGTAAGCAGGATGTTCTTTCCTTCTTGTGATTGTGATGCGGTCGAGGAATTCGTTCAACAAGTCACCAATCTGATCCCTTCTTTATTTTGATTGTGATTGTGATTGTGATTGCTTTTAACTTTAAAACACACTAATAATTCAATCTGATCTCTTCTTTATTTTGATTGTGATTGTGATTGTGATTGTGATTGCTTTTAACTTTAAAAGCACTAATAATTCATAGTAGTCTTTGCCTATTTTGCTTGTAGTATAGGATAAAAAAAATCACATGTGCACAGTTTAAATGATTTCTTTGATTTGATTGGGGCTGGCTTGGGCAAATTAATTAGGATTTCAATTCAACCCAGCCTTAAAATTGATTTGAGTTGATATCATGTGTTGGATTTGGTTAGAATTTTACTTAATTTAATTATCTGATAAATTGAAAAGTTATATTAAACATGAAAGAGTTCGTGTTGAATCAGAAACCCGAAAAGAAAATGACAGAGAAGGCCGAGAAAACTAAACAAAACAGCTAAAATATGCAAGTTTCTCTTTGAATTTTCTCACGCTCAGGTTCCATATCTGCGTTCTCAATCAAGCCACATTATTTTATCTACCCTAACCTTGCGGACTTCAAGCAGACAGTAATTATTATTAACCATTTGACATCAATCCATAAAATAGAAAAATAAAAAAATAAAGTTAAAAATAAAAGGACCCAAGGTTTACCAAGGCCTAGAGCAATGCTGCATAGAGAAGCTCATTCCAAGTATCAGGAGCACCAGGAAGACACCAGTGACTACAGTCCCTAAATTTGGGACCCTCACCTGCATAAATGGAGTGATGCCCATCTTTTCTCAGCTGAGTCAGCAATGTAATGTCCAGCAAGTACACCGGCTTTGCCATGTCACTCAGCACACTCTTCACAATTGCTTCCCCTGGATTACTTGCCCCTGGATAGGTTGGTCCCAAAATTGGTTGGCTTTGCCCAACGCAATCTCTTGTTTTTGGATCTTTCCATTCCTTGCCACTAAAAGATGGATTCTACCAATTAAGAACTATTTTTTTTATATGAACAATTTGATTGAGATCGAGACAGAGGGAATTACTTACTTAATATGAACAGCAGCAACGCCTTGGAAAAAGACTTTGGTACTTGAAAATCAATGTTGGAATCAACCCAATTTGCCCATGTTGTCAATGCAATCTTGTAAGCCACCATGTGATCCATTTCTTTCACTACCTTGTCTCCTACTTGAAAGGAGTCCCATCTGCAGCCAAAAGAAGAACAACAAAAAAAAATCTTCAATCATTGACCATATAAAAAAAATACAATGGAGAATTTAGCTTAGAATTGAGTAAACGATAACAGTTTTGGAGTGTCAACTCTAATTGTAACGTTCATTGGTTGAATATTTGATCGAAAATAATAGTCTCACTATACGAACAATTGTTTAATAATAAAATGAAACGCATACGTTTGAGAGTGGCCACTATGAGCCCACCAGTGAAAGCTATTGAAGATCAGCAAGTCTAGTTCTTTCCATTGGTTGCCAGTACTGATGGAGTCAAGCTTAAGAACTTTGCCTATTTTCTCATAAGCCAAGTACACCAAGAACCCATTTTTCAGAAACATAATTGAGATTCCATATTCCTATTAGACAGAATCCAATACCAAACATCACCTAATAATCATGCATGGAATTTAATTTGGGTTTAAATTTTCAAATAATGAATTAATGATGGGTTTTTGAGAGGCCTAGAGAGAGTTAATTACCTCAAGGTAAAATGTGGAGAGCAGGCATTTGTGCGTTAGGGTAAAATTAGAGTTTGGGACTGCAACATGTAACATGTCAGAGGATGTCAGAGTGAAGTGGCAGGTGACGTGGCAATCCACATCATCCTGTCAAACCACATGGACTAGTGGGGTGGTACCACGTGCCAGGGTGTTAGAGATGCCAGAGCTGACGTGGCTGCTGACATGGTAGGATGTCAGAAGTTGTCAGACCTGTCAAATGTCAAGATGACGTCAGCATTGACCGTCGTTGACCAGCGATGACCAGCGCATGCGGGCGCGTGGACAAGAATTTCGAAGTCAATCCGGTCTTATTTGAAAGGTTTTGACGATCTGATTCCAATGATGATGGTTTTAAGTCGATCGGAGACCATTTGATAGGTCATTTGGAGGTTTTTAGCTTCGGGAAGTGTGTTCTGAACACGTTTCCGATACAGGGCTTTGTGAGGGTTTGTCATATAGACTTGTATAGAACATTAATGACCCTTGGATGTGATTTGGACAGGCCCAGAGACTTTGGACTAGCTTCGTTGTGATTTACAACGCGGATATCGAGAGCGCAACTTGGACTGTGTGTGTGTGTGTGTGTGTGTGTATGTCTGGACTTTTTATTATAACTGAAATGCATGCATAAATGTTTTAAATACTTTATTACATAATTTGAGTTGAATTGATTTGATATCATTACTTGATGATGTTATGGATTAAATTATCGGTTTATAAATGATTTTACAGATTTGCGTGAAAATGGTGTTTTCGACTTGAGACTCAAGTGGATTACGATTTTGACTTATATTTAGAGTCAAATGGGAATTTGAAAGAAAGACTGTGATTTGAGGTGATTTGAATAATTTATTTGGTAGGATCGATTTGGATAAATTGAGATGTATAAAATGAGTTATGGACACTATTTTCTGATGGTTTTGTGGAAAAAGCTTGTGAAAGTAATGTCTCGGGCATAGGCCCAATTGAAAAATGTTTTGATTAGTTTTGAGACATAAATGGTTTTAAAATGGCTTTTACTGGATTTGGTAATTGTTCCACATATATCATCCTATGTGAATTGGATTGTCTCCTCCAGATGTTGTAGATTCTAGAGTAGTCACGGTACACTGCCTAGGATGAGTAGCTTCGAGGAGAGACTCAGGCTCAGGAGTGTGAGATTATGATATCAACCTGGACGTCGTAGATCCTGGGGAGGCACTCTATTATAATATCAACCCGAACGTCGTAGATCTTGGGGATGTACTTGGAGATGAGACCCCGAGTTTCATGCGTAGCATTTGAAATCGTGATAGTTACTGGTTATGGATATTGCGGATATCGAGGTTTGGTTATATTGTGTTTTACTGATATGTGTGTGTCCAGATTTAGATATTTATATAGGATTTGAATTATTTTCATACGATTTGATTTTTAGGCATGCATGTTTATAAAACGGAGGGGAAAACTATGATTGTTTCTTAAATTGTATTTTTGAAAATGCTTATTTTCGTCCACTCATACTTTGATTGTTTTATTGACCCTCCAGACCGTGGTACAGATAACGGGGCTAATACTGAGGCTAAGGCATAGAGAGTACCGTTCCACATCTGAATACCTTTCGGGGATGGGATTTGGTACTTTTATTGTACTGACATTTATGCTCTGTAATACCGTTGATTAGTTGACCTTTTGTCTCAACGGTTATGTGTAGATACTTATCCCTGGTCTGACAATGTTGTAGTTTGAATTGTTCTTTAAAAACAAAAAGGGTCATTTCGGTATTTTGAGTTTGTTTGTCATAATGGAGCAAGGTACATCCCACGATAATCTAGGGGGATTGGGATGGGTCCTGTCATTTTGCCTCTTTGATTTTTTTTTAGTAATTGCTTGTTTAACTTCTGATGTTATAGTAGAAATTAACTCATTTTGAATTTTATGGCTAAGATAATGATTATCAATCTTTCTATCTTCAATGAGTTGAAAGTGTGTATGCATTACTGGATCAACTTCTGCTAACATTTCAAGTAGGCCTTGAAATTTTCATTAGCATCTTCATAGGTTTTTTCATTTATTCCACGAAACGCCAAATTATGTGTAGATTTTTCATCACTAGGAAATTTAATTTTGTCTTCTCGTATAGGCCCTTTTTCAGCATAAATCCCTCATTTTTTCATCAAGATTATCCCAAACCCTTGGATAAAAAATATTCAAATCAAACCTTAATTGTTGGCTTTCAATTTCACTAATGATATGTTCATCTAAATCAGCAACTTCACTTTCATTCAAATTATCAGCACTTTCATTCACATTATTCTCCTTTTCTAAATCTACCAAATTAGTATCGAGCTCAGCTTGTAAATCTTCGAAATTAATATCTGATTCAGCTTGTAAATTTTCCAAATTAATATCTAGTTCAGTTAATAATCTTCGGATTCAACTAAATTTTCAGGAGAATAATTTTTTTTCTTAACAAAATATTTATTCAAATAGCCCCTCCTAAACTGTTCACTGAAACCACTCCCAATAGACTTCGTAGATAGCAAAACTATTGTTTAGGCAGAGTCTTATGAAAATGTCAGTAGGTTGCTCCTCAGACTTGCACTAATCAATGGAAATATCTCCACTATGTAGTGCATCACCAATTAAATAGAATTTCCTATTATTGTGTTTAGTCATCTGGTGGAAAACAATATTCCATTCCATGGCTATGGCTATGGCAGACATACTGTCACGCATTAGGGCAGTAGGCTCTAACTGTTCTTCTCCAAAATCTTGTAACACGAATCTAAGACAAGTAGCATGTATAGTAGCCTAAGAGAGACTCACATACTCTGCCTCTATTGTAGAAAGGGCTACACTACTCCATTTAATAGATGCCCAAGAGAAGATACAACTTACAAGGTAAAAGCATACCTTGAAGTGCTTTTTTCTATCTTCCTCTGATACTTCCTAGTCACTATTCACATAAACCAATTATGGTTGCTGATTTTCCTTTCTTGTACCCCAGCCCATAGTGTAGAGTACCTTGCACATACCTTAGTACTCTCTTTTCTCTCCCAAGATGTTTCTTAGTATTCTCTATATAGTAGACTAGAGGCATACATAATGTCAAGTTTTGTAGCTGTCAAATACATTGGACTTCCCACAATCTTTCTATAAAGATGTTCATCAACTGCCTCACTACCATCAGCTCTTTGTAACCTGTCATTGTAGCTAGGGGGATGCTCACTGGTTTGCAGCTCTTGAGTCAAAATTTCTCTAGAAGTGTAGCAACATATTTCCTTTTATGTATGAAGATTTGACTACCAGATTGCAATACTCCCATCCCAAGGAAATGATGTAGTAAACCCAGATCTTTCATCTAATATCTTTTCATCATTTCTTACTTAAATCTAGACATCAAGGTAGCACTGTCTCCTGTGTAGATAATGTCATCTACATAGATAGACAGTATAAGAGTTTCTTCATCTTTCTTTACCTTGGAGTGGCCTCATTGAAACTTCTCTCAAATCTTCAACTTAGAAGATCGAAATATGTCTCCCACATGCCAGCCTACATGCCCACGTGGTTGATGACTTCACCTGTTGCCATAGTGCTGAAAGCTGATATGGCCTAACATGCTGACGTCATCACTAATGTCATTGATGAGTCATCATCGAAATCATCGCTAACATCATCATTGAAAACATCAGTGACATCATCACTGACATCATCCTACTCGCCAAAGAATATGACCGCCTGCCATGCGCCGTCATCGGTGTCGCTACCTGGCTGACCAGAATCCGTCATTCAAGCCCAAACTCTGAAGCTTCGTAACTTCCTCAAATATTAACCAAAAATGACATTTTAATAGTCGAAATTCATCTTATCAGGCCAGAATTTAGAAGACTTACCTAGATTTCTCAAAATCCAGATCCAAAGTTCTACTTTTCTTCCCCCTCGGATCTAGCCCGTCCTAGCATCATTTCTCCTTTTGTTTTAGGCTAAATTACTACCAGAGACTCGATTATGAACTTAGTTTGAAGAGTTAACGACCAAATTCGAAAAGAAATTTTGGTTTGGGTTTTTGGCTTCCACGGGCAAGGAGAGAACGATGAGAGGAAATGAAGGCAATTATGAAAAATGTGGTTGTAAATGAATGTAAAAGGATAAGGTAAGTCCTTATCTCTCCACTTAAAGAAAATATCTCCTAAGGCAAAAGACCAAAATGCTTCTATACTTTCCAAAAATCGCTAGATTCTCAAACGAAGCCCGAATTATACGTGTCGCCTCTCTACGGACTCATGAGCCAATCTCCTATCGTGCAGTTCTAGAAATAACCTCAACTGCGACTCCGGTACCTAAAATGGCTATCGGGCCCCACAAAAGGGTGATAAGGTAATTTCACCAAAAAATTTACGTAAAACATGTTAAACAAAAAATCGAGTTGTGACATGGATCATGGGGAAGTACGAACATGATTTACGAAAATTACATTGACACAATGTCAAAACCGTCATAAGCCATAAAGGAAAGATGACTTAGTTGTCGCAAAAGAGAAACACGTCTGGATGCACGTGTCGATCATCCTTACTCCCTACTGCCTATAAAAGGAAAAGAAGTTTTCTTCTTAAAGGACAACCAACAAGTTTATCAAGCAAACAAACTAATCAAAGACAATCAATTTCAGAAAATGAAAATCCTCAAAATATTCTTTGTTACCCAAAATCACGCCTTATTGGGAAAACCCGTCTCTTCGATTCAGGATCAAGATTCAATTTTCCTCTCAACCCTTAATAATACTAAGCTTTCCTTCGAATCTAACTTGCATCCCAAGTTTTTTAAGGAGACTTTCCGACTACCATATTTCATCCCAACTTGCTTTTGCAGCTTGTTTTGAAGGCTATCTAACTCATTTCGACTTCATCAAACCAGTCTTTGAGACCCTCACAATCTCACTCCATGATGTCATCATGTCTTTTTATTGCTTTGTCAACACATTTGGTATGATTTCCAATGGATGTTCATCCAGTTGATGGTCTCTCAACAAAGAAAGCTAAGATATGACTTAGTCTAGAGATAGTTTACTTCCCACACCTGTAATTCCATTCATCATGGTAATATTGAAGCATTTACTTTTTAAGTGTTTGTACTTCCTATCTCTCTCTCTACAGTCAGTTTCTTCAAGTTTTATTTGGATTACTGGAATGCACGAACCAATTTTTTTCATGGTTACATAAGCTGTAGAACCATCTTCGTGTTTTGGTTCAGTATTCGAACAGTATAGCAAGAAGAGGTTGATCTGTAACGACCCGTCCTGGATTTCAAGATTAGATTAGTGATTAATGACGGATTAGTGAGAGTAATTGATGATTAGTTGGGTGATTTCGAACGGACGGTGCGAAATGACTGTTTTGCCCCTGAAATTGGGCGAAACATTGACTTTTGATTCGAACGGTCAAATGGACTTTGGTCGATGACTGTGACGTAGTTCGGGACTTCACGAGTTCATAGACAGGTGGCACGTACGATTCCGACATTCGAGGAGGAAGTTACGGGCTTTGGAAGTTGAGGGGCATTTTGGTAATTTGGCATTAAGGATATCTGTGATGTCATAATGGCTTTCAATAATAATGATTCAAATGGTTTTCAGATGTTTTAGGCTGTGACCCGGATGATATGGATTTGATGGTTTTGGGCTGAGGCCCGGGATTTGAGAAAATAGAAATGATCTTGGTTTTCATAAACGGTTTTTAATTATTATCTCGGATATGAATTGGTTTTCGAATGCATGCATTGGTTTTACGTGGAGGGTATAAATGTATTTTCTTATAAGATGTTTTCTAAACTTATGATTTATTTTTGTCCACTCACAATCTTTTTTGTTTTCGATACCCTCCAGGTTGATGCGGTGTGGGCTGTTGATAGGAGACGGAGGCATCACACACGATCTACAGTGGTTTCTGCGCACTCTGGAAAGTCGGCAGTTAGTTTTGGATGGTTCGCTTGGGTATCCCTTGTCTTGCTTACATGTTCCATGGAGGTTAGACAGGTATTTAACCTTCGTGTTGTACGTGGGTTAGACGGAAGCATGACTTATCCCTTAATCCCGGGGGATTGGGGGTGGGTTGTGTCATGATCTGTCTAACTTCCTTTTCTATCTCTGAATTGCATGCTGCTAATATGAACACGCCAACATTGAACTTGGACTAGGCGAAAAAGAAAATATTTAAAGTCTTCGAATGAGGTATAGAAAAAACTGCGAAAGTAAGATGCCCGCTTGCTCCACTTTCACTTTATTTGAGTGATGGTTTATGAGGCGCAATTAAAAACCACTTCTAACCATCTAGGGCATCTTACTTTGAAGGCAGCTAAAAGGCTAAGTTAGCTAGACTAGCCCATCTAGGGCAGGACCGCAATACCATGGCTCAAGGCTTCCAACCTTCACCCGACTCGCCCTAGTCACTTAAACCGCACACTATTGCATCAAACTATAACGAATAAATCCCCTTTACCCAAACACTTGTGTATCCGCCCCTTTAGAAGCGGGCCACCAAACGATGACCCCAGATTCTGGCCACAACAACATTTTGGGCACGAACAAATTGCCAATCAAAATATATATCATCGTTGGACTACATTATGAAATTAGGAAACTATCTCTATCATTTGTACAACGTCAATGTTGGCATGAATAGGCCACATTACAAGAAAATATGCCATGTCCGGCTAACGTTTGCCCGGCGCACCCATATTCGCCGGTAAAGGTGGCTTAGCCCGGTGGATGGAGAGCAACTCGCTGGGCAGCCCTTAAGTGGGAACCCCGGCTTTCTTGGCTCATAAAGGGAGGGAGTTTACCTGGAAAGTGGTCAAACGGTGCTGGGCCAGCTATTATTAACGGTGAAATATATGCACCGGGAAAAATGTTTACAGTGGCTCGCATCGGGAAAATTGTCGGCGCGAATGTTTGTTGGCGCCTATTGTTTGCCCGGCGGTTCATTAAAGTTGGCCTGGTCAAGACTGCGCCGGGCAAAAGCCTAATCTGCATTTAGTGCAGAACAAATGCATTTCTTCATCTTCTTCCTCATTCCTCATTAACTCTCTCATTATTCTCTCTCTCATTTACTCTCACAACCCCTACATAATATCATCATCACTTCATCATCATTTCTTCATAAATACTTCACCTAAGGTAAAATTAATGATTTTAATGATTTGGTTTTTTGTTTTTTGTTTTTTGTTTTTTGTTTTTTGTTTTTGTGATTTTAATTTTTATTATAAGCTAAAATTATTTTTTGTTTTAGGTAATTTGTGGTTGATTTGAAGGATTACTTATAACATGTATGTGTATTTGCTTCTTAATTTAATTATGTTAAAAAAGTTGTATTTAATTATGTTTGAAAATTGTGATATATTGTAGAAAATGTTAGAAATCTGGATATTATTGTGTTAGGGAATTGTGGTTTATCTATTTATGCAAAGTTAATCAATCCGATTAACTTTGTATATCGAAATTCGATTGAAAACCTTAGGTCCGTTTGAGAGTCAGTGAATCAGATTGATTAACTGACTGTTAAATTGTCCATTTATCGGGACAATTTAGGAGTTCACAACTATGTGTTGTATAGTTTGCTGGTATGTGGTTAGGTTTGGATCGTGTGAAGTTCGGTTTATATCCCCTTATTGTTCTCTGAATGCATACTAGATATTAGTTTGAAATATCTACGTCATGTATTTGGAAAACTGTAGGGTGATGCTGCCGAAATTTCCCTCGGTCTAAACTTCGCCTCATAGGTCACAAACTATACAACACAAAACATGCACTCTCGAATGGGATAGGGCCAAATCACTAGAGCCATAAGGAGACGAGCTGATTTTGGATGGGATAGAGTCTCAAACATTATAATTATATACTTACATTGGTTCTATTTTGTGGAAGCATGCACAATGGACAGAGGCTAGATGCAAATGTTGGATAGATCTTCTGATCAGTAATTGGATGGGATTGATAGCTTCATCGCTTTTGCACGTACTCACTATAGTGATGCAAGGCACATATTATGTTTGTATCGTAAATGTAACAACTGTTGTTGGATGTCGCTGAGTGATGTCCATTTGCATCTAGGACGGAACAGGATCGTACATAACTACACTAATTGGATTTATCACGGTGAACCAAATTTTACTGCATCGACATCCTCAGTTCACGGGAACCCTTGAGATGATAGTGATTTAGAAAATTGGTGTGTAATGATCAATTTGTTGAGATATTAACCGATATTTTCCACCTTGCATATGATGTTATGGATGAGGATGCCCCTAGGTCTCAACCTGAAGAGTCAGATCTCCATTACGAAAGGTTGTTGAAAGAAACTCAGCGCAAATTATACCCTAGTTGTAAATCCTTTTTGATTCTAAGGTCAGTTTTGGAATTAATGCACATGAAAGTCGAGTATAATCAAACGAACAATCATTTTGATCACATGATGGACATCATCACCCGAATGCTCCATGACGATAACAGTCTCCCTAAACATCATTATAACTTGAAAAAGCTTTTAAAGGATCTTGGTTTAGAGTATGTGAAGATTCACGCATGTACGGAAAACTGTGCATTGTTTTACGGTGAATTCGAGCATCTTGACAAATGTCCTGTGTGCAATGTGTCAGGACCGATCCCAAATCCCCCAGGATTAACGTGGGACCCGCCTGATCCCGTCTGACACCACGTGTCAGACCAGGGGAAATTTCGTCTCTAGCCCTCGTCGAGGCTTCCAGAGTGCGTCAGGATCGTAGGAGGAGGGGAGTGATGTCTCGTCTCTGCTACAGCCCGCATCCGCGATCAACCTGAAGGGCATTAAAACACGAAAAACTGTGAGTGGACAAAACAAATATTTTATTAAAAACACATTTCGCATAAAGACATTTATGCCCTTCATAAAAGCATATGAAAGCATTCAAAACCATTTATCAAATATTCATAAAATTTATTTGTCAAACATATCAAAACCTTTCAAGGGTTCATGCCCGGCCCCATAAACCGTCATGACCCATAAATTCATTTGGGTCCCTGACCCGAAATCACAATTCAAAACCCGTACCTCAATCAATAGGGACTCAGCCCAAATTCGTTCTCAATGAAATACTAAAACATCAAGTACGGGGTCTCCGCCCCCAAATCATTTCTAAAACATCGAATACGGGGTCGCCGCCCCAAATCACTTTCTAAAGCATAAAACACAGGGCCTCCGCCCTCAAATCACTTTCCATCAGAACCACATACGTACCGACATATGTATGACCCATCCAGGGCACTTCCGAGAAGATGCCAACTCGAGGCGCACAGCCCCTAGGGAACACATCCCCGATATAGTCACGATGTCATCTCTAAACTAGTGTGCACACTACTCGGGGACCCACTCCGAGTCTTCTTGACACGACCCATCCCAATCCCCCCCAGGATTACCATGGGATGTGACGTGCTCCCGTCGGACAAGAGGCGTCCGACAAGGGATAACCGATTGCCATTGCCCAACCGGGCTTTCAGAGTGCGTAAGGATCGATGGAGGAGGTGTGCGATGCTCAAGTCTCTGCTGCAGTCGTATCCGGAATCAACCTGAAGGGCATTAAAAACAAAAGCTGTGAGTGGACGAAAATAAACAAGTCTGTTTAAAACATTTATAAGACATTTATGCCCCTCAGTAAAATCATATGCATGCACCAAAAACCAATAATCCCATATTTATTTAGAAATAACCATTAGGGCCTTAGCCTGGAAACCAAAGCATAGTTTCAAAATCCAAAAGTCAATCCAAGAGTTATTTCATCAATCCAGTAATATTCATTTATCATTTTTCCATCTCCGGCATCCCCGATGCCTAGCGTCCTAGACGCTTGACGTTCCAGACGTCATATCTCACGGTATTAAGCAACGCGTGCTGCCCGGGGTCTCACCGGGTCCATATCTCTGACATCCCCGATGTCTGACGTCCATGACGTCCAGCAATCCTGCTCCTGGATCACTATACGGTCCGGTAGCTCCGTACAATGAGCCCTCGCAGGCAATGCACCGTGACTTCTCCAGTGTCCCCGACACTTGGAGGAGACGAGGATATAAATATCCTCATATCGAGTTGGTTTTATGGAACACATTCAATTATTCATTTCCAAAATATCACAAGGGCCCTGCCCCGAATTTCCATAAAACTGTTATAAGTCCAAATAGTTGAATCAAATCCGAAATAGTTTATTCCATTCCATTTTAGGGTCCCCGACCCGAAATCACATATATAAGTCAACTGGGCCCCTGGCCCGATTCATAAGTTAACTGGACCCCTAGCCCGATTTATAAGTTAACTGGGCCCCTGGCCCGATTCATTTTAACAAATCCGTAACCGTTTCATGAAATCATATCCAACCACATTTATGGAAATCAGTGCAAATCCAGAAAACCTCGATTCACGTGCAAACACGTAAATTGCCTCGAAATGCGTGAACACACACTGATATCCAACATAAATCATATAATCACAATTATAAAAATCATGAAACAGTTATGCATGCATCGAATTTATAAAACCAATGTCCACTCACAGACCGTTTAACCGAGCGCCTCGATACGCGTGCCATAGGCCTTCCCGGGCCACACCACTAACATCGGGACTCCCAATCCTATTCAAAACACATTAGAGGATCACTAACCTCATCATTAACATCCTATTCAAGTCCCGTAATTTTCCCGAATTTTTAAGTATTTATAACCTCGATTTAAAACCTTCGGACATCCCGAACAATAACGAAACGGGATCCGATCGACACGAAACCAATCCCAAAATGTTTGTAACATTGAATAGGATAAAAGTCATGTTGACCTCACCTCGAGATTCGTGCCCACGCGCTGTCACGCGCCGCCGTGAGTGGCTGCGCGTGAAAGCCACGCGCCTGCTACAGTGACTGCTACAGTCACCATCTTCACCCGTTTGTCTGGTAAACGGGTCTGATTACCCGCGATAGGATCCGGCTCAATCACACCCAATTCGACATCAATTCAATCCGTTCTTGATCCTAAAACAATCATTAGCATATGAATTTCAGTTCTGTGACATCGATCAACATCAACTATTCCTTAATCAAGTCATTAACCCGTGATCACCCAAAACGGGTCAATCACCAAAACTCCATCAATCCTTAACCATTGTCAAATTAACTTCATATGAAGCATATAAGGACTAACACGAACCAATTAGCATGATTAATTGAACACGACATTACCTCAATCACCACAACTCAAGCTCGAGTTTTCCGGCCGTCCACCTCGTCCGTCCACGGCCTTAGGAGCCCCAAAGCTTGCTCCATTTGATCTGGTTCGACTCGTTGAAGTTCCAGGAAGCTCAATCAATCATCAATTAGGCTTGGGCTGGCCTGAAAACCGAAAATCTATTTTGAACTCTTCAAAAACCAGTTTCGGGTTTTTGAACAATTCCACACCAATTTTGCTCCTTCCCTCTCATTCTCAATCCCAGAACACTTCACTCAGTCCCTTAACTACATTGCCCACCACAATCCGCTCAATTGGGCCCTGGAAAGGCTGAACTCATGTGGGAAGCACTCTGCTTTTCATCGTGCACCAGCCATAGTTAATGGCTAAATCCACCGTCCCACACAGCCTGGCATCGCACAATGCCACTAAACAATCCATACAACCTATAAACAATAGTTTTAGGCCATCAATTTGCTCCATAAACGCACCACCCGTGCGCTGGCCATGTTCCCTCCACGGTGCTACAGTAGCCGTTCAAACACCCGTGAAATTACCATTCTGCCCTTGTGCAGTAAATTACCAAAATGCCCCTCACGCATCCTGACCCGTAACTCGGTCATACGGACTCTGATTGATGCGTGCCGCCTGTCTACGAACTCAGGGCATCGAGACCTTCCTAACGGTCCTCGGTCCTCGGCCATCGGACCTCCCGATCAAAAAGTCAACATTTTCCTTTATTTCGTACAAATTACGAAAACGCCCCCGAACTTCCGTACATCATAACTTTCACCACGAACATCGGAATCGAACGTGCCACCTGTCTATGAACTCGTGACGTCCCGAACTACGTCACGGTCATCGGTCAAAGTCCATTTGACCATCCGAATTAAAAGTCAATGTTTTGCCCACGCCCAGGGGCAAAACGGTCATTTTGCACAATTCGTCCGAAATCACACAACTAATCCCAGATTAGTAAATCACCATTAAATATTATTAAATCCCGATATTCGGGACGGGTCGTTACACTTCTCCCAGGAATCTCCATCTGGGAGGCTCAATCTCTGGATCTAGTCCAAGCTCTCTCTCTGGATCTAGTCCACATATCTCCCCGGAATCTGGTCCGGGACCACATCATATCTAGTAACCACCACACCTGGAACGGGATCCCTATGGGGATACCCACTGTGGTCTGTGGATCGTGACTCTCCAGGTCGACGTCTGGAGGAGACCATATAATCAATATGGAGGGTTTCATACATTTTCAATTACTTTCTTTCTTTCTCAAATCATATTTCAACCGGGTCTCATACCCGATTCATCTCAACAGGATTCCTCGAATCCGATTCAAATCACTTTCACAAGCCTCGGCCCAAATCCTCAGTTCAACTGGGTCTCATGCCCGAATTCTCATTTCACAATTCGAACTGGGACTCAAGCCCGATGTTACAATCAATTGGGCCCTAGGCCCGAAACCATTACTCAACAGGACCTCACGTCCGATTTCCCAACCAACGGGGCCTTAAGCCCGATATCTCAACTAAATGGGTCTCAGGCCCGATATCATAAATCAACGGGGCATCAAGCCAGATAGTACCACTAACTGGGCCTCAAACCCGAATCGTAAACCAACTGGACCCTCGGTCCGATCGTATAGCTCAAATGGACCCTAGGTCCGATTCCTCGTCAAATCAAATGGACTCCAAGTCCGAGAGTTGTAAATCAAATGGGTCTCACGCTCGAGTTCATGTTTCCAAATCCAAAATCCGTTTATGAAACCCTCGTTGAAAACACGGTACGCGAAGGTACGACATAAAATCGAAAATCTCGAAAAACGTGCAATTATGGAAATCCTAAGCTTCCACAATCAAATGCAATCATGGCATCACAAAACATATAATAAATCACTTATAAAACATTTATGCATGCATCAAGTTCGAAAGAAAGGTCCACTCACAGACCGTCCGAGCTGCCGCCTCGATACGCGTGCTATAAACGTCTCCTGGGTCAATCGGTGCCTTTGGGATTCCCGAACCTGTCCAAATTAATTTAGAGGGATATTAACTACTTAAATAACCCCTCACTAAAGCCCAGTAATATTTCGGAATTTCTAACTATTTTTAAACCCGAACCTAAACCTTCAGACATCCCGAACTATATCGAAACGATGTCCGATTGGCACGAAACCAGTCCCAAAATGTTCATTACATAGAATAGATGAAATTACATGTTGGAACTTTCCCCAAAGGCTTAAACATGCGCCCTCGCGCGCCCAAGACAGGCCCTGCGTGTGGGCCTCACGCGCCAGGGTACTGTTCATCTTTTTCCCTGCGACAGACCGGTCCGGCTGGTTCGACTGTGCAGTCCGGTCCAGCTGGACCGGCGTGACCAGTCCGGCCCTCCTACTCCCTCATTTTTGGTCCTTTTTCATCCTAATCGATTCTAAACTTCCTAATATGATCCTAGGAGTATGTTTAGATGATCAAATCCACCTAAAACCCTCAAGAATCCACGGTTCAATTTTGAACCTCACGGTTCAATTTTCCAAAACCTCCCCAGAGGTCTCTCAACCTCCAATCTCCCTCAAAACCTCCCTAATAGCTTCCTAGTAACCTAATACACAAACTCTAATCAACCAAAACCGATCATAACGTCAAAAATCGAAAATGAGGAAAAATGGCCAAAACTGATACCTTTCGGGTTTTGGGCCTCCGCCGTGCACGGTGGCTCCGTCCTGGCCGGCCACCATCATCCACCATCCTCTCCTCACTCTCTGGTTCCTCAGATGGCCCTATGGGTGAAGGTTTGGATTGGATTGGTTTGGGTTAAAGGGGTGAGATTGGGTTTGTGTGAATGAAGAGGAAGAAATGATCGATGAAGGTGATATGCATGAGGGAAGGGAGATGGCCAGTGGATAGGTGACACTTGTCACTCATCCATTGGTCCACTAAAAAATATCTAGGCCTCACTTAAAATCACTTGCCTCGAAAAACGTGTCATTGTGAATAGTACTTCACAACTTCCGTGAACCGTAACTTTTTCGTCGAACGTTCGAATTCGACGTGCCGCCCGTCTACGGATTCGTATCGTCTCGATCTAAGTAACGGTCTTCGGCCCTTGACCATCGGACCTCTCGGGTCAAAAGTCAACTTTTGGCCCAAATTACCGAAATGCCCTTGAACTTCCTAGCGTCATAACTTTTTCCTCGAACGTCGGAATCGAGCGTGCCACCTGTCTATGAACTCGTGACGTCACGAACTACGTCACAGTCATTGGCAAAAGTCCATTCGACCGTCTGAATAAAAAGTCAACGATTTGCCCATTCCAAGGGCAAAATCGTCATTTCGCCCGAACGTTCGCTAATCCTCGTCTAATCTCTGATTAGTCTTCGATTAGCAAGGCTAATCCATCATTAATTCTTAATTAATCCCGTTAATTCAGGACTGGTCGTCACACAATGAGCCTAGGTTTTCGAAAGAATAAGATTTCGAACAAGGTGTTGCGCTATTTTCCACTGAAACCGAGATTACAATGATTCTTCATGTCTACTCACACAGCTCGTGATATGAGGTGGCATAAAGATGAACGCACTTATGACGATTCACTAAGGAATCTGGCCGATGGATATGCTTGGAAGGAATCTGATAAGATGTATCCTGATTTTGCATCGGACCCAAGAAATCTCAGATTAGGACTTGCTAACGGTTTTAATCCTTTTGGATGTTTTGCAAGGCCCTATAGCAATTGTATGGTAGTTTTAGTTCCGTATAACTTGCCCCCAAATCGCCGAGTAATTCAATCGACGATTATTTGCGGCATTGATTGATGAACTTGTGGATTTATGGGAAAATGACGTTGGAACATATGATAAGTTCAGTAGAGAAATGTTCACGCTACGCACGGTTGTAATGTGGACAATTAATGATTTTCCTATTTACGGGATGCTTTCAGGATGGAGCACCAAGGGTTATCTTGCTTGTCCGACATGCGGACCAGACACAACATCCTTTTGGCATGCATCAAAGGTATGTTATCTAGGCGTGAGACGATTTTTACCCTAGATCATCGATGGCGTATGCATTCTGACTCATTTGATGGTAAAACAAAGTTACGGGCAAGACCAAGAGAAAGGTTCAGTGAAGAGATACTGGACATCTTAAACAGTATCCCCACATTCATCACAAAAGGCCAAAACCTGCCAAACAAGAAAATTGGACAAAAAAAAGTATATTCTTTCGGTTGTTATATTGGTCGAAATTGAAAATCACGCACATCGCAGATCCCATGCATATTGAGAAGAAAGTTGCTGAAAGTTTTGTCGGAACAATTTTACCTATTGAGGGGAAGTCAAAAGACACCAAAAAAACTCGTATGGGTATGCAAGAGATGGGCATTCAGCGACATTTGTGGCCATAAGTTGTGAACAGAAAATACAGCATGGCTCATCCAGGTTATACATTTACTCCAAAAAATAAGAAAAAATTTCTTAAGTGGTTGTTAAGTGTGAAATTCC
Source organism: Prinsepia uniflora (assembly GCA_032719365.1). NCBI lineage: Eukaryota > Viridiplantae > Streptophyta > Magnoliopsida > Rosales > Rosaceae > Prinsepia > Prinsepia uniflora. The sequence goes on from CM064868.1 coordinate 30,016,127, forward strand.
CTGATAGTTATGCAGACAACATTTCCCGAAATATTAGTACTGATGGCAGCACCTTATCTGGCATGAAAAGTCACGACTACCATGTTTTGTTACAACGACTCATTCTGATTGGCATTCGGACTTATTTGCAGCCTAAAGTTGTTGAGACGGTAGTTTATTTGTCTCAATTTTTCCAGATACTATGTGCCAAGTCGCTAGCGAAGATGGACCTCAAAACAATTAAAGAGGTCATTCTTTATATTATGTGTCGACTTGAAAAAATATTTCTACCAGCATTATTTGATGTAATGGTTCACCTACTAATACATCTTCGAGACGAGACAATCCTAGCTGACCCAGTTCAATTTCGTTGGATGTACCCAATCGAAAGGTATAAACTATTCCTAATACTGGTACTATGTCCTTAATAAACAATTTATATTTGAATCACTTTGTTTATTTTATTGCAGAATGTTAGGTACCTACAAACGGTACGTCTGCGACAAGACATGTCCTGAAGGCTCTATAGTGGAGGCATACATTGCAAAAGAGTCACTTACATTTTGTGCAACGTACCTTCAAAATGTTGAAACATCTTTCAACAGGGCCCCACGAAATGATGATGGTGGTCAACGGGTGGAGTTTCTATCTGTATTTGCCCAACCCGCAAAATCGTTTGGCATTGGTCCAATCTTAGAGATTTTTACAGATAGCGACATGAAAGTGGCGCATTGGTTCATATTGAATAATTGTGACGAAGTCTGACCTTTCCATGAAGAGAACGAGGCATTGATAAAGGCCCAATATCCTTGTAATTAGGAGGAAATGGACAAAAAATTGTTTCCACTTTGGTTTTCCAAACATGTAAGTCAAATATTGTATCAAATTATTTTTAAGTGAAACAATGTAACATTGTGTGTTTTCCTTTCAGTTGTCACAGTTGAAAGATGACAACTCGCCTAAGTTCTGCAAAGAATTGATGCAGCTTGCAATTGGCCCATTTCGAGGAGAAACATACACTGGTTGTTACATCAACAGAGTTAAGTTCGTGTGCGCAGAGCGTGATGACAAGTTGTCTACTCAAAATAGTGGGGTATTCGTGTCAGGGGATGGATTAAATGCTGATATGGGTTTTACGGTAAATTATTAAGTGTGGTGAAAGTATTTTATGTGGACCGCAAGACTGTAGTCTTATTAAAGTGTCATTGGTTCGATACGGACCCAAGTATCTCGAGCAGGATCATCAAAGATCATTTATCTACCTCTGTCAACACAAATATCCGGTGGTTTGAGAGTGATCCATACATCATCGCTAGTACAGCGAAACAAGTCTTCTACGTTAAAGATCCAAAAGTTGGTGCTGGTTGGAAAGTAGTTGAGATGGTGAAGCATAGAAAGATTTGGGACTTAGAGGACCGGCTCCATGAAGATGATGGAGAAATGGAAGATGAAGATTTTATTTACTAGGAGGATTCCTCAGCACCCACTATAAACGTGGAAAGAGTACGCACCGACGAACTCACCCCACCAGTTGCAATTGATGGTATTTTTATTGATCTCAGTACCTTAGAATCACTTGAAAGTGACTCTGAGGAAACAAGTAGTCTGCATAGCTCAGATGATGAAGGTGATTGGGAGAGGGATAGTGAAACCGACATTGATTAATCGCTGTCTATAAAACCATTCAAAATATATATACTTTAACATTATCTGTATTTTTGTATTTTTTATTTTTAGATGTTATTTGTAATCTATAGTATGTGTTTCGGCTTCATTGTTGCTTAGTATATTACAAGGTGTATTAATTGAGGATATTATCTATTAAACACGTACAAAATCATAATTATGGAATGTATATAAATTGAAATAAGACATATGTAATATATAATAAATATTACAAGGAGTGCAAGCCCCATTGTATAATTTATTTTATTTGGCTTTTTTTTATATATGATTACTAAAATCAAGTATAATTATATATATGATATATTTTATTTTTATCAAATAATAGGTTTGCCCGGCACACCTCCGCCGGGCCAGGTCATGTAGCCCAGCGCAGCACGTGGATTCGTCGTGCAAACCCCATTCTATAATTTATTTTATTTGGTTTTTTTTAATATTACTTGTTGATTAATTATATAGGTTCATATTTAGGCTAATATATCTTCATATGTAATTTATGTTGATACTCATTGATGTATATGTAATGTATATACATCAAATTACAAGATATGTTATATACTATAATTACTAAAATCAAGTATAATTATATATATGATATATTTTATTTTTATAAAACAATAGGTTTGACCGGCTCACATCCGCCGGGCCAAGTCATGTAGCTCGGCATAGCACGTGGCTTCGCAGTGCAAACCCCATTCTATAATTTATTTTATTTGTTTTATTTTAAATATAACTTATTGATTAATTATATAGGTTCATATTTAGGTAAGTATATCTTCATATGTAATTTATGCTGATACTCATTGATGTATATGTAATGTATATACATCATATTACAAGATATGTTATATACTATAATTACTAATCAAGTATAATTATATATATATGATATATTTTATTTTTATAAAATAAACAGTTTTCCGGGGGCACATCCACCGGGCCGGGTAATGAGGCCCAGCGCATCCACTGGATTCGCCGTGCCAGCCACATTAGGGGTGAGGATTCCTTCAAAATTTCTAAGTGTGAATGAATTTGATGGTTTAAGTATCTTCTATATTTTTCCTTCATGGTTCCAGTGATCCAACCGTCCACATTAATTATAATCACTCATAGATCATATACGTAAAATTTCATCGAATTTCGAAGTCCCGAGAATAGGTTACGGTGTGATACGAATCGACGGTAACAAATCGTCGTTCGTTGATCAGAGGCCGCCTTTAAGCCCTCCAAACGTCGCCATTTTTGACAGGCGAGATCTAGACACACCCTCTCACAAACTGAATGGTCGGATTTCTCAAATTCACTCGTTACCATTTTTATCGTACCCAAAAAGTAAGATTAAGGGTGAGGATTCCTTCAAAATTTATAAGTGTGAATGAATTGGATGGTTTTAGTTCGTTCTATATTTTTCTTTCATGGTTCGGGTTATCCAACCGTCCACATTAATTATAATCACTCATAGATCATATCCGTAAAATTCCAAGGAATTTAGACGTCCCGAGAATAGGTTACGGTGTGATACTAATCGACGGTAAACAATCGTCGTTCGTTGATCAGAAGCCTTTAAGCCCTCCAAACGTCGCCATTTTTTACAAGAGAGGTCTGGACACACCCTATCACAAACTAAACGGTCGGATTTCTCAAATTCACTCGTTACCATTTCGATTGAACCCAATAAGTAAGATTAGGGGTGAGGATTCCTTCAAAATTTCTAAGTTTGAATGAATTGGATGGTTTTACTACGTTCTATATTTTCCTTCATGGTTCGGGTTATCCAACCGTCCACATTAATTAGAATCACTCATAGATCATATCCGTAAAATTCCACGGAATTTCGACGTCCCGAAAATAGGTTACGGTGTGATACGAATCGACAGTAACAAATCGTCGTTCGTTGATCGGAGGCCTTTAAGCCCTCCAAACGTCACCATTTTTGACAGGCGAGGTCTGAACACACTCTATCACAAATTGAACGGTCGGATTTCTTAAATTCACTCGTTACCATTTCGATCGAACCCAAAAAGTAAGATTAAGGGTGAGAATTCTTTCAAGATTTCCAAGTGTGAATGAATGGGATGGTTTTACTACGTTCTATATTTTCCTTCATGGTTCGGGTTATCCAACCGTCCACATTAATTAGAATCACTCATAGATCATATCCGTAAAATTCCATGGAATTTGGACATCCCGAGAATAGGTTACGATGTTATATGAATCGATAATAACAAATCGTCGTTCGTTAATCGAAGTCCTTTAAGCCCTCCAAACGTCGCCAATTTTGACAGGCGAGGTCTGGACACATCCTATCATAAACTAAACGGTCGTATTTCTGAAATTCACTCGTTACCATTTCGATCGAACCCAAAAAGTAAGATTAGGGGTGAGGATTCCTTCAAAATTTCTAAGTGTGAATGAATTGGATGGTTTTACTACGTTCTATATTTTCCTTCATGGTTCGAGTTATCCAACCGTCCACATTAATTATAATCACTCATAGATCATATCCGTAAAATTCCATGGAATTTTGACATCCCAAGAATAGGTTACGGTGTTATATGAATCGATAATAACAAATCGTCGTTCGTTGATCGAAGTCCTTTAAGCCCTCCAAAAGTCGCCATTTTTGACAGGCGAGGTCTGGACACATCCTATCACAAACGAAACGGTCGGATTTCTCAAATTCACTCGTTACCATTTCGATCGAACCCAAAAAGTAAGATTAGGGGTGAGAATTCCTTCAAAATTTCTAAGTGTGAATGCATTGGATGGTTTTAGTACGTTCTATATTTTTCCTTCATGTTTCGGGTGATCCAACCGTTCACATTAATTAGAATCACTCATAGATCATACCCGTAAAATTTCACCGAATTTCGACGTCCCAAGAATAGGTTGCAGTGTGATACGAATCGAGAGTAATAAATCGTGGTTCGTTGATCATAGGCCTTTAAGCCCTCCAAACGTCGCGACTTTCGACAGGCGAGGTCTGCACACACCCTATCACAAAATGAACGGTCGGATTTCTCAAATTCACTAATAACCATTTTGATCGAACCCGAAAAGTAAGATGTATTGAACACTTGGCCCAATGGATGGTGTATATCCACCAGGCAAGGGTAATTTTCTCGAAAATTCAAAAAATCCGCCCAGCGGATGGTTTCAGACAACGGTTTTTTCTTTCACCGTTGTCTTATCCATCATAAGACAACAGTTATCCAATGTTGTCTAAAATTTCACAATATTAGATGTTTTTATTCATTTTTAATTTACGTCTTATACACTCCCACCCACAAAAACAGGTTTTGAATCACTTAGCCTTTGTTTGGTATGCCGTATTACAACCCGGATAGGCTGATTAATTCGAAACCTATGTTTGGTATATACATGTATTAAATTGCCACTGTTTTAACTAAGCAGGTTGAGGGAACTTATACGCCTTCAACCCGCTTATTTCATCCGAAAGAAAAAAAGCGGTCTAATTTATACGAACATATTTTTCTCGCTCGTCTACTATCTTCTCCATCGATCACCATCATATTTGCTCTTGTTGTTGCCTCTCTTTCTCCATCACTCACTATCAAATTTTCTCTGGCTGTTGTCTCTTCTCCATCGCTCGCCATTCATCATCATCGCGGACGCTATCTCAACAAGAAATTTTGGTTGTTGTCGCTCATCCATTCTCCAGGTCAATAGTTCATCTTTATACTTTTCTATTTCTCTAATCTTTGTCAGATTTTTGTTTAATTATGTAGAATGGTCTGGGCTTTTTTATTGTTGTTTAATTTGATGGGAATTCGAAGGATATATACCCTAGCTGCAATGATTTTTGTCAAACATCAAATAAAACAAATCGGAAAAATATACCCTTTGTCACTTTTGCTGCGAATTGTATTCTTATCTTAACAATCGAAGACCCTCTTAGCGGGCGCCGCCAAGGAGTTTGCCGACGAGCTCGGCTTCTTCAGGTTTCCAGGAGCCTCGGCTAGAGACGCCGCGGCGGACATCCTCGGCGTCTTGATCGCGTCGCTTGTGCTTTATTTGGTGAAGTATATGACTCGACCCGAGAATGAGAGGGGTAAGGTCAAAGAGGTTTAGATGGTCTGAGTCTACTTCTCGGTCAAAATGGCTAATGGGGTCGTACGAGTTTCCTTTTTGTTAGGAGATGAGGTTGTTTAGATGGTGGGAAAGTGTGGGAAAAGACGAGAAAAGTGGATATTTTGAGTTTGGGATATTTTGATAACATAGTCCCTTCTTTCCCTCTCACTGAAGCTCTTTGTCTTGGAAATTTCTAACGTTGTGCAAGTTTCTTTGAGGATCTCAGACCAGTCTTTGTCTCATGGAGGATCGAAAGGAGGTGATTCTCTTCTTCTTCTCTTCTGAATTGGTTGGGGTTGGTTTGCTGGTTGGTTTCTGGGAAAACTGAGGAAAAGCAAAGAAAGTTTAGGTGTGTGTTTATTATGTATATTTCTTTTTTTGCAAAAAAAAAAAAAAGAAAGAAAGAAAGCCAAGATGCCATTTTTCTTGAATTTTGTTAGTAGCTATGTTGGAGTTGGATGCAGCAACAAGTTTGGAGTTCAAAATCCTTTTGGTTTGTTTTGTGTTGTTCATTTTCTGGGTAACCAAACGGGACATAAACGATCTTTTGATTTTTTTGATTTTTTTTTGGGTTCTGGGGGTTGTGAACTATGTTTAATTTGTTGATTAGCTTGAAATTGAATAGGTGGAATTCATATCTATTACCATGATTATGTTTGTTAATTATGGTCTGAAAACTACTTAATGTTACTTTACCTTTTGTTGAGACATCCTTGAGAGATATGATTAAAGTTTTCAAACTCAGAAACAGACAAAGTTTTCTCATTTTCTTTATATAAGTGGAGGTTTTTTAATTTCAATTTAGTCACAATCAGCTTAGGGTGTTTTGGATATAATTCAACAATCCAATTTGAAATTTTTGAAAGTTGAGTTGAAACATTGCAATTCGTGTTCGTGGATTTTTCGTTCACTCATAAAGACAGGTTAGCTTGAACATCAGAAATATGTTTTTGTTCATTGAGTTCATTTTGATTTCTATTAGGTGACCTCCAACATTGATTTTTGTTGAAATGTTGGTGGTGGGTACTATTAGCTGGTTTATAGACTAACAAGTGGGACTGAAATTAAGGATAGATACAAACTGGGTATGAAGTGTCCCCAGGTCTTCCTTTTTTATGAGCTTGTCTTTCAATGGAATGAAAGTAAATTGAGAGTTCTAGGTTATGATTCTGTAACTCAAACCATCATCACTCTTGGAAAGTTATGATGTCGGATAGTGGATTATTTTCTTTTTAATTTAATTTATTTATATATTTATTACAAAGGCTTATTGGAAATTTGGTAAACATTCCTTGATTGTCACCCGAATTCAAAGTTAAAACAATACAGTTGCTTTAAATATTGCAGGCCCTGGAAAAATATAAGCACGAGCAATCCCTTGAACATACAAGTGAGTTCATTGAAAAATTAGAGAAAGAACTAGAAGAGTATCAAAAGCACCTTGCATGGTTCAAGAAAGTCAATAAGGACAGAAAACAAGATTCTTTGATCAATACTGAATAGTAGGTACTTTTCTTTTGCCCCTAATTTTTTATTTGATCAATACATGAATGGTAACTTGGTAAGGTATATTGAACATGTAAGATGCTTGGACAACATGATATTGTTTATTATTACGCCATTTATTTTTATACATAAGATGGCGTAAGAAAGTCACCTGGGCTTGTGGCCTAACAGGCCTGTCCCTTCTTCCACCCCATCATTGGTGTACATGGGATTCAATCCTAGGTGTATGTTTGTTTTTAAATTTTATAACAAATACATTGAAAAGTTACCCCCATGTTACCGAAGGAAAAAACAAAAGAAAACAAAGGTAACCACACACATTTTCAATGAGTCTGAGGTGCAACCCCAATTTGAGAATGTTCAAAAATAAATTATTGAGAAACTGGTACATGATGTGTTTTAATTTATTTATAATTACCTGTATGGGCCAGTAGCCTTAGTTGGCGTACATAGGTCATTTATTACCCTCTTGTTTCTAAATCCTTGTCAACTTAGAAATATGTAAAACGGAAGAGAGAAAAGAACTAGGCAGTAAATGTATGGTATTGGCCCCATGTTACATGGGTGTAAAGATGCTAAGGTTGTTAATGGCCTAGTGTTAAGGATGTTAAGGTTGTTATGCGGATATCATGCTCTGCAAATATCCTGCTCCTTACCTTTTCACTTGGAGCTTCTGGATTTCCCCTGCCAAATTTCAGCCTATTTTGACTTGTAAATATATATGCTTGATATAGACGATGTTGAGAGTTGTATGTATGGGTTAGGGCTTTTTACTGTGGTTTTTGTTCACCTTTTAGAGCCCTTTCTGTATTAATGTTAGTCAATATATGTGTGAGTTTCCAGATTTGACTTAATTTTGTTCATGTGTTCATATTTCTTTAATAATTAATGTTATTTAGTTAATATATGTGTTCATATGAGCATGGCCCTTTACATAAATGAATAGTAAGTTTAGGTTACAAATTGGATTAGTCAATGGGAACCTAACCTCAAATTTGAGCTCTTTATTATTTATAAAAACATCTTAAATGTATTAACTAAATGAGCTCATAAGTCAAATTTAAAAAAAAAAATGGAGCAAAACTCTTACTTCAACCATACTAGGTGAACGTAACTAGTATATGATAGTTATACAACAATACTTCAATTCTTCCATTAGCTATACAACAATACTTCTCTAACATCTATTTGGGGATTTACTTTTTTATTTTCTTTTATATGATAGTTTCATTATATTGTTGAATTTTTTTAATTTGGGGATTTAATTTATTCAATATTGTTTTAGATATGGATAGAAGAAAGATTTTGGCATGCTTCATGGTTAAAGTGTGGTACTTGCATATTGTGACTTGGTGCATGATGTGGTTCACGATGAATTATCATTCTGAAAGAAGGCGCAATGAACGACTTGCACTTAGAAATCGCACATTTCTTAGGAGATTTGGTGGGTCAAGTTATCTAGAAAGTATAATAGGACATGATGATATACAATGTGTAAACCAAATTAGAATGGATAGGAGAACGTTTCATTCTCTATGTCAGTTGCTTTATGATGATGGAAGAGTAAAAACAAACGGTTCAGTAACAATGGAAGAACAAGTATGTATGTTTTTACATATACTTGCACATCATGTAAAGAACCGAACCACGGGAAGTAGGTTTAACAGATCAGGGGAGACTATAAGTAGGAATTTCAATTCAGTCCTACATGGAGTGCTAAGGCTACAAGGTAAACTATTGAAGGTGCCAGAACCCATTGCTAATAACTACCCAAATCAAAGATGGAGGTGGTTTGAGGTATTTTTATATTACTTAATCAAGATTAGTATTTTTTTTTTGGGTGAAAGTTTACTTTACTAATGATTTTGTACTTGCATAGAATTGCTTGGGGGCCTTGGATGGCACTTACATTAGGGTTCGGGTACCCGAACAAGATAAGCCAAGATATCGAACAAGGAAGGGTGAGATAGCAACCAATGTGTTGGGAGTTTGCACTCCGGATATGAAGTTTATATTTGTGTTACCAGGTTGGGAAGGTTCAGCTTCTGATTCTAGAGTACTTAGAGATACGATAAGTAGACCAACCAGATTAAAAGTTCCTACTGGTACTGACAATGACTATTTGTATTCTTATATTAGTAACATTAAACTAGGTATCTTCCTTATATTCATACTATTATTTTAATTTCTAGGGTGTTACTACCTTGTGGATAGTGGGTACACGAATGGTGAAGGATACCTTGCACCGTATAGGGCAGTACGATATCATCTTTCAGAATGGAGAAATAGAAGGGCACCTTCGCATCATGAGGAGTATTTCAATATGAAACATGCTGCAGCAAGAAATGTAATTGAGAGATGTTTTGGGTTACTTAAGATGCGTTGGGCAATATTGAGAAGTCCATCTTTTTTTCCAATTAGAACTCAATTTAAAATTATAACAGCTTGTTGCCTATTACATAATCTAATTAGAGGTGAGATGTCCCTTGATCCAATGGAAAACGAAATGAATAGTGTAGAAAATGATGAAACTGTGCAAGATGACGATATCATTAGTACTATTGAATCTTCAAACCAATGGACTACATAGAGAGACACTTTGGCAATGCAAATGTACAATGAGTGGATTGAACAACTGTGATTTGTGTATGTTTTTTATAATTTCGTGGTAGAATAAGTTTGAAGATATTAATTATTTTGATTATCTATCTTTGTTATGTATTGTTAATCTTTATTCATTATTTATATATTTATAATGTGTACGAATTTCAGGAATGGAAAGTGGACAGACTAGTCAAGGAAAAGGAAGCAGACGGGTATGGAGAAAAAATGAAGAAGAGGTATTACTATCGATATTGGAGAATGCAGTCAACCATGGTAAGCGATGTGATAATGGCTCTTTCAAACCAGGAACAATGGTCGAGTTCGAAAAAATTATAAACGAAAAATGCCCCAATGCGAATATAAAGGCGAGTCCACATATTGAATCCAAAATGAGAAGGTGGAAAAAGGAATATGGGATAATTTATGACATGGCTAATAAAAGTGGTTTTGCTTGGAATGATGTATTGAAATGCATTGAAGTTGATAGCAAAGAGGTATGGGAAGTTTATGTTCAGGTTAGTAAATGAAATTTCACTCATATAAGTATAAAATTATTAAATTTTACTAGCTTTGTCATTTAAAATAATATTATTAAAATTCCTAGTATGAAATCTTATATATCTAGTATGTGCACACACATGTTTCTGTTTATACTTTTGATATATTTTTAATTTTCATGCAGCATAATCCAGATGCGGAAAATTGGTTAGGAAAGAGTTATCTCTTGTATGATCGCTTAAAATTCATATTTGGGAAAGACCGAGCAACCGGGGTAGGATCTGCAACTCATTCGGAGATGATAGATGATCCTATTAATGAAGATCCTTATGAGGTAGATCCTGATCATTCTCCTTCTCTATCAACACCAATTGCTCAAAACTCTACTCTTTCAACTAGTCGAAAGAGGAGGCGATTAACATCTGATAATGATCAAAATGATTTTACTTTGGCATTTAAAGAAATGCCTACTGAATCTGTTGACCGATTGAGCCAAGTTTTAACAACTACACTTGGAAATGGATTTGAGCCCAAGCCTGAAATTGCTTCTGAATTGGCAAAGATGGATTTGTCTATTGAAGACCAAATTACAGCGCTTAATATCATTTTTGAAAAACCACAGAATGAGAGAACATTCTTGTCATTGGAGGGTACAATGAGAAAAGCATTCGTGGTTATGCTACTTAAGCAAAGCAACCCTAATTGAGTCCAAATTTTATGAGAAGTTGATGAACTCGATAACTTTTGTTGCATCTTTGTTTTGATTATTGTACGAACTCTTTCTTTCATGCATATGATTTTTTATGTATTTTTGAATGTTATTTAATGATGTTGAAGATGTGAGAATATTTTAAATTTGATGACATTGTGAAGCTTCTTAATTTGTTTCCCTATGCAACTGTTATTTAAATATATATACTATACATACTTGCCAAATATTTCATTAGGATAACACCTACAAAATGTAGTATAAAAAAAATTCAAAAAAAAATATGCGCTTGGACTTAATCCACCTTTTATAATAAGAACAAATGATTTTATGTAAAAAAAAAAAAATTGTGAACCATACACAGTAACCGGATAATATAGTCCGACTCGTATAATAGAATCAGCATTTTAATCCGGTTGAACACCAAACACTTGACTAAATAATCAGTCTATCCGGTGGACAGATTAGTCTACCCGACTGAAATAATCAGTACAGTACGGCGTACCAAACGAGCCCTTAAGCTTTGAAATTAGAAGAAAATGATATATATAAATCTTTAAAAGAAATCCATACAAAATTCTTACAAGTTCTCAGCAAAACCATCTAAAAAAAAATTTAAAAAATCATCTAAAAACAATCTTTTCTTCACCCAACAGTTTTTCCAAACGTTTAAACTAGGTTGAGCTCACTAATCCTTGGACTTCATTTGATCTTTCCCGAAGAATTCCTCCAATTCAGTTTGCAGACATTCTATCTGCTCATCATAAAGTTGGATGAATGAATCATCAATGCTAGCTTTCAGAAACCTCATCAGTCATAATATGAATGGATCATACCAAGTTTGGAGCAAATTGTTTTGTGGTGATGATGTAGTCCACGCCAATGCAAGCTTGTCCATTGATCATACCAACTCATAATATTTGCATATAAAACAACCCAATAATCATCCAAAATCGCAAGCAGATTAGAAACCCACAAAAACCAATATTTCATATTTAATAAACAAAAATCACTGATAGAAAATGAAAAGCACCCCAACAATTTCACGAAAATATTCTTACATTTCTAAGATCAATATCTAAGATCAAAACCACTAAAGCTATATAATTTTGCATAAAGCAAGTCAACTCTTAAGAAGTAACCTATCAGAACTTCTACAAAATTTTCACTTTTAGAAGCATTCCAATTACTTTCCAAAATAAAATTTTCCTAAAGCAACTCCAACGAAATTAAACAATACAAAATTTAAAAGATGGCGTACCTGGATGAGAGCAGTAGAGACAGGAAAACCAACATCAGGATCGATGATCTAAAAAAATTAACAGAAACAACAAGAATCTGCAGTCAAGCAAAGAAAGGGAGAGAACAATAATCAATTTCATCAAATTTCAATGACATTGAAAAAAACAAACCTTTATCTGAAATTTTCTACAAATGTAAAGAACTTCTTTCGAAATGGCTTCAATTTTCTTTCTCCTTTCCTCGTCTTTCAATGACTACCATTTCCTCACTCCTATAGTCAGAATCTCTATCATCAAGAAACAAAGAATAGATAATGGTGATGTTCTAAACAACATAAACAAAATTGGAGTGGCTTGGTAAAATGGATCTTACTTATATGGATACTTCAAGAATGGAATAAGCCTGTTGAAGCTATTCCCAGATTGAATATTTGCCTGCAGTTCCAAAAGAGAGGATCTTTCAAAATTCAAAATAGAAGATGAACATATTCAACTGTGTTATACATCAGAATACTTGAAAACTGCACAACAATAAGGGTGTAATACTTTAATCTGTAAAAACATAAAAGGAGAACATTCAACTGCCTTTTTTTTCAGATAAGCAAATACTAAAGGCATATGTTACACGCGAAAATAGGGGGCACTGATTTAACTGCTTCATAAACCAAAAGAATTCAAACTATACAACATAAACAGGATTTAACGATGTATTATGTCTCGACAAACATAAACATAACCTGTAAAAGACTGGCACCAGAACCTCAACAAACATCAGGTTCATTCAAAAGCAAACAACATAAACTTTGATAATGTATTACCTCTTGACATGCCAAATTATAAATTTAAGGATGTGTCATAGATAACTGAGCAATATCCATATGAAACTGGGAAAGAAATCATTACCTTCCTAAATCGTTTAAAATTTACAACTCGGTTGTTTGCAGTAGTAACAGTGTTATAAGGTATGCTTGTATCTCGGACAATCAAAGCTTGACTACAAATAATATCTGCAATTCCACTTTCAGATTCATCTAGCTTGCCCCTTATGTTTGATACGTCATTACTGCATCTGGAGCTCATGACATAGTTATCCTCAATTTTGGTAGCTGCATCAGTTAAGGAAGTTTCATGGGGGGAATTTTCAACAACCCCTCTGGTGCCAAAAGATGCAGTCGCTGGAACTGAAGTAACTATTTCTTCTGCATAAGAATTAGCTACCACAGTTTCATCTGTGGGGCATGAAGATGATACAACTACTGCAAAATAACACATTCATCCACATTTGCTTGCAAAATAACGAAGACATAGACACATGTACTTGTCACTTTCCATAGAAGACAATATTCTTGCACTTTAATGACAGAGCAATAGTGTAGAGGTGATACAAGGGAAAAAATGAAGAGAAAAGAAAATCAGCAAAGAACTTCAACGTTAGTGACACCTACTGCTACAAATAACGTCAGAGTGAGGTAATCTAAAAGAACTTCTATTTAAATTAAAGGCCTTTTGGAAAATGGTATAAGGAAGTATGCAACTAGAGCAAAAACATATGGGGTCCTTGACTACATAAAGAACAAGAAAGATTTTCTTGTTAGCCATATATAAATTACATCAGGTTTGATATCTCTCTCTTGCTTTTTGGAAAGAAATTCATGAGTATAAAACGTGTAAAAGCTTTCTAAAGAATGCTTTAAGTAAATGAACCCCACCCCACCAACTCTAACCCTCCGAACTTTCACTAATAGAATGCGAAGTAATGTTTGGGTCAATCCGTTTGGCACATGTATCTAAAAGAGAAGAATTGGTACCGCAGGGTGACTTTAACATAGATAGATCCAGCTGTTCGTTTAAAATAGCACATATTAAGATGGTCTCATTCACTCTTAAAATTGACCCAAGCTTACTGAATCGATCATCATTTGAGATTCCTTCCGGGATAACACATGCAACACGATCATTTTTTCCACAATCTAAGCTCTGAAGAGAAATATACATAAAAAGTTTTAGAAAATATACCATAATGGAATATCAATCAAGCAATTATCCATATGAAAGAACTTAAAAAATTGGGTATTTTAAGGCATAAGTTGTTTCAAGAGAGTAGAGCATGAAAGCAAGAGAGGGAAACAGAACTCATCTTTCTAGATTCTAAATACGAACTAAATGGTGGTGTTAATTATGAACCTAACCATAAGAATGGCAAGGGCATTTCTTGATTCTATATAGTCTTGGAATGCAGCTTTATTAACTTGGCCAGAAAGGCACAGATATTAATTTCTTCAGTTAGACACTGAAAACTTTTTAATCTTCTAATTATCTTCCATATAGATCAAAGCAAATAAATCTCTGAAAACTAGTTAATTTTTTAATATCTTTCATAGTGATCAAAGCAGATAAATCTCTGAAACTTCAAAAATCTAAAATGAACTGTGATATGCCAAGTGAAGTTCAATAACTGGAAAGTAACTGAACTCACCAAAACATTTAAGTGATTTTTTATCAGGAGATTGTGACTGTAAAGTGTAAACTGATTGTTGGAGAGCATTCAAACCCATAGATTTCACTTTATATTATAAATTGCTTCACAAGATTCTAGAAATACTAAGTTTAAATGTCAACCAAATCCAAATGATTAAGTTGGTGCAAAAACTTTTAAACTACAAAGTGAAATCCAAATCTCTTGTTTTAATCCACCCATCCAAATAAAACCTTACTGGTTTCCAAACAAAATTTTGATATGTTATAACACATTTAACATATGATAGATCATTGATTACACCAATAAGACCACTCCTAAAATGAACCTTTTATCTGAATATTTGCATTTGCATATGAAGAGCATTCATATGGAACTAAAATGAACACTAGTATAAACTTTCCATGATGTTCGTGGATTACATTTATATAAAAGAAACAAAATTCTTCCATCCAATAGGACGCACTGGCCTGAATATGAAATTTAATTCATAAGGGGAGACAAAGCGAAGGAAAGAGAGACCAATAGAAATAAGAAATACTTAGCACAACAGTCACTGTGGCTAAATTGAGAATCAAACGTTTCTGCAATCAAATCACACAAATTCCATCCTCTCCAAGAATTTTCCGAACATGAAAAAATCACTCAATGATCAGAGTAATGTAAGAAGTGGTCACCCGGAAAGGCATTCGGAAATTCTTTTAAGTAGTGCATACTATTGTTGAAAACTTGAAAGTGCCTCAAATATGAAACATTCATTAAAAGCTAAAAGCCAAAAGTCTATTTTGGAAATCATTTCCCCAATTATGGAAAATATTGCTTGCAGAGCCTCACTGATGAATACTATTGGACTTAAGCTGACAAATTAAGTAAAAAGTTAACTACAGAAAATTTTTATGACCAGCAAAATTTGATGGATGGTTCTCACTCCCCTGCATTCCAAGAACTTTGAAAGCTAACCCAAACAAAATTGAACATACTGCTGCTAGATGAGCAGGAATCCCCAAACCATTCAAGTGAAAAAAGACCGTGTGTGAACACTTAATTAGGATTTCCAAACCAGTGGATGCATTGCCATCTATAATCAACAAGTGGCCATTGTGAATAATAGGTTATCAAACAACAGCGGAATCAGCCTACCAATACCAAAATACATCAATTAGCACCAATAGAAACACAATTTAACATTCACTTCAATCTAAGCCAAATGAATGCAAGCTTTGAGAGAACAAATGGAAGTAGAAATACCCCTGACTAATGCATTTGAAACAAACACAAAAGGTTCAAAAAGAGACAAAAAAACTTAGCAATAAATAGAGGCAGGTTTTGACAATATCACCAATATAAAGCCAAATTTGAGGAGTGAAATAGCAAAATTCTGGAACTTTTGGATAGCTTATGATCGATGATAAAATTTGCAACAAAAGTTAATAAACAAATCTCGCCAACTACCAACAAAAGTCAGGTAAATTCGGCACTAAAATAACCAAGGACCTACAATAACAAAGTCCAAAATTACCCACACAAAAATCTACGCAAATCCGCCACAAAACATTTGTTGAAGTCGAGAAGTTAGCAATGAGAAGAGAAATGCATAGATACATAAACCCAAATGCTCAAGCCATAAAACCCAACAATTTATCTAAACGTGATGCTGAATTTGAATACCTAATTCATCAAATCACCAAAAACAAAAGCTATATGATTATCAATTTACCCAGAAAACAGATAGGAAATTTACCTCAAGCACACATCCTTTAATCACCTCTCCTCAAGAGCTGCTGGACCTTGTTTTCTGCAACTGAATTTTAGGAGTTAGAGGGAGAATGAGAAGACGAGAGAAAGAGAGAGTTAAGCTGGGTTTTGTTGAGGGAGTGTAGTGACAATGTATGTATTGTATGTGGGTTGATTGAGTAGGCAGAGGAGGAAGAGGTTCAAGGGGAATAGAGAACAAAACCCTCCTCAATCCGATTCAAAGCAAGCCAAACCAGAGGACTCCAATGTAACCTTCTATCACCATGGAACGAAGCGAAAGAAGTCGGGTTCGAAGTGAAGAGCTGTGAAGGGGAAGAAGTCCGAGCAAAAATTTCAGCTTCAGAGAACGACCCTAAAACCCATTCCCTTCGTACCCGTTAAAAATCTGGACTTCGAGAGATGCATATTTTAAGTGATGAATAGTGCTGAGCGTGTTTTATAATTTGGTTTGCCGCTTTCATTTTTTGGAAAAAATTTCATTTCCATTCTTCCCCACCCTAATAGACGACATTTTTAATCAAAATTATCATCATTTAGAATCAGATGACAATTTTAATCTAAACTGTCATCTGATTAGTGTCGTTTATACCTAAAAATGGCATAGTGCATGTCAGAAATTGTCACTCTTACCTCATTGTTCTCTAAATGCATACTAGACATTTCTTTATAATATCTACGTCGTGCATTTGGGAAACTGTAAGGAAGTACTGCCAAAATTTCCCTTGATTGAAACTTTAGCTCGTAGGTTGCAAACTACACAATATAGAACGTGCACCCTTGAATGGGATATAACCAAATCATCGAAATAATAAGGAGATGAGCGCCTTTTGATGTTAACTTAGAAAATAATGTTAACTCAGTTACTTACCATGACTAGATTTTGTGTAAGCAGGTAGGCTTTGGCATTGGGCCGGGCCAGGCTTATTAAATAATTTTTAAATTTGCGGGGCGGGCCGGGCGGGCTTAATGACATAAAAAAGAACGCACGGGCTTTTATCGGGCCGGGTTTATATCGGGTTTTTCGGGTCGAGCCTATTAAGCCCACTTGGATCGAGCTTACGTGGTCTTTTGCAATAAATTATGTCTCAAATTTTAAAATTACAAAAAAAATATTAATAATGAAAAAAAAATACACAAAGGTGCAAAAATGTGGTCTCGTTAAAATAAAATACTCAAGGGTCCAAAAACGTTGGGCTTATTAAGTAGGTGGATGAGTGGCTAGGGTTTGTATTGGGTATTGAGTATTGAGTTTTTTAAAATAAATTAGGTGGACTTGAGGCTGAGATTTGGGTTTGAGTTGAAATATTAGTATTAAGAATGGGTTGAGTATTAATTTTTAAATAATAAATATTTTATATTTTCGGGCTTATGGGTCGGGTTTATTACGGGTGGGTCGGGCTGGGCTTATCGGGCTTTATCGGGCTCGGGCCTATCGAGTTTGAACACCATAAGCCCAAGCCCAGTCCGCTAACTCTCGGGCCGGGCTGGCCCACGGCCCATAGCGGGTCGGGCCGGGCTTTTGTCCATCGGGCTTATCGGGCCCCCATAAGCCCATGGGCTTTTGGGCCAAATGGTGAAGCCTATAAGCAGGTATAATAGACGGACCTTGGATGCAAATGTTTGATAAATCTTCTGATTAGTATATGGATGAGATCAACATCTTCATTTCTTTTGCACGTAGTCACTACATTGATGATAGACGTATCATTGGGATCAGAATAGAATCATACACAACTACACTATTTGAATCTATCACGGCGACGAAATCTTTATTGAATCGACATCTTTGGTTCCCGAGACCAATCGAGTCAAAAGTGCTTTGGATGAGGAATGTGATAATGATTAAGTTGTTAAGATATTAATCGATGATTTTTCTCCCGCATCGGATGATATGGACGGAGAGACCCCCATATTTCAACTCGAAGCCTATGAGCTACATTATGATTAATGGTTGAAAAAAGTTTAGCATGAATTGTTGCTAGGCTATAAATCAATTATAGTTCTAATGATAGTTATGGAGTTTATGCGCATAAAAGTTGAGTATGATCTAACGAACAAGCATTTTGATCACATGATGGACATCGTCATCTAAATGCTCCCTGAAAATAACTATCTCCCAAAAGATCATTATTACCAAAAGAAGCTGGTATGTCAAGGTACATGCATGCAAGAACAACTGTGCATTGTTTTACGATGAATTTGAATAGCTTCACAAATTTCCCATGTGCAATGAGCCTAGGTTTCAAAAGAACAAGATTATGAATAAGTGTTGCGTTATTTTCCACTGAAGTCGAGGCTACAAAGATTTTACATGTAGTCTCACACAGTCCATAATATGAGGTGGCACAAAGATAAACACATTGATGATGATGCACTGAGGCATCCAACCGATGGAGAGGCTTTGAAGGAATTTGATAAGATGTATCCTGATTTTGCTGTAGAGCCAAGAACTGTCAGATTAGAACTTTCAATTTGGGAATTTTGAAAAGCCCTATAGTACTTCACTAGTGGTAATGATTATTGTACGTACTCATAGAGCGTCTACCCAAAAATTAGCCAATTTGGAGTTCCCGAGCTTAGGCAATGGTGCAAAATGAATAGACAGTTACAAAACATTCTTTTACGATGACTTAAACTCCTCAAAACACCACGATTTTTTATAGGTGAAAGTTAGGTACTTAATGACACAAAATGAATTGTCATATTCTTCAAATTCAATCATTTGAAAATCAATCGAACCAAAATATTGAAACATGTATTGAAATTTTCTTGAAATGTTTTAAAGTGTTAATGAAAAGAGTGGTTTTAGAAATTTCAATAATTTCCTTCAATAATTTGACCAATCTAACTATCCACATTTATTGTACGTACTCATAGATCGTCTATATGAACAATTAGCCAATTTGAAATTTCTCGGCTTAGGTAACGTTGTGAAATAAATCGATAGTTACAAAACATTCTATTACGATGGCCTAACTCCTTGAAACGCCACGTTTTTCAACCAAAGAATTTTAGGCACTTAACGACACAAAATGGACGGTCATATTCTTCAAATTCAATCGTTTGAAAATTAATCGAACCAAAATATTGAAATATGTATTGAATGTAACGACCCGTCCCGAATTTCGGGATTAGATTAGTGACTAATCATGATTGGTGAGGTTAATCCGTGATTAGTGAGCGAAATCGGACGAATGATGCAAAATGATCGTTTTGCCCCTAGACGTGGGAAAAACGTTGTATTTTCGTTTAGGCGGTCAAATGGACTTTGACCAATGACTGTGACGTAGTTCGGGACGTCACGAGTTCATAGACAGGTGGCACGTTCAATTCCGACATTCGAGGAAGAAGTTATGATGTTCGGAAGTTCAAGGGCATTTCGGTAAATTGGTTAAAAGGAGGTAAATAGTTAACTTTTGACTTGGGAGGTCCGATGGACAAGGGCCAAGGACCGTTTCGTAGATCGGGACGATACGAATCCGTAGACAGACGGCACGCTGAAATCGGACTTCGAACGGGAAATTTATGGGTCACGAAAGTTCGATTTCACTATGCGCATTACGAGGTGAAGATGACTTGGCAATATTTGATTGGTTGACTTTTAGTGTGGGACCCATGGATGAGTGACAAGTGTCACTTATCCAATTGGTCATTATCCCTAAAAAGTGGATCTCACATTGATTGGTTAGATTAGAATTAAATAATAATATTTTAATTATTTTATAATTTCCATTTATCTCTTCTTTTAATCCTAGCCACCCATTCCTATACTCCCTAAATCATCACCGTCCATCTCATCTCACTCTTTTCTGATCATCACCATCAATTAATCACATCTCTCTTCTCTTCCACGACACCATCTCCATTTTCTTCTTCTTTACTTCCAGAACAAACACACATACCACCACCCGGTTTCCTCACCACCATAATCATTATGAGTGCTCGTGTGTGCCTGTGAGAGAATGAAAGGAAGGACTGAGAACGAGGACGACGGTGAGCCACGGTGGTGGACGGCGGAGGTGAGTAACCCGAGGGCCTTTGTTATATTCAAAATTCGAGTTTCGGTTTTTGTTGGTCTTGGATCGAAACTAATGATTTGGTTATGTTTTTGGGGGTCTGGTGAGGCAAGTGGAGTGGTTTTCGTGTGCTTGGACGGCCAGGAACGACAGTGAACGGCGGAGGAACCCACCACCGCCATGGTCGACCTTGGAGGTACGGGTTTTGTGGTTTTTCCTATGTTTTTAATAGCTAAACTGATAGGAAACAAGATTAGGAAGGGATTAGGATCAAAATGGAACGAAATGGGATGAAAATGGACAACTTTGGGCCTTGAACCGGTCCAGACCGATTCGGCCGGTTCAGAACCAGTCAAACCCGGTTCAGTCGTTTGGGAAGAAGGTGAATAGTACGGCGCGTGAGCTCACGCGTAGCGACTTCCTTGGGCACGTGGCCAATATTTTGGGAATGGTTTCAACACACGAAATCATCTATTTGATGTAACGAATATTTTGGGACTGGTTTCGTGTCGATCGGATACTGTCTCGATAATGTTCGAGGCATCGGAAGGTTTAGGATCGGGATTAAAAATAGTTAACAATTCCAGAAAATTACGGGGCTTTAGTGAGAGGTTAATAAGGTAGTTAGTAACCCTCTAAAGTGATTTGGACAGGTTTGGGAGTCTCGGTGATGGTGATTGGCTCGGGAGAGCCGTATGGCATGCATATCGAACCAACAGCTCGGACGGTCTGTGAGTGGACCTTGTTTTCTAAATTCGTGCATGCATAAATGTTTATTATATGTTTATTACTTGTTTTGTGATGTCATGAGTGCATTTGTGTGTGGTTACATATTAGCACGTATTTCGAGGTTTCGGCCTTATACGGTGCCTATACGTGTGTTATACTTTCTATGTTGGTTTAAATGAAATGGTTTTGGATTTCAAAAGGATAAACTCGAGCATGAGGCCCATTTGGTTTTTTCTCGGGCATGTGGCTCTATTTACGACCTACGGGTCTGAATCGTGGTCGCGGCGAGTGCTATGTGCACGGCAACCAAAGATACGACGCTCGCCTCCGGACTAGGATATGTTCCTTCTGGAGAGGTCACGATGCACGATCTGTGGTCGGGCAGCCGATGGAGGCTCGACTTCGGAGTGCTGACGGTTCATGATATCGATGAGTGATGAGTGCTCCATAATCTAGCGGTGGTCGCGTCGGTTGATTCGTTCATGGCGACATACCAGGATTGGGGGCGGTCCTGGATGGATGGTTGCACGCATCACTACGATCGGAGTCGTGACTGACCCTGAGATATCGGGCACGATGCCTAGTTGTGGCATGTGTTCGGGCACGTGACCTAGTTACTTTACATTTATGATTTGGGGTCGGGGACCGTAAATGGATTTCCAGGTTTATGGGAACCAGCATGAACCCTTGGAAGGTCTTTATGATTCATGACAGTTTATGGGACCGAGCATGAATCCATTGAAAGGTTTTATGGATGATTTCGTTATATATATGTATATATATATTCATATACCTTCCTTTACTTGAATTATCTCCTCCGGGAAGGGTTGTTGGCCTTGGTGAACCCCGAAGTAGTCACGGAGCACTGACTGAGTGGAGTCACCCCCGTTGGGTTCCTTACTCTCAAGAAGGCTTGTATCATAACCTCAGGGCGGGTCATTGGTCTACGGACATTGACCTTGGACCCTGAGGGACTTGAGCTTGAGACCCCGGATAGCACGCGCATAGCTTTGGAAACCGCAACAGGATTGGTTGTGTGAATTATATGTATATATGTGATATATGATATATGATATGTGATGTGTACAGGATTTGGGCAGTGGCCCGTATGGTTGGTATCTTTATGGATTTGGGCAATGGCCTGTATGGTTGATTCTTTATGGTTCTTTCGGTTATGGTTTTGGGCTTAGTTCCCACCTATGGTTCTTTTGGATAAATGGTTTTCGAATGCATGCATGCTTTTTAGTGAAGGGTACAAATGTCTTTATGAAAATATTTTATAAATTATTGTTTTGTCCACTCACAGCTTTTAAATGTTTTGACTGCCCTTCAGGTTGACAGCGGATGTGGACTGTAGCTGAGACCGAGATATCACATACCTCATCCGGATCCTGACGTACTCTGATAGCCCGAGAGGTTAAAAGTTGGAAATTTTCCTTGTCTGACACTTCATGTCAGACGGGAGTAGGGTCGTTCCGCGTTAATCCCGGGGGGATTGGGAAGGGTCCTGTTATTGATCTTTTCTTCCAATGTTTTAAAGTGTTAATGAATATGATGGTTTACAAATTTCAATAATTTCCTTTAATAATTTCGCCGATCTAACTATCCACATTTATTGTACATACTCATAAATTGTTTACGCAAAAAGTTAGCCAATTTGAAATTCCCGAACTTAGGTAATGGCTCAAAATGAATCGACGGTTATAAAACATTCTAGTACGATCGGACGACTTAAACTGCTCGAATATCACGATTTTCGAGAGGAAAATGTTACACACTTAAGACGCAAAATGAATGGTCAAATTCTTCAAATTTAATCATTGGAAAATCAATCGAACCAAAATATTGAAATATGTATTGAAATTTTCTTGAAATGTTTTAATGTGTTATTAATGCGGTGGTTTTGTAAATTTCAATAATTTCCATTAATAAGTTAACCGATCTAGTTGTTCACATTTATTCAACATACTCATAGATCGTTTACACCAAAAATTAACCAATTTGGAATTCATGGGCTTAGGTAACAGTTTTGGAATTCATGGGTTTAGGTAACAGTTTTGGAATTCATGGGCTTAGGTAACAGTGCAGAGCAAATCGATGGTTATAAAACGTTCTATTATTGTCAGACAACTTAAACTCCTAAGAACATCACGTTTTTTGACGGGTGTATCTTAGGCAATTAACGATACAAAATGAACGGCTAGATATTTCACATTCAATAGTTCGAAAATCAGTTCAACGAAAACTCCGAAAACTACCATGAAATTCGAAGAGCGAATAGTGATACATCCCATCCCATAAATAAATATCTGAAATCTGAGAAATTACCCAACTACCCTGAAATGTCATCTGTAAGGGTCATTTAGAAGCTCCTTTAGGGTCCAAAGGTTTGGAGAAAGCCCATTTAAGGGTTTGTAGATATTTGTTTTAGGCCCATGTGTAGGCCCTAGTCTCGCCCATAGTTCATTTTTATTCTCCGTGATACAACCCTTATCGGAAGGTTAAGATGTGGAATTAGTGAAATTACTAATTTTCCCTTGCTACATTTTTCGATTGGGCTTGTTTATTCTCAAATCTTGTACAACTCTTGGAATGTGAGAGTACCTAAACTTGAGCTCGAGCCCATGGGTTCCTACCCAAAGCCAAAAATAAATAATATACCCCAACTTGGAGAAGGGACATTTGGATTACATGCATGGTAGTATCATATAAAGCACAACGACGGGTGTGTGCTTGATTATATATATAATATATATATATATACATGTATATATAACAAAAAGATACAAAAGTCAGTAAGACTAAGAGCATAAGATGAAAAATTCTTCTTGCGGCAAGTCATAAATCACGAGGAAAGGAGACCAAACGACATGCCTCCCAGTCTTCGGCTGCCTCACCTACAACTCTTCTCGCAGTCTTCCTCACTGATGCGTCCTTGAATACCATCCTTACTTGCAGCGTTAGAAAAAGAATAAAATTTTATCTTTTCTCACCTATTATTCTGCGTCAAAGTTGAGGCAAATTTCAATTTTGCTGGAAATGGATATTGATGTTCACCTCCCTCCCTTAAATAATTTCTTCCACATCTTTGATTTCTTCCACATCAATGAAGAAGCAAGTGAGGAATTTTGGGTTTTTAATGGATCTTACAAATTTTCATTGAATAAATGAAAAATGAGAAGTCAAGAGTTCATTGGTAAATTATTTTTGGGTCATAAGTTAAGCTCAACTGAAGGAGCAAAAAAGTTTGAAGCTTGATTGCCTCAACTCGAAGTTATTCAGGCCCAACAAAATTTTTTCCCCGCAAGAACAATACATACAAAACAAGACGAAGTCCTAGTCTAAAATAATTTACACGAATTACCAAAAAAAAACCTACATCCTTTAGAATTTTTTGAATTCCTAATTAATGCAAGGGCGTTTGTGGAACCCAAAAAAATAATGCAGGGGCATTTGTGGAATCTAAAATTACTTGAAAGTTATAGAGCTGCGACATAGCTCGTATTCATAGAAAGTCTAAATTGCACCTGATAATGATACTAAAGACATAAAAAATAGCTGCACAATAAATAATATATTTACCATCTAAATGTATTATTTGATTAGATTAAAGCTTGAATAATAATAATAATAATAATATTTCCTTTGAGAATTAATTTTTGTTAATATTCAATTATTAAATAATATATTTTTATTAAAAATAAATTATTTATTAATTACAAATTCTATCGACGAATTTTATTGCTCCGAAACTTACAAGCTTTCCCCATAAATAGCGAAGCTCATTTTACTTTCAAAGTAAGTCTTTCGTCACTTCTAAAACTCTTCTGATTTCACTTTCAAAGCTGACTTAAGCATCATAACGCTCTTAGTTAAACAGTCTTTGCCCTCTCAGTCTCGCAGGCTTTATCCTTGAATTCGATTGAATGTTTTTTTTTTTTGTTATTGGTAAAGATCATGGAAACTTTTATAGCGTGTTTGGCTTCAACAAATTCAAATACGAATATGTTAAAAAAAATTATCGAAAAATGTTACGAGGAAATTCGATCTACTTACAAATGTTACCATATATATTTAAAAGCAAATAAAATAAAAGGTAAATATACAGTCGTAATTACAACAATTGTCGGCAGCAATATGAAGCACGAGTTTGTATCCTCTTGGCAATAATTTAGGCCTACTGGCAGTAAGACAAATGAAATGAATGCTTATGTCTTGAAATTTAATGTCAATTAAAGTCGATAAAATATTATAACAATTTAATAATATTCTTTGGTAAATTAAAAATTAATTTGATGGTCGTTCTAAATTCAATAACACTAGTAATAATTAGTAACGAATGCAAATATATATATATATATATATGTCTATATATGCATGTAGCTGAACCTTAATTACTTTCATGAACCTTTGAGACTTCATTAGAATTCTTTCTTCTACTTTTTTTTTGTCAAGAATATTAGAATTTATCACTTTGAAGAGATGAAAAAAATAGTTGAATTCGTCGAATATGGTTCATGGTTCATAATATATGAGTAATTTTAAGTATGGACAAGTTGCTTTTGCAGGAGGATTTGAGGTCCTCTAACTGTATATATATATTGGTCCAAGCTAGGTTCACTAGTCAGTAGATTCTTCCTCACACATCTAAGAAATTTCTTATTGTGCAGCCATAAATTACCGGAATATTCTGGAGCCGCCACGTGGCCAATAATTACCGTGATGCCGATATTACCCTTGGTAAAATTGACATCGACATTTAATAGTCTCCGCATTAATTTAATATATTTACCAGCTAAATATATTAATTAATCAGATCAATGTCGACAATAAATAATTTCCCAGTAAATTATTTATCCATTAATAAATAAGTGATTACACTCGGTACAATCACTTATTTAATATTTTCCCCTTCAACCAATCAGACGCTCCAGTGACTCTCAATATTTCACTATAAATACAAGACCTCATCTCACTTCTAAAGGTAATCAAAAACTCTTACAAACACTCTGTTGGTTTATTCACTCAGAAAACTAACCTAAGCATCGGAGCGTTTACGGTTGAACCACCCCCCCCCCCCCCTCCCGGGATTCAACCTTAACCCCGTTTGATTTTTGTTCTTGTGTGTAGAGATCGAGAAGAAATTTCACAGAACCGGTGACAGGACCCACCCCGATTATCGCCTCGATAATCAGGAAGCATCCTGCTCCCGTCTGACAATCGAATCAAAAAGACCGGAAACTAGTTAAAATTACATCACACCCATTGTCAGACCAGGGAGATTAAACAAATACATCCGACTGGACGTCGAGTCCACAGTTTCACAGAGCAATATTACAAAACAAGTTAAAGAAACAAGTCCTACTCTGTGAACTAACTACTCCGCAACGGAAAAACTTTATGCCTCCGCCTCTGCCTCGGCGCTTGCCCCCACGCTTGTTCCACGACCTGGAGGGAATTTAAAACAACAAAGTGTGAGTGGACTGAAACATAAGTTTAACAGGAAAAACAGTTTTTCCGAAATCGGGTTCGCCCTCCAGTTTTGTAATCCGCATGCATAACCAAATATTCAAAATTTGTGTATTAAACTTTTGAAAACTCTTTTTCCGAAACACAAGAAAAAACGTTACAGGGATCGTCATAACTCATGTAAAACCATATAATAATACCAGATTTCCAGAAACCGTCATTTGGAAACATTATTTGCACAAATCAAGTGAAACATAAAACAATAATCATGATTATGCCGTTGGATCCATCCGAGTCTTTAAACTCAACATTAGGCCTTCCCGGGATATCAACGAGTCTTTAAACTCAAAACACGATTAGTAGGCCTCGGGAGTATCATAATAATCGAGTCTTTAAACTCACGAGTCTTTAAACTCAATTTTCGGGCCCGCCCCCAGAATCAACATACCGGGTCTTTAAACCCAAAACCAGATCCAACCATCAGCCGGGTCTTTAAACCCAAAACCGTTTTTAAACATAATAAATCAGGATTCATCACAAATCTTTTTCCAACATTATTCCAAAAACATTTCTCATCGTAACAGGACTCATGCCCGAATTCACATGTAAATTCCAACACATGCAATTAACAGAAAATTTCTTCACAATATGATCAAACATCATAAATCCGAAACATGCATATTCATAACCAGATACTTCATCAAAAATTATCACGCATGCATAGGCAAAAACCGAAATCTCAAAATGCGTGAAATACGATAATTATCTCGAAAAACGTGAAAACAAGTAAAACCGATATATCATCTCACCATCATAAAATCATATGTAAAACCATGAGATAAATAAGCAAAATAGTCATGCATGCCCAATTTAAAAAAATCAAGAGTCCACTCACTGTCTTAGGACACGTCAATCGCGTCCCGCGCGCTCCTCCGTAGCTTCGGAAGTGTCCGGGCCTGTGAAAACGTACAAGAAGGGTTACAAACATCCCAAAATAACTCGTAGGATTTTTCCTAATTTTTCCGGATTTTTCGGCGAAAATAAACTTAAAGACTTAATCTTCCGGACTCCCGAAATTATCCCGAATGACTCCCGAACAACTCGAATCCTAAAGGTAAAATGTTAATTGGACTGAAAGGAACAATTTCCATGTTGACCGTGATCGGAGTTGACGTCACACCCACGCGCCGTCACGCGCCGCCCAAAGTGGCTGCGCGTGGAAGCCACGCGCCAAGCTACAGTACCTTCGTCCCTACCCGAATCAACTGATAAACGGGTCTATTACCCGCGAATCAACCCGACCAGTTCAAGCCCAATTCTCAATCAATTCCTCTCGTTTTTGATCCTATTATCTTCCCTAATCCTTTAATTTTAGGTCTGTAATGAAGGTTAACCTCGACTAGTACCCAAACGACCCAACTCAAACTCGAACAGTCGAACAAATCGACATTCTGGAACTCACCCAAACTAACCCCAATCTCAAATTAATTTCACCAGTAGGTTAAGGGGATTCATACGAACACAATGGTACCGTCAATTGGTCTCGCCGTTACCTGGAAGTCGTCGTCCTCAAGCTCGAAAATACTCAGAACCAGGGCACTCCGTTCCTGGCCAATTCGTGGATGTCGTCCTTCGAATTTGACGTGGTTGGTTTCCTCTTGCTCCCAGAAGACTAGAATGGCCCCTGGTTTCGATCAACAAACCTCAGAAATCGAATTCAGTTTTTCCCTCCAACTGGTTCAACTCTGAACCGTAGCTCAGGTTCCTGGGCGAAACGGGCTCCAATCCCTTCAGTTCTTGCACCGTAGTGATTATTTCACTCCAAGAAGTCTCACCGTGTGTTTAGTTTGATCCCTCGACCCTCAGAATTTGAACTCTGCGATTTCCCCCCCAGAAACCCGAAATGGTTCAACACTGGTTCTCTCAATCTCTCTCAGTTTTTCCACCGCAGGAAGGACGCAAATGAGTCTCTAAGTCCAACAGCAATCAGAGTAATCGATTCAAACGGCCAGCAACTCGTGGGAGACACTCTGAAGTCTCTGAAAACGGTTTCCCGCAAGCACAGAGACCACGGCCACTCCTCACTCTCCCGTGCTCTGAGCTCTGCCCAAACGTGCACCAAGGTCACTCAATCCTGCTTCCACTGCCTAAAACTACATAAACAAAACGTCTGAGCCCCCCACTAGCCATAAACAATTGCACGCACAAAACCCACGGCCGTGCACTCTGTTTTTCACGGTGGTGAACAGTAACCACCGTGAAATGACCAAAATGCCCCTCTGTGCAATAATTACCAAAATGCCCTCCAACATCCGTGACCCATAACTCGGTCATCCGACGTCCGTTTCAAGCGTGCCGCCTGTCGTTGTACTCGGGGCGTCGAGACGAACATAACGGTCTTCGAGTCAAATGGATATCAATTGTCAAACAAAAAGTCAACTTTTTCCCCTTATAACGCCCAAATTACGGTAATGCCCCCGAACTTCCGAACGTCATAACTTTCACTCCGAGCGTCCGAATCGGACGTGCCACCTGTCTATGAACTCGTGACCTCCCGAACTACGTCACGGTCATCACTCAACGTCCGTTCGACCTCCAAAACTAAAAGTCAACAAATTGACCACACAAACACAGGGGTAAAAACGTCATTTTATTCAATATTTAATAATATTACATTTCCAGAACGTCCGGGGCGTTACAATCTCCCCCCCTTAAGAAATTTCGTCCCGAAATTTCAAGGAAACAAGTAGGGGAACTGTTCTCGCATCTGCGCCTCGGGTTCCCATGTGGCTTCCTCCACATTCTGGTTCCTCCAGAGAACCTTTACCAGAGGAACGGTCTTCCGACGTAGCACTTTCTCCTTTCGATCCAAAATCTGTACCGGTTGTTCCTCGAAGCTCAAATCATCTCGAAGTTCAATGGGCTGATCCTCCAGTACATGAGACGCGTCAAACACATATTTCCGCAACATCGACACATGGAAAACATCGTGGACCCTCGAAAGCTCTGGCGGTAGTGCCAGCCGGTAGGCCACCGGGCCAATCCTCTCGGTAATCTCATAAGGTCCAATATAACGAGGGCTCAACTTTCCTCGCTTGCCGAATCGCACTACACCCTTCCAAGGGGACAATTTCAGAAATACCCGATCTCCGACCGCAAACTCCAGATCTCGAATCCGATGGTCCACATAGCTCTTTTGTCTGTCCTGGGCTGCCTTGAGCCGATCCCTGATGAGTTTGACCTTCTCGGTCGTCAGTTCCACCAATTCGGATTTAGTCAGCTTCCTTTCACCCACGTCCGTCCAACACAACGGAGTTCTGCACTGCCGTCCGTACAAGGCTTCGTACGGAGCCATCCCAATGCTCGCCTGATAGCTGTTGTTGTAGGCGAATTCCATCAAGGCTAGATGTGACTCCCAAGTGTCCTGAAATTGCAAAACGCAAGCTCGCATCATATCCTCCAATGTCTGGATGGTCCGCTCAGACTGGCCGTCAGTCTGAGGATGAAATGCAGTACTGAAACGAAGTTTCGTCCCAAATGCTTCCTGCAGACTCTGCCAAAATCGAGAAGTAAATCTTGGGTCTCGGTCAGAAACTATTGATTCCGGAGTACCGTGCAAACGGATGATCTCGTCAATAAACAACTGGGCCAACTGTGTCATCCTGAAGTTCTCTCGCACTGGCAAGAAGTGAGCTGATTTCGTAAGCCTGTCCACAATCACCCAAACTCCATCGTGACCCCTGGGTGTCCTAGGAAGTCCAAACACAAAATCCATCGTCAAGTGATCCCATTTCCATTCCGGAATAGGTAGTGGTTGCAAGGCTCCATAAGGTCGTTGTCTCTCAGCCTTCACTTGCTGGCAAATCAGACACCTGCTGACAAACTCGGCAATCTCCCGTTTCATTCCCGGCCACCAGTAGTGCTCTCGCAAGGTACGATACATCTTGGTCCCACCAGGATGCATCGCGTAGGCCGAACTATGAGCTTCGTCCAAGATCTCTTCCTTCAGTGCCTCAACGTCGGGCACACACAACCGTCCTTCTTTTAGCAAAGCTTCATCCTCCCTGACTGTAAAATCTAGCCGTTCACCGGCTTCCACTTCAATCCGAAGTACACATGAGACAGGATCTTGAGATTGAGCCTCAACGATCCGATCGACCAGAAGTGGTCTCACATGAAAATTAGCCAGCAAGACACCTTGGCCATCCAAACCCAAATCAATGCTGTTCTTACGGAGTTCAACCAAAAGTGGTAAATGAACCGTCCGTAGATGTGCTACAGAATGCGTTGACTTCCGGCTTAGAGCATCAGCCACCACATTGGCTTTTCCCGGGTGGTACTCAATCGTGCAATCATAATCCTTAATTAGCTCTAGCCACCGTCGCTGCCTCACATTCAACTCCTTCTCAGTGAACAAGTACTTCAGGCTCTTGTGGTCCGTAAATATTCTGCAAGTCGCACCGTACAGGTGATGTCTCCAAATCTTCAATGCATGCACAACAGCAGCTAACTCCAAATCGTGCGTCGGATAATTGCGCTCATGCGGTTTCAACTGGCGCGAAGCATAGGCGATCACTTTCCCATGCTGCATTAGTACACATCCCAAACCCTGTAAGGATGCATCACTGTACACCTCAAATTCCCCACTGTCGTCTGGAAGGGTCAGTATAGGAGCAGACGTCAACCTTTCCTTTAGCTCCCGAAAACTACGCTCACAATCGTCATCCCACTCAAACTTGACTCCCTTCCGCGTCAGTCGCGTCAACGGGGCAGCAATGGTAGAGAAACCCTCTACAAACCTCCTGTAGTAACCAGCCAAACCCAAGAAACTTCTGACTTCAGTGACGGTCCTCGGTTGTTCCCACTTCGCCACTGCCTCAATTTTCTGAGAATCCACACTGATCCCGTCCGTTGAGATCACATGCCCCAAGAAACTCACGCTCGTCAACCAAAACTGACATTTGCTGAGCTTCGCGTACAACTGGTTTTCCCTCAAGGTACCCAGTACCATCCTTAAGTGCTCCTCGTGCGCTTCCGCACTCCTCGAGTAGACCAGGATATCGTCAATGAACACGATGACAAAGTGATCCAAGTAAGGCTGCAACACTCGGTTCATCAAATCCATGAACGCTGCGGGTGCGTTGGTCAAGCGAAACGGCATCACCAGGAACTCATAATGACCATAACGGGTCCTAAAGGCTGTCTTGGGTACATCCTCATCCTTAACCCGCAATTGATGATACCCAGAACGTAGATCAATTTTGGAGAAGTACTGCGCTCCTCGCAGCTCATCGAACAAATCATCGATCCGAGGCAACGGGTATTTGTTCCTGACTGTTACTTTATTCAGTTGCCTGTAATCGATGCAGAGTCTCAAACTCCCATCCTTTTTCCTCACAAACAACACCGGAGCTCCCCAGGGAGATACACTCGGTCGAATAAATCCCATCTCAAGTAATTCTTGTAACTGCGCCTTCAGTTCTTTCAACTCGGCTGGCGCCATACGATACGGAGTCTGAGAAATAGGTTGCGTACCTGGAACCAGATCAATAGTGAACTCAACATCTCGATGCGGTGGCAATCCCGGTAGATCCTCCGGAAAGACATCCGGGAACTCCCGTACAATCGGTATATCCTCCACCCGCAATGGTGCAGCTCGTGAATCCATCACTCGGGCTAAGTATCCCTGGCACCCCTTCCTCAACATCTTACTTGCCTTCAGGGCAGAAATCACTCCGACAGGAGTGGCTCGCTGAATTCCCTGAAAAGTGGTTTCCGGTAGCCCCGGGCTCCGAAAAGTAACCCTCTTATCGACGCATTCGATAGAGGCATGATGGAGCGTCAACCAATCCATACCCAAGATGACATCAAAGTCATGCAAGTCCAAGAGTATCAAATCTGCCACCAGACCAACATCACCTACCATTACGGGGCACTCCCGCAACACTTGATTCACCACAAACACATCTCCGGTGGGCGTGCTCACTCCCATGTCACAGTCCAGTGCGGACACCTCTCTACCCGCCAACAACTCACAGTCCCGTGAAATAAATGAATGAGTAGCTCCGGGATCAATTAAAGCACAAACATCATGTCCAAAGATCGTGAGTGTACCTGTCACAACACCAGGCGCTGCCCTGGCCTCCTGCTGCGTAACAGCAAAAACTCGGGCCTGTGGTCCAGCTGCTCGCCCACGGCCCCGACCCCTCTGTCCATTAGCCGCTCCGGTACCACCTCCTCGAGTGCTCCCAGTCCCAGAAACTGCAGCTGTGCTCCGTCCTTGCTCTGCTCCACCCCGACCTGCGCCACCACCCTGTGGCAAAGATGGACAGTCCCTCCGATAGTGGCCCCGCTCGCCACAGAAGAAACAGATGACACTGGAAGCATCTCGAACAAAACCACCACTCTGTCGTCCCGTGGAAGCAACAGAAGTCGCGCTCGCCTGCGGAGCAGTCTGCGCCCTAGGCGCTCGGAATCCGGAACCCTGATAGTTACCAGGCTTGCCATAACGATCATTGCCTGCAGATGAGGCTCCACCATAACGTCCTTTCTTCGAGGCTCCCTGACCATACGATCCAGAATATGAACGCCCGCGACGTTGTCCACCACCAGAATACTGTGGACGTGTCGGGAGACTAGCCTCAACCCGCACCGCGGCATCAGACAACTCCCTGAGAGTAGCAAAAGCTCCGGCCGTCGCAATGGCCCGTATCTCACCCCGTAGGCCAAGCTCAAACCTACGGCATTTCTCAGCCTCAGTAGATACAAAAGTAGGGGCAAAACGAGCTAGCATCTGAAATTTCTGTTCATACTCAGCTACGGACATGCTCCCCTGCTGGAGCTGCAGAAACTCGGTCTCCCTAGCATCACGGAATGAACGGGGATAATACTGATCCAGAAACCGTTCACGAAAGGTCTCCCAAGTCACTGTACGGGCATCCCAGCCCGACAACTCCAGAGTATACCACCACTCATAAGCAGAGCCATCAAGTAGAAATGTGGCCAACACCACACGCTCCTCAAGAGGACAGTGCATCACAGTAAAAATCCGTTCAATCCGAGAAATCCAACGGTGAGCATCCCCGGGGTCCGCTCCACCACTGAACACCGTAGCCCCAAGACGCTGGGCTCGCTCGATCGAAGCGCTCTCGGCATCGCCATTAGGTCGTGGAGGGGGTTCGCGTCGCGGAGGCATGGCCGGTCGTCCTTCTCTGAAAGAGGCATAAGTTAGTACAATAATCAAGGCACACCCGAGTGCCGGACACGAATCGTAAACCTAGGCTCTGATACCAATTGACAGGACCCACCCCGATTATCGCCTCGATAATCGGGAAGCATCCTGCTCCCGTCTGACAATCGAATCAAAAAGACCGGAAACTAGTTAAAATTACATCACACCCATTGTCAGACCAGGGAGATTAAACAAATACATCCGACTGGACGTCGAGTCCACAGTTTCACAGAGCAATATTACAAAACAAGTTAAAGAAACAAGTCCTACTCTGTGAACTAACTACTCCGCAACGGAAAAACTTTATGCCTCCGCCTCTGCCTCGGCGCTTGCCCCCACGCTTGTTCCACGACCTGGAGGGAATTTAAAACAACAAAGTGTGAGTGGACCGAAACATAAGTTTAACAGGAAAAACAGTTTTTCCGAAATCGGGTTCGCCCTCCAGTTTTGTAATCCGCATGCATAACCAAATATTCAAAATTTGTGTATTAAACTTTTGAAAACTCTTTTTCCGAAACACAAGAAAAAACGTTACAGGGATCGTCATAACTCATGTAAAACCATATAATAATACCAGATTTCCAGAAACCGTCATTTGGAAACATTATTTGCACAAATCAAGTGAAACATAAAACAATAATCATGATTATGCCGTTGGATCCATCCGAGTCTTTAAACTCAACATTAGGCCTTCCCGGGATATCAACGAGTCTTTAAACTCAAAACACGATTAGTAGGCCTCGGGAGTATCATAATAATCGAGTCTTTAAACTCACGAGTCTTTAAACTCAATTTTCGGGCCCGCCCCCAGAATCAACATACCGGGTCTTTAAACCCAAAACCAGATCCAACCATCAGCCGGGTCTTTAAACCCAAAACCGTTTTTAAACATAATAAATCAGGATTCATCACAAATCTTTTTCCAACATTATTCCAAAAACATTTCTCATCGTAACAGGACTCATGCCCGAATTCACATGTAAATTCCAACACATGCAATTAACAGAAAATTTCTTCACAATATGATCAAACATCATAAATCCGAAACATGCATATTCATAACCAGATACTTCATCAAAAATTATCACGCATGCATAGGCAAAAACCGAAATCTCGAAATGCGTGAAATACGATAATTATCTCGAAAAACGTGAAAACAAGTAAAACCGATATATCATCTCACCGTCATAAAATCATATGTAAAACCATGAGATAAATAAGCAAAATAGTCATGCATGCCCAATTTAAAAAAATCAAGAGTCCACTCACTGTCTTAGGACACGTCAATCGCGTCCCGCGAGCTCCTCCGTAGCTTCGGAAGTGTCCGGGCCTGTGAAAACGTACAAGAAGGGTTACAAACATCCCAAAATAACTCGTAGGATTTTTCCTAATTTTTCCGGATTTTTCGGCGAAAATAAACTTAAAGACTTAATCTTCCGGACTCCCGAAATTATCCCGAATGACTCCCGAACAACTCGAATCCTAAAGGTAAAATGTTAATTGGACTGAAAGGAACAATTTCCATGTTGACCGTGATCGGAGTTGACGTCACACGCGCCGTCACGCGCCGCCCAAAGTGGCTGCGCGTGGAAGCCACGCGCCAAGCTACAGTACCTTCGTCCCTACCCGAATCAACTGATAAACGGGTCTATTACCCGCGAATCAACCTGACCAGTTCAAGCCCAATTCTCAATCAATTCCTCTCGTTTTTGATCCTATTATCTTCCCTAATCCTTTAATTTTAGGTCTGTAATGAAGGTTAACCTCGACTAGTACCCAAACGACCCAACTCAAACTCGAACAGTCGAACAAATCGACATTCTGGAACTCACCCAAACTAACCCCAATCTCAAATTAATTTCACCAGTAGGTTAAGGGGATTCATACGAACACAATGGTACCGTCAATTGGTCTCGCCGTTACCTGGAAGTCGTCGTCCTCAAGCTCGAAAATACTCAGAACCAGGGCACTCCGTTCCTGGCCAATTCGTGGATGTCGTCCTTCGAATTTGACGTGGTTGGTTTCCTCTTGCTCCCAGAAGACTAGAATGGCCCCTGGTTTCGATCAACAAACCTCAGAAATCGAATTCAGTTTTTCCCTCCAACTGGTTCAACTCTGAACCGTAGCTCAGGTTCCTGGGCGAAACGGGCTCCAATCCCTTCAGTTCTTGCACCGTAGTGATTATTTCACTCCAAGAAGTCTCACCGTGTGTTTAGTTTGATCCCTCGACCCTCAGAATTTGAACTCTGCGATTTCCCCCCCAGAAACCCGAAATGGTTCAACACTGGTTCTCTCAATCTCTCTCAGTTTTTCCACCGCAGGAAGGACGCAAATGAGTCTCTAAGTCCAACAGCAATCAGAGTAATCGATTCAAACGGCCAGCAACTCGTGGGAGACACTCTGAAGTCTCTGAAAACGGTTTCCCGCAAGCACAGAGACCACGGCCACTCCTCACTCTCCCGTGCTCTGAGCTCTGCCCAAACGTGCACCAAGGTCACTCAATCCTGCTTCCACTGCCTAAAACTACATAAACAAAACGTCTGAGCCCCCCACTAGCCATAAACAATTGCACGCACAAAACCCACGGCCGTGCACTCTGTTTTTCACGGTGGTGAACAGTAACCACCGTGAAATGACCAAAATGCCCCTCTGTGCAATAATTACCAAAATGCCCTCCAACATCCGTGACCCATAACTCGGTCATCCGACGTCCGTTTCAAGCGTGCCGCCTGTCGTTGTACTCGGGGCGTCGAGACGAACATAACGGTCTTCGAGTCAAATGGATATCAATTGTCAAACAAAAAGTCAACTTTTTCCCCTTATAACGCCCAAATTACGGTAATGCCCCCGAACTTCCGAACGTCATAACTTTCACTCCGAGCGTCCGAATCGGACGTGCCACCTGTCTATGAACTCGTGACCTCCCGAACTACGTCACGGTCATCACTCAACGTCCGTTCGACCTCCAAAACTAAAAGTTAACAAATTGACCACACAAACACAGGGGTAAAAACGTCATTTTATTCAATATTTAATAATATTACATTTCCAGAACGTCCGGGGCGTTACAACCGGACGATTTCTGCATCAACAACTGGTGCTGTCATTGAGAGCCGATTTGAGAAATACTCAAAGCGTGCCCTTTAGTTTTTCCTTGAAAAAACTCCATCATCACACTTTCGACACTTACTGTTCTTCACATGGCCAGAACACGCCGATCAGCGCAAGCCTCCGAGGCTGCTACATCCGCCGCTGCGATCGTTGCCGTGAGCGGACCACTGCCTGAGATTCCAGAGGAACCATTTTCATGTCTCCTGCACGACCCGCGCCACACATCAATTCACTTACCGTTCGGAATGCCGGATTGGACACCAACGTTCAGTTTTGGAACGTTCCCCATGGCCGCTGCTACTGTGAACCCCACATGCAACGGGGGCAGACACGGCGTTTTTTCAGCAAACAGACGGGCTGCTGGCGGGAGAATCATCTCTAGGAGTCCCGAATCAGCCCCCTGCCGGCTTGGACATAAGGAGGCACTTGGACGCCCTGCGCAACTTACAAACCAACATCCAAGCTTCAGAGAGACGTGGCCCATCACATCCGAATGAAGGCGTGCGACGTGCGCCCCGACATGCTACTCATCACGAGAAAGCATCTAGGGGCTCGCCTCCGCGGCTTGGACTGATGCAGCAAGTTGAGCAACTGAGCAACCAAGTTCGGACCCAATCAGAGCTCCTACAACAATTATTGGGAGACATCGGGACATCCAGAACCTCCAAGAAGTACAATGAACCTCACGGGGCACCAAGGGACATCCCGAGACGCACCAACAAGGAGCATGTTCGCTGCCGGACAATGTCCCGAGAAACGTTGATAAGCGACTCAGGGGAGGAAAGCTGCACCCCCAGAGCAGGAGGCCAAGGCCTACCGAGGCCTTTGGCTCGGGAGCGACTCAGTGGACGCTCAGGAGCACTTTCGCGCATTGAGTACCCGCCCAGGAGCATACAGACAACCCTTCCACTGGGGCACTTTTTGCGTGAAGTCCAACTGGCATGTTCCAACTGATGTCACATGACGTCAGCCTTTCCACTTGCATTCTGCCAGCGACAGCAACTTTCCATGCCACAATTTTTTGTTCTTTCAATCGAAACAGTCACGCATCTAGCAACATCAGTCGTGCTTGCTACTCCCAAGGCCGACCTCCTTTGCAGTGCACTGATGACAGTTTCCTTTTTTCATCACACGTGCCCACCTGTCAAACGGACTCTGCTACAGCCCTTCACTCTCTGACGTCATCTGCGCAGGGCTCCTTCTCCAACCAGTCGTGTACCAGCTGAAGCCGCAGAGCACTTTCTCACATTTGGGATTTAGAAGGCTACACTTATTTTAAAGAGGAAAGGAAAACCCTAATTTTTAGTGGGCTTCAAGAGTCAACTCAAGCTCAAAGCTTCCTATTGGGAAACCAAAGCAATGTTCAAGGCCAAATGAACGTCAACCGCTCGAAGGAAAACGGAGGCCTACTCCCACATAAAAATATTAAGACGTGATTTACTGGAACCACAAGGAGACTACATCCCTTAGGATTCCTTAAATTCCTAAGCGAAGTGGGGGCATTTGTGGAGCCATAAATTACCGGAATATTCTGGAGCCGCCACGTGGCCAACAATTACCGTGATGCCGATATTACCCTTGGTAAAATTGACATCGACATTTAATGGTCTCCGCATTAATTTAATATATTTATCAGCTAAATATATTAATTAATCAGATCAATGTCGACAATAAATAATTTCCCAGCAAATTATTTATCCATTAATAAATAAGTGATTACACTCGGTACAATCACTTATTTAATATTTTCCCCTTCAACCAATCAGACGCTCCGTTGACTCTCAATACTTCACTATAAATACAAGACCTCATCTCACTTCTAAAGGTAATCAAAAACTCTTACAAACACTCTGTCGGTTTATTCACTCAGAAAACTAACTTAAGCATCGGAGCGTTTACGGTTGAACCACCCCCCCGGGATTCAACCTTAACCCCATTTGATTTTTGTTCTTGTGTGTAGAGATCGAGAAGGAATTTCACAGAACCGGACAATTTCTGCATCAACACTTATCATCGTTTCCAGCTACATGCCAAATTCTCAGTAGAATTAAAACTCCAAATTAAGTTTACCTCACAATTCAACTTTTACTTGAGAAAAACATTTTTTATTGCAATGCTCATTTGATCAGCGAGAGAGTTACAATAAGTCTTTCAATCTTTACTAATTCTCTAAACACTTTGAATCATTGTCCAATAATGCATCCTTTGGAATGGTTTTAGAAAAAGAATGAGTCGGAAGTCAAAAAATTATACAAAAGCACATTCCAGGTATCTGGGACTCCACAAAGACACCAATGGCTACAATCCATTCCGGTAGGGCCTCCCAACCCATAAATTGAAGGGTGTCCGTCTTTGCGTAGGAGTGAGAGGTTTGTTATGTCCAGCAATGTCACTGGCTTTTTAATTTGGCTCAACACATTCTTCAGCACACCCAAAGCTGGTGGCAATCCTCCTGGATATGTCGACCCAAGCAACGGCTCCTTCTGCCCTACACAACTCTTTGCCCTTGGTTCATCCCATAAACTCCCACTATAATCAAAATAATAAATACAATAGGTATAAATGGTAAAATGATGAGGTCGTGTAAATTATTGAGTTAGGTTTTCAGTTTAATATTTAAGTGAATTGAGCCGAACTGTACCCACCCTAATGCTAAATGCATGTTCAGATGTAAACTTAAATAATTGGGATGGACTTACTTGTAATGAGAGGGAGAAATTCCTTGGAAGAAAACCCTAGTTTTTGAAGGATCAATATTTGAGTCCACCCATCCTGCCCAAGTCTTGAGTGCATTCTCAAAAGCAAGCATGCGGTCGATGTCTTTGCTGATCCGCCCTCCAACTTCAACATAATCCCATCTACAAAATTCATCATGATATATACTACCAATTAAGTATCTATATATATATATATACGTTTTAATCTTACCACTAGTCACTTTGTAGAAGAATTAATCAGAAATTTGTGCTAGTTTTTTAATCACCGAGGTTTAAAGATGAATATTAAAATGACTACGGGCCAAAAGTATTTTAAGATGGTTGGTTATAAGCTTACGGTTGAGAGGGTCCTCTGCGACCCCACCAATGCCATGTGTTGAAGATGAGCACGTCGATCTCCTTCCATAGCTTGCCTCCCAAAATTGAATCAAGCTTCAAAACCCTTCCAATCTTCTCTCTTACAACATCTACTAGATACACATTGCGGTCTAGCATCACTTTGAGTCCAAAATCCTGCAGGTTATCAGAAACGAAATTGGTAAAAATGTCACTCGAATTTATTGGTCCACGTACTTTAATTTGTCACAAAAGTAGCACATGTTTCGTGTTTGGTAGAATCTTTACTTACAAAGTTGAAATAAAGAGTTGAAGTTAGTATGGAAGCAACCCATGAGAAAGGGATGGGGAACTAATCATGATAGTTTTGGTGGAAATTGACTTTCTCATTCTCTAGCTCAATCATTTTATAATTGCTTGGCAAGTACGCATGCAACCAAGAAATGAAACGAATGAGATTGAAAACCAGGTGTGAAGTACCGTTTGTAATTGTGCAAGCTAGGCATTCAGCTTTAAGAAATTGATATGTGACTTCAGTTGAATTCAGTTGGTACTTAATTAACAAGAAGAAATAATAAGTTGATTATCATAATTCATGTAGCTAAATTATTAATCCGAAAAAATAGAAACAAATGAAGGAGGCAGCTAGCTAGTTATACCGTAAACGTGAAGATAGATACATCTTCTAGTCTTGACACAGTGTAGGCAGCATCTGGTACAGCAGAGTGAAGCATGCATGTCAAGGATTGCCATTGATTCCGGCTTAGTGAATCTCCCACAAACATGATGCTCTTCCCTCTGTACCTTTCTAGAAAGTCACAGGCGTCAAATCTACAAAACCAAAGTCATTGTCAAATTAGTATTCAATTTAAAAATTCAGACCCTACTTGAATCGACATGCAAGATTTTAAGTTAGATCGATGTTCTCGAACCTAAATTAATTATTGGGGGGGTCTTAATTCACGCTTTACCTCCTAATATCGGAAGACAACTTGGCAATAGGCGGGTGGTGTAAAGCATAGTGGCATGTCCAAAGAACATTGGAAACTGCGTGATATATCTCTCACGATTCCGCTAGTTTAGAAACTAAAGAAAAGGACAGCGATCGCTAACTAATAAAAACTACAACAGAAAATTCTCCCCAATAGGATTTGAACTTAATTATGAGGCAAGATAAATTAATTAGATCCGATTGAATCAGGCTAGTGTGGATGAAAACCAATTGTACGTGTATGTGCTAGTAAAAAAGTAAGGGTATCTAAAGGATTATCATTAATATTATTCATGGTGGAGGGGACCTGTGACAACTAACAACTCCACACACATATATATATATATATAAAGTTGAATGAGTAAAAAAAAAAAAAACAAGTGCCTGGCTGCACCTTCAATGCCATTGCCTGCAGAGACAATAATTTCTATACAGTATACACATTTAAGTAGCCGGCCCTGTTATTTTGTAATTATGGTCAAAGCCTACGCTCGTACAGTTTAAACATATTATTTTCATCTTTCTAAAAGCATGTATTTTCTTTTTTGGCTTATACGGTTCTTTGCTTACCTAAATATTGAAAAGGGTCATCTGAATCTCTATAAATTTAAATTTGTTGGTTGAATAAATATACATATTTTTTTTTGAAATATCGCATGATGATTGGAGTATAATATTCACATGGCAATATAGCTAGGCAATATACAGGACACCACATAGCGCCCGTGAGCTTTATTAATTTCGACTAGTTTAGTAAGTAAATAGTAAGTTTCATTTGGGTTAATTGACACATGCATCAGCATGACATGATCTAGAGAGTAGAGGGCATGATTGGGACTAGAAATAAGAATCCGGCCATCATCATCGTCTTCTGTCTATCACATAATGAAGACACATTCACAGTTCACTAAACCAGATATGTAATCCCACTAATCAAAGCCTGCCAACTCAGCACCGCACCGATGTTTTCCAGGCAACCAAACACTTTTTTTGTTTTTTTTTTCCAAGAAAAATGAAAATCATTCTCAGACTCACTTCTTTATATATTCCTATGGGGCCCCGTGCCTGGGGCCAGTACTCTCTCTTGGCCGCAATTTGTTTGGTATTATAAAAACGGAAAAACATTGATCTACTCAGTTCACGGGATTCTTCAGATAAAAAAAAACCTCAGTTCGCAGGATTCTCCTGAGGATGAATAATATTAACCTTTCATAGGCTATATAGTCATAGAGAAAACAAAAGGGAGGGACATATTAGATCTAATTATACTCCCTTCATATGAACGTGCTGGTACAAATATGTAAGAGAAAAAGTGAATATATATATATATTGTTTTTGATACCACAGAAAAGGAATATTAATTGAGAAGGAAGCAGAGAGAGAGAGAGAGTGTGTACCTTGATACATTACAGTCATGGGGCTGCCATCTATATTTGGTGAAAATTTGGTCAGGACGGCCATTTTTCTGGCAAGCAAACTCTCTCTCAATGAAGGGACACGAAGAAGGATTGTATAATGGGTAGGAATTCTCCAAAACCCACCTCCCTTTGAATAAATCACATGTCGACGATGCCTCACCATTTACTTGCTCATTAAAAATATCACACCCAAAAACAACAACAAGAATCAAAGTTACAGTTGCAGCACAAGAGCTGCTGTTATGAACCCAGAAACCCATATATCAGACAGAGAGATATGACTACAAACTCCTCTCTCTCTTTCTCGCTCTCTAAATACAAGTCTCTTGATTTGTCTGTATGCGAGAGAGATTGGTAAGTTCTGCTTTTTCTTAATGAGGTCAATTAAATAAATTAAAATTGTTACCTTAAACTTTATGTCATTAAAGGGGGTGGGTTCGTAATTATTGTAGGATTTTATTCCCAATTTTGTGCATAATTACCTCGTGTATATATATATATATACATATTAATAATGACTTTTACATTCCTTCTCTCTCTAATATATTCCTCTCACCAATTTTTGCTTACAAAGTTGTATTTTGGATGCACGAAAATAATAAGAGATTTGATAAAAAGTTAGAGTTTTTAATAAATTATGTGCATCAATTATCTTATTTAAATTCACAAAATTGAAATTTCCAAATTTCAAAAAAAAAAATAGATGCTCTAAATCCCCACTTTTAAATTCCATATAAAAATATATCATTTTCAATTTCCATCTTTATAACTATAATTTGAATATAGATATTAAATTATATGTTTAAATTTTCATTTTCTTATATCTTATATATATTATCCAAATAAAAAAATTCATAAATTCCTAAAATTAAATTATGTCAATATAAATTTCATAATTTTATAAATTCTTAGTAATCTTCCTCCAATTTTTGAGAATAGCTGTAGAGAAAATTCTGTGAAAAATATTTTCTTTGAAAAAGGAACACTAAAATAATCATATGATTCTGGAAAGAAAAATTGAAACCAGAATTAGGAATTTTGGATTTGTTTCCTTATACGGTTTTCCTGGAGTGTAATTGAGTTGTTAGTGGCAATGGCATTTCAATAGTTTACCGTGTTCACAAATTTGGTATGGAAATGGCTCATTTCCATTTTAGTACATGTACTCATTTATGGTAACGAATCCAATGAGCAATGCCAAATTTGCTCCTTCCTTTAAAACTCAAATATGAACTTCATAAAAAATGATAGCAAAATCTTAAAAGAAAGATCATGACTTGATTAAATCGAAAAGAAACAAATGAAAAAAAAAAAAAAAAACAAGAGAATATGAAAGAAAACACTCAGCTGGAGACACTCAGCTGACAATTTGAGGAGATGCCATGCGAACATCAATACAAAATGAAACCTTTACTTCACGGAACTGCATGCATGCTTCATTATTTTGTCCAGATTTTGTGATCTCATAAGGAAATCAGTTGTAACACGTTATTTATGAATATTAATTTGATTTCTCTCCTAATTGATGAGCGCAATTGATATGCCTAATTGATTCCATTTTTGCTAAACTTTTTTTTTATTATTTCACTTTCAAATAAAGTAACTTTTAGAAAAAGAAAAAAAAAATTCAGCTTAAGTTTGTAAAACTCGAAAACAAAGGTCTAAGTTTATCAAACTTTAAAGCTAATTAAGAGCATCTCCAACCATTTTCTATAATTTGAGACAGCTCTCACTACAAGAAAACAGGGTTTTGGCCGCAATTGTTGACTACACCAAAACAGTTTTAGTGTCATTTGTTGTTGCATTGGACACTTCAGTGTCCTATTTAAAGGCATTAGGCACTAGCAATTTTGGTATGTTCCATTTATGAAAAAGAAAAAAACCATTGTTTGTGCCAAAAAACTTATACAGCACCAAATTATTTGGAAGAACTCTCAC
Source organism: Prinsepia uniflora (assembly GCA_032719365.1). Lineage (NCBI taxonomy): Eukaryota > Viridiplantae > Streptophyta > Magnoliopsida > Rosales > Rosaceae > Prinsepia > Prinsepia uniflora. The sequence goes on from CM064868.1 coordinate 30,060,626, forward strand.
TAGATGAAGACACAATTAATCATGCCTATAAAGTGTATCAAAGGATACAAATGTATATTTGTGTGTCTTTATTGTACTAAATATCTACATCCATTCTCTTACATCACTCATATCCCTCATTTTTTTTAATTCCCGCACTTTTTAGCCAAAAATCAAACTTTCTCCCCAAAATTTTCCCCAATTTATTTTAAGAGAAGCCCATCTGAACCGTTCAAATAGGCTAATCACGGCCGTCGATTTGTGATATAGGTGACCTAATTCTATATGCCTTATAATTCCACCCACCACCTATTTTGTTTTCCTGAAAATATCCAGCCACGAAGAGGCAACCATAGGAGCTCGTTGAACTTTGGATATTTGTCAACAGGTTTGTGTTTGCGCCCTTACTGATTATCAATATATCTATAATCTTCATTGGGTATGCTATTTTTTTCTTCATTTTCCCCATATAGTAGAAGCTGAAGACTTCATGTTCTTAATCTTTTCCTCCAATTTATCTCTGTACCTTCCATCATGAGGTGGTAAGCATTTGTTAGTTGATCTCCTTAATTAGACTTATCCAAAACACATTTGCATGATTAAGATTGTGCCCACCAAAGTTATGATAATTTGTTTACTCATTTTCGTTTTTTAGTTTGAAATTTTCTTTTTATAAATTAGAGATATGAGGGTGAGCTAACCCCCTAAAATAGATTCGAATGCATCTTCAATGAGAAGTGATGGTGCTAACTGCCCTTTATCTTTTCCAATTAGTCTTTTCCATGAACGCTGATGGTGAGCTAGTATTGTGGTGGCAGATAAGCCTTAAATTAAGTATCATTTTATACCCTTTATACTTATCTTTTAATGTTTAAATACCAAAAAATTGTAGAAAATAATATCATTTGTGAGAATTGTGCAAAATTGGATAGAGCACGGAATTACGAGAATTTAGGCGAAAGAATCACCTCAATCGGAGTTATATTGAAGAAGTTATGCTTGAAACAAAGGTCACCAAAACATACTCAGGATTTGAGTAGGAGGCTACCGAACTTATGTAATCAGGCCAAAAAAAACTTCGGTAGCCGCCTACCGATCAAAACTTAACCAATTCGGTGCGGGCATCCTGATAACATGAATCTGGTATTGGTGCGTGCATCCCGACTTCCTGTAGATGGTATCAACACGAGTGTATGAATTCTCTTATCTTCGTTCAGCCGACGCATACCAAACGCCTCTTTCCAGATTCCTTCCTGCGCTGACTGCCGATTTTCAGCACCCATTTCGGCTAACGGCTACCGAATTTCTTGCCAAGCTTCAGCAGCTTCCTACTGAGTCGATTCCTGTTCAATTCCAGCAAGCATTTTCTTTCCTTTTTTTAAGGAAAATTGTCATTTTTAATTATGATTTGTTTTCCCTTTTTAAATTAGGAGTTTTTATTACGTTTTTAATTATGTTTTGTATTTATTCTTTCTTTAGGATTTAGATTACCTTTTTAATTAGGATTTTTATTATCTTTTTCCTTTAAGACTTTAATTTAATTATTTTAACCTTTTCCTTTTAAAATTAAATTGTAAACTCCTATTTATTTGAGGATTAATTAAACCCTATAAATATAGAGGCTTAGGTTATTTGTATGAGGTTACTCATTATTTACACCAAAGCTTTGCTTAACCAAATTTCTCTTTCCTTTTAAACCAAAATTTCTCTTAAAAAAGTAAACTACACCATCCTCCATAATTCACCATCCTCCATTGACATATAAGGTGTATTCCTGAGTGTCTCACCAAGAGTGTCGAACCACCTAGCATCTATAGGGCGTATTTCCGAGGATTCAAAGTGTAACTCAATCTCTTAACCCGTAGTTTTCTCTTTGTACTTGAATATCGTGTTTATTGGATTGATCATTAATTTTATTATGGTTCTATATTTTGTATTGATTTCAATAATCTTTCATGTTATGTTTATACTTAATGCTTGATTAGATATAGGGCGTATTCCCGAGTCTAGATCATTGAAAGTGTTTAGGGTGTATTTCCGAGCACGTACTTAAGATAATGTACATGCATTTCATTAAACTAAGGTTTGGAATTTCGTTGATTATGGAAATTGTTATGATTTATGAGTTAGGTTAAAGATGAGTTGACCATGTAAATATTAGATTATGTTAGTTTAGATTAGTTTAATTACATAGGAATTTTAAATCAATCTCTTTACCCCCAAATTAACTAATCAAATGATAATCATGTTTAGGTACCTTCAATCCCCGGTTAAGAACGATCCATATTTACCAATGGTACCTCTACAAAAAAAAAGTTTTTAATTGCATACGTTTCCTTAAGTGTTGAGTGTGACTTTATGTTTACTTTAATGCTTAGTTTTTGCGTACTAGTGGTCATTTGTAATTGGATCATCATTAGTTCTTAATTAATAGTCGCACTATCTCATATATCACAACAATGTTTTACTTTTTACTGATGAACTGAAATTTCAAGTACGTTTGAATTATATGTAATTCATTTGTATGTCAACTGTCGAGAACAAGAAGAATATAAAAGTAGTTATAGGGTTTCAATAAAACACAAAATTTGTTTTAAGTTGTAAATTAGTAAGTGCATTATTTATATTATCCATGGTTTGTGCTTAGCTGATTCAGAAAACTCAAATGAGGAAAAAGAGTTGGATAATTAATAACTTTACACATGAAAATTGGTTTGATTTGGTTTGGTTTTCATATAATATATACTTTGTGCTAATTCGAATCTTAATTATCTGTATACGTTCATCAGTAGTAATTACATTTCAATTTGGTTCGGTGTAAAATATATATTATAAAAAACATCATATGTATTGAAACGACCCGTCCCGAATTCCTAGATTAAATTAGTGACTAATCACGATTAGTAAGGTTAATCAGTGATTAGTTAGGCGAAATCGGACGAACGATGCAAAATGACCGTTTTACCCCTAGCGTGGGCAAAACGTTGACTTTTCATTCGAGCGGTCAAATGGACTTTGACCGATGACCGTGACGTAGTTCGTGACGTCACGAGTTCATAGATAGGTGGCACGTTCAATTTCGACATTCGAGAAAGAAGTTATGACGTTCGGAAGTTCAAGGGCATTTTGGTAATTTTGGTTAAAAGGGGCAAAATGTTGACTTTTTGACCGGGATGTCCAATGGCCGAGGGCCGAGGACCCTTACGTAGATCGGGACGATACGAATCCATAGACAAGTAGCATGCTAAAATCGGATTTCGAACTGGGAAGTTATAGGTCACGGAAGTTCGATTTCACTATGCACGTACTTCGAGACGGTGATGATTTGGTAATATCTGATTGGGCAGATATTTTCAGTGGGTCCCATGGATGAGTGACAAGTGTCACTCATCCCATTAGGCAATTCCCCTAAATTGTGGATCTATATTAATTAAATATTGTTATAATTATTATTTTATAATTAATCCAACTATCACTCAATCCTAGCCATCCATTCTAATTTAATGACAGGACCCGCCCCGATCCATCAGGGACCACAAGGGGACGTGCCCTGCTCCCGTCTGACACCCAATAATTCATACCAAATTTAACCTCAAAACATCAAAAGCATAAATAACCAAATAAACGTTATACATCAAATCCGAATTAAACGAATGTCAGACAAGGGATGAAAATCCGAAATACAAGTTGCGAGCACGACTCTATTAAAAACCTGCGGGTACACCACCCAACAGGGGTTCAGGTACGCAGAAAGTGGATCTATGCCTCAGCCTCAGGTTCCTCCTCTACCTCAGTATCACGACCTGGAGGGGTTACCAAAAACATTAAGGGTGAGTGGACCGAAACTCAAGTTTATAAAATCATTTGATAAGTAAAACAATAATTTACCCCTCTGTTTTCCAAACATGCATGCATCATTATTTAAAATCATAAACCATATAATATGAACCATAAGGCATGTAATAAAACCATAAGTATAATTTTAGTTGCTGCACTATACACTCCAATCCCGACATCCCTGATGTCTGACGTCCCTGATGTCAATAAGGTCACAATCACAAGGCTACGCGTGCCACTCGGGTCTCAATTTCCGAGTTCAATCCCCGAACCCCGTTCGAGTACAGCATCCCCGATGCTTAGCGTCATAGACGCTGGACGTTCTAGACGTCCGTGACCTCTCCGGGGTACCTCATCCGGAGGAGACAATATAACATGGAAGGATCTATACAGTGCAGTACCAAATACATTTTATTGATATCCACATGCAAGGTATATATATACCTAGATAAAATCTGAATCAATCATTAAGTTTCGTCAAACGGGTCTCAAGCCCAAATACCGTGAAACGTGCCATAACCATATTTTCCATATCATCAAAACCATCATTGTTTTTAGCATGTGAATAAGTATAATAAACCAGAAAACATTTATGCACGCAAGGGTTTAAGAAAATGGCCCACTCACAGTACAGTCCTGCTGAAAACCGAGCGTTTACCCTTGATCTGGTACAATTACAAAATTCCTGTCACATCCAAAGTATACGTAAGGGTAAATACAAACCCCTAACATTCAACCATGAAACCCTAGACCGAAACCGGTCCGGAAAAGCCGCCCGAACGCGCTTTCCAAGGCAAAAACTCTCATTTTGACCAACTTAATGATCTCTGATCGACCCGAAACCACCGCCATTGGATCCGGATCGTCGAAACCTAAAGAATGGTGGTGGTCCCACCAAAATTACTGTTCACACGCGCCCCCACGCGCCTGGTCAACCCTCTGGTCAACGGTGCTACAGTACTGCTGACGTCAGCATGACGTCATCACTGACAGTGTCAGAGGACACGTGTCAGCAGTCCATTGGTCCCTGGTCTGACTGAATTCTAACATGATGACGTCACTGCTGACGTCAGCATGATGACGTCATCAGCTACAGTAACCGGTCTGAGAACCGGGTCACCGCAGACCCACGGTTCGACCCGATCAGTTCTCACCAACCCGACCACCATTTCTGATGGGATTTGTTCCTATGAACTCGTCACAAAGTGTTCTATGGTTCTATGGACTCAAAACTAGTTTCTAGGTTCAAAGAACTACCTGAAAATCGACAGGAACCCGGCTGCCGGCTCTGGTTCGTCTTCTCCGGCGAGTCGTCCAGCTTCCAGCCGCGAACCTTGGTTTAAAATGGTCGTCTGGGTCCCTTAAGTGTGTCTTAGAAGCAAACAAACAAAATCAACGTCAAAAACGGTCGTTTCGAAGAAGGGAAGATAATCGGGTCTCTCGGGTTTTTCAACCTACCGCCGCCGTGTCACCGCCGTACGTCGTCCAGTCCAGCAGAGGGTCGTCTTGCCGTCACAGTGAACCCAACCGTACGTTGGTTCGAGCCTCAGAGTGAAGGTTTGGACGGTTTGGTGACTTGGGCTGTTCGGGTTTCCTTCTCGGGTCTGGGAGGATTTCCGGCCGTGCAGGTGGCCGTGGAGTGGTGGCCGGCGTCTGGGGGGTGGCAGTTGGCCGCCTGGTGTTGCCGTGAGGGTGAGGTTGAGAGGTGAGGTGAGGTGTGTTTGTTCGAAGGGTTAGCCGTGCACACGGTTTGGAAGAATGAAGAGTGAAAAATCTGAGAATTAATAAACAGGTTGGCTGGATGGTATGAAGGGCTGAGATTCAATCTCAGCATAGGATCAATGGTGAGGATTTGAGGAGAGGAAATCAATTGTTTAATCCAATGGCCAACAGAGATCCTTGTTTTAGGGAGTGTGGGGATGAGTGACACTTGTCACTCATCCAAGGGTCCAGATTGATTTGATTAAAGTAATCAGATTCCATTAATAAAATAATATTATTTTAATCCGGTTCTCGGTTGGTTCGGTTAAATGCGAAATACTTCCGTGACCATAACTTCCCCGTACGAAGTCCGATTTCGGCGTGCCGCCTGTCTACGGACTCAGGACGTCGAGACCTACCCAACGGTCCTTGAGTCAAGTGAAAAATAGTTTCCAAGAGAAAAGTCAACATTTTCACCCCCAAATGTCCAAATTACGGTAATGCCCCTGAACTTCCGATAGTCAAAACTTTTTCCTTGATCGTCCGAAATGGACGTGCCACCTGTCTATGAACTCGTGACGTCCCAAACTACGTCACGGTCATAGGTCAAAGTCCATTTAATTTATAAATCAAAAAGTCAACAATTGGCCATACCCAACGCAAGGGTAAAAACGTCAATTCAGACATTAACTTACAATATTAAAATCCTCGAATTTCCGGGGTGTTACAACCTTCCCCCCTTAAGAAATTTCGTCCCGAAATTTCAAAGAAACAAGTAAGGAAATTGTTCTCGCATCTGAGCCTCAGGCTCCCATGTGGCTTCTTCCACATTCTGGTTTCTCCAGAGAATCTTCACGAGAGGGATCGTCTTCCGTCGTAGTACCTTGTCCTTCCAATCCAAGATCTGTACTGGTTGTTCTTCGAAGCTCAAATCCTCCCGTAGTTCGACAGGTTGTTCCCCAAGTACATGCGAAGCATCATGTACGTACTTCCGCAGCATCGATATGTGGAAAACATCGTGAACTCTAGAAAGTTCCGGAGGTAGCGCCAATCTGTAAGCAACCTTGCCAATCCTTTCCACGATCTCGTACGGTCCGATAAAACGCGGACTCAGTTTCCCCCATCGGCCAAAACGGATAATCCCTTTCCACGGAGATAACTTCAGGAAGACAAAATCTCCCACCTCAAATTCCAAGTCTCGAATCCGTCGATTAGCATAACTCTTCTGGCGATCCTGTGCCGCCTTCAACCTCTCCTTGATCACGCGAACAGTTTCCATGGTTAAATCCATCATCTCCGGCCCTACAGCCGCTCGCTCTCCTACCTCCGTCCAGCAGATAGGTGTCCTGCACTGTCGACCATACAGTGCCTCATAGGGTGCCATTCCGATGCTTGCCTGATAGCTGTTGTTGTAGGCGAATTCCATTAATGGCAAATGAGTATCCCAAGCGTCCTGAAACTGTAGTACACATGACCTCATCATGTCCTCCAGGGTCTAAATAGTTCTTTCAGACTGTCCATCGGTCTGTGGATGGAACGCAGTACTGAAACGTAGGGTTGTTCCCAAAGTAGCTTGCAAACTCCGCCAGAACCTGGAAGTGAAACGCGGATCACGATCGGACACGATCGATTCCGGTGTACCATGCAATCGTATGATTTCCTTCACAAACAACTGAGCCAGTCGGTTAGGTTTATAAGTCTCCTGAACGGGCAGAAAATGGGCTGACTTGGTTAACCGGTCCACGATCACCCATACTCCGTCAACTCCACTCTGAGTCCTTGGTAACTTAAAGACGAAGTCCATGGTGATGTGATCCCACTTCCACTCGGGAATCGGAAGTGGCTGCATAGCCCCATAAGGTCTCTGCCGTTCCCCCTTAACCTGCTGACAGGTTAAGCATTTACTCACGAATTCAGCAATATCCTTCTTCATTCCTGGCCACCAGTAATGGTTCCGGAGGGTACGGTACATCTTTGTACCTCCCGGATGCATAGCATAAGCCGAACTATGGGCCTCCTCAAGAATCTCGGCCCGTAACTCTGCCACTGCAGGTACACACAAACGGCCCAACTTCACAAGTGCTCCATCGTCCCGGATGGTAAAATCCTGTCTCCCATCCGCATCGACCTCAATTCTGTAAATACAGAGTATCGGATCCTGAAGTTGTGCCTCAATGATCCGATCAATCAGTACTGGTCGTACATGGAAGCTGGCCAACAAAGCTCCATGCTCGTCCGTACCCAAAATAACTCCCGCCTTCCGGAGTTCCACCAGCAAGGGAAGATACACCATCCCTAGGTGTGCAACTGATCCCGCTGATTTTCTGCTGAGTGCATCCGCCACCACATTGGCCTTACCCGGATGGTACTCGATCGTACAGTCATAGTCCTTCAGCAGCTCCAACCATCTTCGTTGTCTCATGTTGAGCTCCTTCTGAGTGAATAAGTACTTAAGACTCTGGTGGTCGGTGTAAATCCGACACGTTGCGCCGAATAGATAATGTCTCCAGATCTTTAGAGCATGAACCACCGCTGCCAACTCCAAATCATGGGTAGGGTAGTTCAACTCATGAGTCTTCAGCTGCCGGGATGCATAGGCGATAACCTTGCCAGTTTGCATCAACACGCAGCCCAGACCCTGCAGCGATGCATCACTGAAGACCACAAACTCTCCACTGTCGTCCGGCAATGCAAGGACAGGTGCAGTGGTCAATCGATCTTTCAACTCTTGAAAGCTCCGATCGCACTGCTCGTCCCAGATAAACTTTACTCCCTTCCGTGTCAAACGAGTCAATGGTGCAGCAATTTTGGAGAAACCCTCCACGAATCTCCGGTAGTAACCTGCTAATCCGACAAAACTCCGCACCTCGGTCACCGTTTTCGGTCTAGCCCAGTTGGTCACCGCTTATGTTTTCTGGGGATCCACGCAAATCCCATCCATCGATATCACGTGTCCCAGAAAACCAATACTGCTCAGCCAAAACTGACACTTGCTCAGTTTGGCGTACAATTGTTCTTGTCTCAGCCTCTCCAAGACCAACCGTAGATGTTCCTCATGTGCACGGGCACTCCTCGAGTACACCAAAATATCATCGATGAACACAATCACGAACTTATCCAGGTAGGGTCGGAAGACCCGGTTCATCAGATCCATGAATGCTGCTGGAGCATTCGTCAAACCAAATGGCATAACAAGGAACTCGTAGTGTCCGTAACGGGTTCGAAAAGCAGTTTTCGGAATATCCTCCTCCGAAATCCTCAGTTGGTGATACCCAGACCGCAAATCAATTTTCGAGAAGCACTGAGCTCCCCGCAACTGGTCAAAAAGGTCATCGATCCTGGGTAGAGGATACTGGTTCCTCAGTGTCACCTTGTTGAGTTGTCGATAGTCAATGCACAAACGGAGACTTCCTTCCTTCTTCTTCACGAACAACACCGGTGCTCCCCACGGTGAAGTACTCGGTCGAACATATCCCAAATCCACCAGCTCCTGCAATTGAGCCTTGAGTTCTCGTAACTCAGCTGGCGCCATCCGGTATGGTGCCTGGGATATAGGTCAGGTACCAGGGAGTAGTTCAATTGTAAATTCGATCTCCAGCGATGGTGGCAATCCAGGTAAGTCTTCCGGGAACACATCCGGAAACTCACATACCACCGGTATCTCGTCGATACCCGGAGTACCAACCTGCTCCGACATGACATGCGCCAGATAACCCTGGCATCCCTTCCGTAGAAGTTTGGTAGCAGTAAGTGAAGAAATCACTTCAGGAGGCGAACCATCACGTTCCCCCTGAAAGATAACCTCCGGCAAACCCGGGCTCCGCAGAATCACTTGCTTGCTACAGTAATCGATGAGCGATCCATGCTCCGATAGCCAATCCATCCCTAGGATTATATCGAAGTCGTGGATATCCAGAATAATTAAGTCTGCTGGTAAATCCACATCCTCAATTCTTACCGGGCACCTCCGAATCACCTGATTCACAAGGTACACGATACCCATCGGGGTGCCAACACCCATTTTGCAATCTAAAGCTGATACCACACAATCAAGCATACCAGCACAACTTTTCGAAATAAAAGAATGTGTAGCCCCCGCATCCATCAATACACGTACAAGAAGGTTAAAGATATGTAATGTACCTGTGACTACGCCTGGGGCAGTCCTCGCCTGCTGCTGGGTCATTGCAAACACTTGGGCCCTCGGCCCTCCGTTCCGTCCGCGCCCGCGCGCGCCACGCCCAGCACCACGGTCACCTCCCTGACCGCGACCTCCATTAGTGTGGGAAGCCGTGCTCTGCACCACACTAGAGCCCCCAGCGTCGTTGTTCTTGGACAACTGCGGGCAATCACTGGCATAGTGGCCCTCCTCCCCGCAAGCAAAACAGGTTACAAACCTCGGCCAGTTTGAATGCCCACCAGAAGCACCGCTCCCAGATGAACGCTGCCCAGAGTTATATCCAGATCCTCTGCCCTGAGAGCCTCCACGTCGACCTGACCAGCCACGACCCTTGAAGGATGAGGGTGCTCCCCTGTAGCTCCCTCCCTTGTTGTTCTTACGGCCCGATGGCCCATGGTGTGGGCGATCCTGACGTCGCCCCTCGCCCGAAGGCTGTCGTGTCTGGTGTGCCGCCAGACTGGCCTCGACACGCACCGCATCGTCGACCATATCTCTCAGAGAAGCATGAGTGGTGGCAGTCACACTGGCCCGGATCTCCCCTCGGAGTCCAAGCTCAAACCGCTGGCATTTGTCCTCCTCCGTGCTTACGAATGAAGCAGCGAACCGGGAAAGTTTCCCGAAAGTTTGCTCGTAGTCTGCAACAGACATGTCACCCTGCTCCAGCCGCAGGAATTCCGCCTCCCGCGCCGCGCGAAAGGATCGCGGGTAGTACTGGTCCAGAAACCTGGAACGGAAAACTTCCCAGGTAGTGGTATGGACAGACCACCCAGACATTTCGAGTCCGTGCCACCACTGGTAGGCTCCTTCTTCCAGCAAGAAGGCCGCCAGAGTCACTCGTTCGCCCGGAGGGCAGTGCATCACCGAGAAGATCCTCTCCCACTTGGTGATCCAGTCGGGAGCATCCTCGGGGTTTGCTCCCCCGCAGAAAGGAGTGGCTCCCAAACGTTGAGCCCTTTCAATGCTCGCGCATTCCATCTCTCTTTCTAGATCCTCGTCCGTTCGAGTATGAGGAATTCTCCTAGGAGGCATAACCAACTGTCAAGAGGCATAGATCAGATAACAATATTCTGAAAAGTCGAAAAGTAACTAGTACTAATCGCTAGTCTAGCATGCTGACCAAAACCTAGTACTGACCACAACCTAGTGCTCTGATACCAAGCTGACAGGACCCGCCCCGATCCATCAGGGACCACAAGGGGACGTGCCCTGCTCCCGTCTGACACCCAATAATTCATACCAAATTTAACCTCAAAACATCAAAAGCATAAATAACCAAATAAACGTTATACATCAAATCCGAATTAAACGAATGTCAGACAAGGGATGAAAATCCGAAATACAAGTTGCGAGCACGACTCTATTAAAAACCTGCGGGTACACCACCCAACAAGGGTTCAGGTACGCAGAAAGTGGATCTATGCCTCAGCCTCAGGTTCCTCCTCTACCTCAGTATCACGACCTGGAGGGGTTACCAAAAACATTAAGGGTGAGTGGACCGAAACTCAAGTTTATAAAATCATTTGATAAGTAAAACAATAATTTACCCCTCTGTTTTCCAAACATGCATGCATCATTATTTAAAATCATAAACCATATAATATGAACCATAAGGCATGTAATAAAACCATAAGTATAATTTTAGTTGCTGCACTATACACTCCAATCCCGACATCCCTGATGTCTGACGTCCCTGACGTCAATAAGGTCACAATCACAAGGCTACGCGTGCCACTCGGGTCTCAATTTCCGAGTTCAATCCCCGAACCCCGTTTGGGTACAGCATCCCCGATGCTTAGCGTCATAGACGCTGGACGTTCTAGACGTCCGTGACCTCTCCGGGGTACCTCATCCGGAGGAGACAATATAACATGGAAGGATCTATACAGTGCAGTACCAAATACATTTTATTGATATCCACATGCAAGGTATATATATACCTAGATAAAATCTGAATCAATCATTAAGTTTCGTCAAACGGGTCTCAAGCCCAAATACCGTGAAACGTGCCATAACCATATTTTCCATATCATCAAAACCATCATTATTTTTAGCATGTGAATAAGTATAATAAACCAGAAAACATTTATGCACGCAAGGGTTTAAGAAAATGGCCCACTCACAGTACAGTCCTGCTGAAAACCGAGCGTTTACCCTTGATCTGGTAAAATTACAAAATTCCTGTCACATCCAAAGTATACGTAAGGGTAAATACAAACCCCTAACATTCAACCATGAAACCCTAGACCGAAACCGGTCCGGAAAAGCCGCCCGAACGCGCTTTCCAAGGCAAAAACTCTCATTTTGACCAACTTAATGATCTCCGATCGACCCGAAACCACCGCCATTGGATCCGGATCGTCGAAACCTAAAGAATGGTGGTGGTCCCACCAAAATTACTATTCACACGCGCCCCCACGCGCCTGGTCAACCCTCTGGTCAACGGTGCTACAGTACTGCTGACGTCAGCATGACGTCATCACTGACAGTGTCAGAGGACACGTGTCAGCAGTCCATTGGTCCCTGGTCTGACTGAATTCTAACATGATGACGTCATCATGACGTCACTGCTGACGTCAGCATGATGACGTCATCAGCTACAGTAACCGGGTCTGAGAACCGGGTCACCGCAGACCCACGGTTCGACCCAATCAGTTCTCACCAACCCGACCACCATTTCTGATGGGATTTGTTCCTATGAACTCGTCACAAAGTGTTCTATGGTTCTATGGACTCAAAACTAGTTTCTAGGTTCAAAGAACTACCTGAAAATCGACAGGAACCCGGCTGCCGGCTCTGGTTCGTCTTCTCCGGCGAGTCGTCCAGCTTCCAGCCGCGAACCTTGGTTTAAAATGGTCGTCTGGGTCCCTTAAGTGTGTCTTAGAAGCAAACAAACAAAATCAACGTAAAAAACGGTCGTTTCGAAGAAGGGAAGATAATCGGGTCTCTCGGGTTTTTCAACCTACCGCCGCCGTGTCACCGCCGTACGTCGTCCAGTCCAGCAGAGGGTCGTCCTGCCGTCACAGTGAACCCAACCGTACGTTGGTTCGAGCCTCAGAGTGAAGGTTTGGACGGTTTGGTGACTTGGGCTGTTCGGGTTTCCTTCTCGGGTCTGGGAGGATTTCCGGCCGTGCAGGTGGCCGTGGAGTGGTGGCCGGCGTCTGGGGGGTGGCAGTTGGCCGCCTGGTGTTGCCGTGAGGGTGAGGTTGAGAGGTGAGGTGAGGTGTGTTTGTTCGAAGGGTTAGCCGTGCACACGGTTTGGAAGAATGAAGAGTGAAAAATCTGAGAATTAATAAACAGGTTTGCTGGATGGTATGAAGGGCTGAGATTCAATCTCAGCATAGGATCAATGGTGAGGATTTGAGGAGAGGAAATCAATTGTTTAATCCAATGGCCAACAGAGATCCTTGTTTTAGGGAGTGTGGGGATGAGTGACACTTGTCACTCATCCAAGGGTCCAGATTGATTTGATTAAAGTAATCAGATTCCATTAATAAAATAATATTATTTTAATCCGGTTCTCGGTTGGTTCGGTTAAATGCGAAATACTTCCGTGACCATAACTTCCCCGTACGAAGTCCGATTTCGGCGTGCCGCCTGTCTACGGACTCAGGACGTCGAGACCTACCCAACGGTCCTTGAGTCAAGTGAAAAATAGTTTCCAAGAGAAAAGTCAACATTTTCACCCCCAAATGTCCAAATTACGGTAATGCCCCTGAACTTCCGATAGTCATAACTTTTTCCCTGATCGTCCGAAATGGACGTGCCACCTGTCTATGAACTCGTGACGTCCCGAACTACGTCACGGTCATAGGTCAAAGTCCATTTAATTTATAAATCAAAAAGTCAACAATTGGCCATACCCAACGCAAGGGTAAAAACGTCAATTCAGACATTAACTTACAATATTAAAATCCTCGAATTTCTGGGGTGTTACATTTAATCTCTCAATCCTCACCATTCATCTAATCCTCACCTCCCTCCTCTCATTTGATCAATTCATTTTCTTTGTTTTTCCTCACAAACCTGAACCCCCCTCCCCCCCCATACTTGTTCATCCTCCATTTTTTCTTCAAAACACAAACTCCCATACCACACACACATCATCACCCTAGCTTATCTTCATGAGTGGCCGTGTGTGAACGTTAGAGAGTGTGAGATGAAGGGATGGACGGTGGCTCATGGTGGCAGCCATGGCGGCAGCCATGGCGGAGGGAACCCGTGAGGTGAGTTTTATTCAAAAATTGGAAGTTGGTTTTTAAGGCTTGTTAATCGAACCTAAGGATTGAGTTTTGATTCTGGTGGTTTTGTGAGTTGAAAGGGGTTGTTTTCAAAGTCTTGGACGGCCAGGAGTGACGGCGAGTGGAGGTTGCAGGCACGGCTGCCATGGCCGTGTATGAGGTACGGTTTTGGTTGGTTGTTTTTCGGTTTTAATTAGCTAGAAAGATTAGAAATAGGATTAGGAACACTTAGCAATCAAAATGGGTTAAAATGGATTGAAAACGGACGGGATTGGGCCTTGAACCGGTTCAGACCGATTCGGCCCGGTCCAAGTTGCAGGAACCCAATTCAACGCTAGGGAAGACGATGAACAGTACCCGGCGCGTGGGCTTCACGCGCAGGGGGTTCCTAGGGCGCATGTGGGCGCGTGGATAGTCTTTTGGGGATTTTGTCAACATGTGAAATCTTCTATTCGATGTAACGAACATTTTGGGACTAGTTTCGTGTCGATCGGACACCGTCTCGATAATGTTCGGGGCATCGGAAGGTTTCGGATCGAGTTTAAAAATAGTTAAAAATACCGGAAAATTACGGGGCTTTAGTGGGAGGTTAATTAAGTAGTTAGTAACCTTCTATTATGATTTGGATAGGTTTGGGAGTCCCGGTGACTACGCCCAAACTACGCATTAAATTAAACACGTAATTTGAGTATTGTGCAATTTAAACCCTTTTTGTGTAGATGCAGTATTGGTAAATAGGGATCGTTCTTAACCGGGGAAATTAGGGAACATTAATAATGTGTTAGTGGTAGATGAATAAAAGAATAATGAATTAAAGAATTAAAGAATAAAGAATTAAAGGAATAAAAGAATAAAAGAATTAAAAGAATAAAAGAATGAAAGAATAAAAGAATAAAGAAGGGGGGTTTTGAAAAGATTTATAACTAAATTAAAGTAAACACTAATTAAGAATTAAAATGCAAATGCTCATGCTAATTGGAACTTACAAACCATAGAGTAGTTTCATAGACAAAACCCACACTTTTACGTAAGTAATTTCGAATTAACAATCACATTATTTAAACTACTCTTAAAAATAGACTTTTTTCTAACATTTTGCTCATAATAAACCAATCACGAAATCCTACCTTCATCATCTCAAATACTTACATATATCTTTCAATATTATAAATGAATCAACCATTAATGTGCGTCAAACATCAATATGCTTCAAACATTTACAACATGATTTACCTTAAGTTTATAATTAAATGCGCCGACAGCGATCAACATTTAATCTCTTCAATTCTACTCTAAGTGCACCGACAGCGGATAAAACACTTAACATCAAATTGAAGTTTAAGCACTAAAACATATGAAGTAAAAAAAATTCAAAAAGTAAAACACATGGAGATTGCATTCTTACTTACAAATGTTAGAAAGAAAATACCAAGAACAATAGTAAAGAAGAAATGAAAATAACATAAAAATAACATAAATTACGAATAAGAATTAAAAGAAAACTAATTAATAAGAAAATCTACAAGAAGTAAAAATGGTCCCCAAAAATGTCTCTCAAAAGAGAGAAACAAAAGAACTAACTAAGAACTAAGAACTAAGAACTAAGAAAGAAATGGAAGAATGAAACTAATTGGGGACTCCAAAAATACAAGAATTGAAGTCCTATTTATAGGTGGAAAAAGTTATCAAAAATAATATAAAAATACAATAAAAAATGTTGAATAGTGGAATGATGAGTAGTAAAGATTTGTGATGATGTTTAGAAGTGGTTTGAGTTGTAAAGTTGCAAAATTGGGTTGGAAAGTGGAATGAATTTGGGTGGAAGTTGGGTGGAAATTGGGTGGAAGCTGCTGGAAAAGAATTCAGCAGAGAGCTGCTGAAAAGAGGAATGTAATTTCGGCTGGAGGATGCTGAATGGAGGGGAAGAAATTCGGCTGGCGCGCGCTGAAGAGTGGGGCTTTGGTTCGGCAGGCGCACGCCGAATCGAATCTGGGCTACTGGGACGCGGGCTGACGCGCTGGGCTTCGCATGGGCTGGAGAACTAGGCCGCGCGGACTGACGTGATTGGGCTGGGCCGTTCCTTGGGCTGCACGGGCTGGACCTGGAGAAAGAAATGGATTTGGGCTCAGGACTTCTTTTTTCTTTTTCTTTTTTTCTGTTGGGCTGGGCTGCATTTATTTGGGTTTGGGCTGCACAAATTAATTAATTTAATTAATTTAGAAATATTTCACCGAAATTCGTCCATAATATATTCGTTATAATTCCGATCGAGACGATTCTTTCGCCAAAATACTCCAAATTACAAACTTTATTTATTTAAATAAAAATAACACAAAATAAATTAATTTATCTATTTATTTAATATTTTAATATTAAAAGTCAAGTATAAAGGGTATAAAATAATATAAAATAATGCTTATTTGAGGACCTATCAAATACCCCCACACTTAAACTTTGCTAATCCCTTAGGAAACACTAAAATTAAACTACAAATTCAAAACAAGTAACCTTTAACCATTTGTCTCAATATTTCATTATTACAATCATGGCATAAAAGATTTTCACTTAAAACATTTAAGCATATGGAATTCAAGAGTTAATACATTGTAACAAAATGTTTTAACAAGTAAGATAATGAGTAAATATGGTGAAATGGATCTCAACATGAATAAAACAAGTATGAATCAACTCACAAGGATATGCACTCATAAATTCACTCAATTTTATAAGGGTTTGTGTTTGCACTCAAAGTATGTGAGAATTACTCACATAATCGAAATGAAGTACTTTTGTAAAATCTCAAACAAACACCTCAAGATAAAAACAACACATACTTGCGCAAATGAACCAAAACCATAAGCTTACTCAAGTGATTAACTCAACTAATCAAAATTTACCATCTTAAGGATCATAAGGTCTTTACGAAGGTTGTAATGGGGCTAAGATTCGAGGCAAGGAAAATATAGGACAAGTGGTGCTCAATTCGTTCCAAGACTCAATAGACTCCCAAAACGTATCATAGCTTCCCAACCTTAGTGCAATGATGTCAGTAATCCATCTCTTCGAACATAGGCCTAATTCCATCATGTTGGGCCTCACAATCATTCTTTGTGTCGGATTTACAAATGTAAGGGATTTAACTCAAACATTACATAACCAAACCTTATTACCTTGATCGAGACTCAACTTTTTTTTTCTTTTTTTTTTTGATTTTTTTTTATATCAAGGTAATAACATGTGTCAACAATACAACAAAACTTGAGTCGGTAAATCCAAATAATTCACATAAAAGTCTTTTCAACATCATCATTTTCTCCTTACACAATCTTTATATCTTCAACCGAGTTCTTGGAACAAGGGTAAAGGATGTCTATACTAAGCTCAAGTGTTTAGATAATCATGGTGATGAAAGAAAGGCTTAATATGGGCTCGAAAGGGTTAAAACTAAGGGGGTTGCAACTTGTGCGCACAAAATAGGGAACATGGATGTTTGAATTTGTGGTGTTAACCCTAATGCCTTAATCATTTCCAAAATCAGAGAGTTTATTGACTTAAAAGCTTTGAAAATCACATAGAATAAGTTCTAGTACTCTAGAGTTCATTAAAAGCTATGGCAAGTAGTTATGAGGCATATGTATATCAATTTAAACAAAAAACTTATGAATCACTCATCAAAGATGTATATAAAGTTCTAAAGCTCACATAAGGTTCATATGATTCATACTTATCTTATCATGCTCGTTTTATATGCCAATTTACATGCATTATCTTCAAGTTATAACACTTAATCACAAAATATTAACAAACAAATTCAAGTTGTAGTGATTATCTTTATGGTCATAACATATTCATTTCCGTTCATTTATATCATTGACAAGTTAAATGGCAACTTAAGACTCATAAAAATACTAAGTTAAAACAAAAAGATTCAAAAAAAAAAAACAATAATATTTTTTTTTTCATTTTTTTCACCCTTTTTTTTTTATAATTTTTTTCAATTTTTTTTTGTTTTTTTTTGAACAATTAAAATTGTAAACCATTCCCCCACACTTAAATTTTACATTGTCCTCAATGTAGGAAAATACGAAGTAATTAAACATAGAATCAAAGTAAGGAAGATGATTTACGAAAATAATAGGAAAACTCTAAATAAACAAAATAAAAGAGAGTGAAGGGTAAAAGGATAGCAAATCTGTATTGATGACTCCTTCACATCCCGGGAACACATTGGGTTGCCTCCCAACAAGTGCTTGAAGTTTAACGTCCATCCAGCCTAGACAGAGATGCAAGTTAGTTAGTCAGAGATGTACGTTAATCAAGAATGCAAGTTAGATATGCAAATTGAAGTTAAGGATGCAATTTGAGCTAAAGATGTAAGTTAGAGGAAGTGTGCAATGCAAGTTAAACTAAATATGCAAGTTAAGTGAAAATGCAAGTTAAATGAAAGATGAAATGCAAGTTAGAATGAAAGATGAAATGCAAGTTAGCTTTGTCATGACAAATAATGTAAATTAAGATATAAACAATATTTACATGTCGGGGGAAGTCAAAGATATATATGGTTCACATAGCCTCAAAGTTTAAATGGAGACTTATACGTCCGTGCGGCCCAAGTAAATATCTTGGATTAATTCAACTGTTTGGGCAAGTTCAAAGGTGACCAGGTTAGAAAGAATACACATAAGGGGCAGAGCTAATTTCAAGACGTCCCGAGGCTTAAACTTCATTGATGTCCTTTTCTTAGACCCAAAACCCGTTATGAGTACCGTCTCTTGTCCTAGACATCACCCTCAAAAATTTCTTACTGCAGAGGAATTAAGATGACTCAAGTGTTAACAATCACCGTGGATGAGAGTTAATAAAAGAGTCTTCGCCGATTAAAGATCAAAATCTAAATTTCGAAGCACAAGTGTTCTACATATATCCGAGACTAATGCATGAATGCAAGAACTATTTACAAGTATGTTTTTATGCACAACTTACAAATATAATATGACAATTTACGTATGAACAATTTATACAAGTATGAACAATTTATTTACAAGTATGGTTTCATTCACAAGTAATGATATTTACAAAACAAATTCTCATTAACAAACTAATATAAGTATAAGATTTATTTAACAATTGAGATTTACACTAACACAAAGTGAAGATAAGAAAGTTTTTTTTTTTATTTATTTATTTTTTATTTTTTTTTCGGAATTTAAAAATTAAATAAATGAAGAAAAAGACTTTTTTTTTTTTACGAATTTTATGCTTTTTTTTAATTACAAAAATAATATAAGAATAAAAATAAGGAAAAGTGAATATTTACCATAAGCATTTATGAACATTTAAAAAGAATGAACATTATGTACAAGTATGAACAAGAATAATATAACAAGTAAGAGAATTATAAACAAACATAAATGAAAGTCTATTATGAACAAGTATGTATGTATATTATAAAATATAAAAGTTATGAACAATTTATGAACAAGTATAAAAGGTAACAAGTAACATATATACAACATTTATTTACAAGTATGAATTAACACTAACATAAAGCTAAGATAAGATTTTTTTTTTAATTTTTTATTTACTTTGATTTTTTTTTAAATTTAAATTTAAATTTTATCAAGACATAACCAAATAAATAATTACATAAGAATAAAATAAGTGTAATCAAAAAGTTAATGGAATAAAAAGTTAATGAAATAAAGTTAATGGAATAAAAAGTTAGTGGAATAAAAAGTTAATGGAATAAAATTAATGGAATAAAAAGTTAATGAAATAAAAAGTTAATGGAATAAAAAGTTAATGGAATAAAAAGTTAGTGGAATAAAAGGTTAATGGAATAAAGTTAATGGAATAAAAGTTAATGGAATAAAAAGTTAATGGAATAAAAAGTTAATGAAATAAAATTAATGGAATAAAAAGTTAATGAAATAAAAAGTTAATGGAATAAAAAGTTAATGGAATAAAAAGTTAGTGGAATAAAAGGTTAATGGAATAAAGTTAGTGGAATAAAAAGTTAATATAATAAATTTAGTGGAATAAAAAGTTAATGGAATAAAGTTAGTGGAATAAAAAGTTAATTTAATAAAAAGTTAATGGAATAAAGTTAAAGTTAATGAATTAAAGTGTAAAGAAATAAAGTGTAAAGAAAAAAAAAAATTAAAAGTAAGGAAAAGTGAATATGTACAATATACATTTATGACAAGTATCAATTTTAATATGAACAAGTAAAAGTAAAAGTAAACAAATGAAATTAAATTATGAACAAGTATCAATTTTAATATGAACAAATACAAAAAAAAATTATGAACATTTATGAACAAGTATAAATTAGAAATTAAGAATAAGTAAAGTATGAGCATTATAAACAAAAATAATAAGAACAATAATAAGATGGATAAATAAAATATAAACAAGTAAGTAAAGGTTATAAATAAATATAATATTAATAAAAGTAAAATTTATAAACAAGTATAATATGCACAATTTATATACATACACTAACAAATTAAAATGATTTTCAATTTCCCCGGCAACGGCGCCAAAAATTGACTACGCCCAAACTACGCATTAAATTAAACACGTAATTTGAGTATTATGCAATTTAAACCCTTTTTGTGTAGATGCAGTATTGGTAAATAGGGATCGTTCTTAACCGGGGAAATTAGGGAACATTAATAATGTGTTAGTGGTAGATGAATAAAAGAATAATGAATTAAAGAATTAAAGAATAAAGAATTAAAGGAATAAAAGAATAAAAGAATTAAAAGAATAAAAGAATGAAAGAATAAAAGAATAAAGAAGGGGGGTTTTGAAAAGATTTATAACTAAATTAAAGTAAACACTAATTAAGAATTAAAATGCAAATGCTCATGCTAATTGGAACTTACAAACCATAGAGTAGTTTCATAGACAAAACCCACACTTTTACGTAAGTAATTTCGAATTAACAATCACATTATTTAAACTACTCCTAAAAATAGACTTTTTTCTAACATTTTGCTCATAATAAACCAATCACGAAATCCTACCTTCATCATCTCAAATACTTACATATATCTTTCAATATTATAAATGAATCAACCATTAATGTGCGTCAAACATCAATATGCTTCAAACATTTACAACATGATTTACCTTAAGTTTATAATTAAATGCGCCGACAGCGATCAACATTTAATCTCTTCAATTCTACTCTAAGTGCACCGACAGCGGATAAAACACTTAACATCAAATTGAAGTTTAAGCACTAAAACATATGAAGTAAAAAAAATTCAAAAAGTAAAACACAAGGAGATTGCATTCTTACTTACAAATGTTAGAAAGAAAATACCAAGAACAATAGTAAAGAAGAAATGAAAATAACATAAAAATAACATAAATTACGAATAAGAATTAAAAGAAAACTAATTAATAAGAAAATCTACAAGAAGTAAAAATGGTCCCCAAAAATGTCTCTCAAAAGAGAGAAACAAAAGAACTAACTAAGAACTAAGAACTAAGAACTAAGAAAGAAATGGAAGAATGAAACTAATTGGGGACTCCAAAAATACAAGAATTGAAGTCCTATTTATAGGTGGAAAAAGTTATCAAAAATAATATAAAAATACAATAAAAAATGTGGAATAGTGGAATGATGAGTAGTAAAGATTTGTGATGATGTTTAGAAGTGGTTTGAGTTGTAAAGTTGCAAAATTGGGTTGGAAAGTGGAATGAATTTGGGTGGAAGTTGGGTGGAAATTGGGTGGAAGCTGCTGGAAAAGAATTCAGCAGAGAGCTGCTGAAAAGAGGAATGTAATTTCGGCTGGAGGATGCTGAATGGAGGGGAAGAAATTCGGCTGGCGCGCGCTGAAGAGTGGGGCTTTGGTTCGGCAGGCGCACGCCGAATCGAATCTGGGCTGCTGGGACGCGGGCTGACGCGCTGGGCTTCGCATGGGCTGGAGAACTAGGCCGCGCGGACTGACGTGATTGGGCTGGGCCGTTCCTTGGGCTGCACGGGCTGGACCTGGAGAAAGAAATGGATTTGGGCTCAGGACTTCTTTTTTCTTTTTCTTTTTTTCTGTTGGGCTGGGCTGCATTTATTTGGGTTTGGGCTGCACAAATTAATTAATTTAATTAATTTAGAAATATTTCACCGAAATTCGTCCATAATATATTCGTTATAATTCCGATCGAGACGATTCTTTCGCCAAAATACTCCAAATTACAAACTTTATTTATTTAAATAAAAATAACACAAAATAAATTAATTTATCTATTTATTTAATATTTTAATATTAAAAGTCAAGTATAAAGGGTATAAAATAATATAAAATAATGCTTATTTGAGGACCTATCACCCGGTGACGGTGATTGGCTCGGGAGAGCCGTATGACACGCAAATCGAGACGACAGCTCGGACGGTCTGTGAGTGGACTTTGTTTTCTAAATTGGTGCATGCATAAATGTTTATTATATGTTTTAATACATGTTTGGTAATTCCATGGGTGCATTTGGTTGTGATACGTATAAGCACGTATTTCGAGGTTTCGACCTTATACGGTGCTTATACGGGTCTGTATTTCCTTATTGGTTTTAATGAAATGGTTTTGGATATCTAAAAGGATAAACTCGGGTATGAGACCCATTTGGTTTGGTCTCGGGCATATGACGCTATGGATGACCTTCGGGTCTAAATCGTGGTCGCGGCTAGTGCTATGTGCACGGCGACGGACGATACGACGCTCGCCTCCGAATTAGGATGTGTTCCTTTCGGAGAGGTCACGATGCACGATCTGTTGTCGGGTAGCCGATGGAGGCTCGATTTCGGAGTACTGACGGTTCAGGATATCAATCGGTGATGAGTGCGCCATGATCTTGTGGTTGTCGCGTCGGTTGATTCGTTCACGGCGACATACCAGGATTGAGGGCGGTCCTGGATGGATGGTTGCACACATCACTACGATCGGAGTCATGACTGACCCTTAGATATCGGGCACGATGCCCAGCTGATGTCATATGTTCGGGCACGAGACCAAGTTACTTTATGGTTATGATTTCGGGTCAGGGACCCTAGATGGATTTCCAAGTTCATGACGGTTTACGGGAACCGGCATGAACCCTGGAAAGGTTATTGTGGTACATGACGGTTTATGGGAACCGGGCATGGAGGATGTTTTATATATATATATATATATGAATGGAATGGATATTATGGATCATGACGGTTTAGGGGAACCGGGCATGAATGTTTATGTTATGTATATATATGTTCATATACCTTCCTTTACTTGTTCTATCTCCTCCGGGGAGGGTCGTTGGCCTGGGTGGACCTTGGAGTAGTCACGGAGCACTGACTGAGTGGGAGTCGCCCCAGTTGGATTCCTTACTCTCAGGAAGGCTTGGATAGTAACCTCAGGATGGGTCATTGGTCTATGGACATTGACCTTGACTTTGAGAAGACTCGGATTGAGACCCAGGTAGCACGCGCGTAGCTTTGGAAACCGTGACAGGATTGGTTGTGTGAATGATATGTATATATGATATATGATTATGGATTATGATATGTGATATGTGGTGTGCACAGGTTTTGAGCAGTGGCTCGTGTACTTGGTTTCATGATGGTTTTGGGCTGAGTCCCTTATGGATTTGGGCAGTGGCCCATATATTTGATTTGATTATGGTTTTGGGCTTAGTTCCCACAGATGGTTTCTTTCGGAAAAATGGTTTTCCAATGCATGCATACTTTTTAGTGAAGGGTATAAATGTCTTTATGGAAATGTTTTTATAAACTATTTTTTTTGTCCACTCACAGCTTTTAATGTTATGACTGCTGTCAGGACCCACCCCGGTTTCACCCCGAAACCCGAGGTAAATCCCGCTCCCGTCTGACTCCCCGACACAAAACTCAAGTAAAACTCACTCAAATCCAGTCAAACGCAGGAGTAATTAAACACAATGTCCCGAAGGTAGCATTTACAGAGCATAGTACGAAAATACAGGGAAAAATAAAACCGATAAATACACGCACACGGAAGCCTTTAATCTATTCTGGGATCTCTCACGTCACTTCTATGCCTCGGACACTGCCTCGACGTCCAGACCCCGCGCTATCTCCACAACCTGGAGGGCAATTTAAAACAGAAGATGTGAGTGGACCAAACAGTACAAGAGTTCAAAACCATTTTACACGAAAATCGAGTTTAACCCTCCGTTTTGAAAACCACATGCATAACCAAATTTATGAACACAGTTATAAATCAATTTACCACAAACCGCATCATAAGAAACAGAAACACGAGAAACCAGTTAGAAAAACCACAGCATGTGAAATCATAAAACCATATCAGAAAACATAACATCCTATCATCATTTTCTGATCAAACCTGCTGGACCTATCCGAGTCTTTAAACTCCCGAGTCTTTAAACTCAATCCAGGCCTTAATCATATCCGAGTCTTTAAACTCAAGGCCTACGGGGGAAATATCAATATATCCGAGTCTTTAAACTCCCGAGTCTTTAAACTCCATCCGGGTCTTTAAACCCAATCCGGCCGGTCCCCCGTCACATATATCCGGGTCTTTAAACCCAATATCCAGATCCAGCAAATCCAATCCCAAAACCATTTGAAAACCATTTACCAATCCACATCCAAACCCGAATCCGAAATCACTGGTCTGATACCCTTCCGGCATCCAGAACCGTCATTCCGAACCCAAATCCGGAATCCACTTTCAACTTTAAAACCAAATCTCGTTTTCCGAAATCCGATTCTAAAACCGAAAACCAAATCATAGTTCGAAATCCCTTTATAAACATTTAAACCACTTATCCACTGAAATCCCAAATTCATAACCTCATATTCAGAAATCACACTTTTCTCTTAAAACGTGCTGAAAACCAAACTTTCTCAAAAACCGTGCAATTATGTAAAATCAACAAGGCATATCCGATAAACATAAAATCATAATTTTAAAACCATAAAACAATTATAAAAACAGTTGTGCATGCTCGAGTTTAGAGAAAGGGTCCACTCACAGTACTGAGCCCTACTCGCGTCCCGAACGTCCAGCACGTTCCTCGGCTTCCTCGGGAAATCCCGATCCTGTTCACAATCACCAAAGTACGTTACTAACACGTTCACGAAAGTTCACCTAAATTCCCTCAAAATTCCCCGAACCGAAAACCTAGAACCCGGGACCCTAAACCTTCACCCTCGCGGAACTACACTCAAACGATTTCCGATTGACCCGAAACCAACTCCATTGAACTCACCACAACTCCTAGACCAAAATCCATGTTGATCGCTTCTCCATACGCCGCCGCACGCGCCCCCACGCGCCGCCCAAAGTGGCTGTGCGTGGCCCTCACGCGCCAGCTACAGTGTCACCCCCCAACCTCGAGTGCACTGTGCTGAACTGGCCGCTGCAACTGGACCGGCGAGAGGCATTCTCTGCCGTCCGGCCACCAATTCACTCCCTCTCTTCTCCTACAGCTTCGTCCAGACACCACGAATCCATCCCTCAACTCCTCTAACCTCGACACAGTCCCGTCATCGTCGATTCAAGCTCGAACCAGACGGCCATCAATCCCCTGTTTTCCTTCCCGGCCACCCACGACTTCCCCCTTCACGGTGGCTACACCAACCTCTTCCTAGGACTCTACCAAACCTCAACCAACCCTCCTGGACTGTCGACTCAGCCCTAAACTCGACGACTCGCCGTTTAAAACCCACGGCCAAAACAGAGGACATAGAACACCTCCGTCATGCCATCCTCCGCCGTGCTTTCCCCGTCACGGCTACACAACCACTAGACTCCCAGACCTCCACTGAGTCCCCTAGACCTGCCCATGACCTTCGATTCCACCCTTAGACTCACAACTCGCAGTTCAAAACGCGACGGAAAAACAGGGCACAAACACGAAGAATTGGACTTACCTGCAACCGTCCACAACCGTGCTCGCCGCCGTGTTCCGTGGAGTCCACAGAGCCGCCTCAGCTTCCTTTTGAGGTCGCACACACCCGCACACGACCACAGCACCCCCCACAAGCCGTCAACCTTCTCTGTTTCCTCCCAGATTCCCGTAACTCATCCCCCTCACACTCACGACCACCGTGCCTCTCAACAGCCTCACCAGCTCCCTTTCAGTCTCCCGTTCCTCCCTCACTCACCAGAACTCGTCAATTACCACGATCAATCCTCAATTTCTCTCAATTTCCTCCCTCTGTTTCTCTCTGTGTGTCGAAGAATAAGAGTGCACAGCACGGGTGCACCCCAATTAATTGTGCCGTGAATGCACAGGATTCCACCAGAATCCTCTACACACAAGCCACCTGTCACAATCCACTCCACACACTTCCACATGGCCCAATCCCAGCCGTCCATTCCTTTCCTCTGTGCACAAATCCCTAGAAACCAAAAAGACCAAAATACCCTCCTGTTTTACTCATTTTACGGTTTTACCAAAACTTCCTAGACCCGTAACTCTCGCCTCGTAAGTCCGATGAGTACGTGCCGCCTGTCATCGAACTCAGGACGACAAGAACTATCTAACCATCCTAGGTCAACCTACCAAAACTCGATTATTCAAAAAGTCAACTATTCTCCCTAATTTACTCAAATTACGGTCATGCCCTCAACCTTCCGAACATCACAATTTCCTCCTCGGATGTCGGAATCAGGCATGCCACCTGCCTATGGATTCGTGACGTCCTAAACTACGTCCTGGTCACTGGTCAACCCCCATTTGACCACCCGAACTAAGAGTCAACTATTTTGTCCAAACTAGGGGCAACATCGTCATTCTAAACTTACGGACCTATCGGGACCAACTAACCACGGATTAATCTCACTAATCACACCTTAATCACTATCTTAATCCCGGCTCTCGGGACGGGTTGTTACAATCTACCCACCTAAAAAGAATTTCGCCCCCGAAATTCCACAACTAGTGTCCGACACTTAGGGTCTCCTATCTGGTCACCAACACTAGGTCAACAACAACCTCTCCTGGGTTCCCTGTCTATCATCTCCACCTTGGGTATTGCACACCATCCCCAACTACGATTACTACGGCCACCCTAGCTATGTAACAGCTACATGGTGTACGCAAGGGAAACTCTATGAACAGAAAACAAAGGTATTAGAAAATACCTTATTTCACACAGCACCCGACAGAAGTCATAGAGTACATCCTCGTATACAACCACCCGACCTTCCCAAACCAATTCGACTACTAACCCAAACAATCGTCCACCCATCTCCCTCGACTGCTATTCCGGCCACGGTCGGAATAACTCCACAAAGTCCTAAAGGCAAACTCTAGCTTGTGGGTTCTCTCCTTCCATAGTCTCAGATCGATCAATTATAGTCACTCCTTTCCTATACTTCCGTCACCCTCCTACGGAACTCACTGTACCACTCCAAGTCCTCTAGGAAAAACTCCTAGACTCTACCCTGAGATCCAACCACCAAACCGACAGCACAACCAAAAGTAAAACAAGTACCTGTCCTCGTATCTGGTGTCGACTGATCCTCCTGCTGAGTCATCGAACACACCCGGGCCTGAGATCCCGACGCTCTACCACGTCCCCTCGAACTACTCGTGGCTGTGCCACCACCTCTTCTCGGGCTTACTGTCCCTGACGCTGTACTCTGTCCAGGCTCCCCTACTCCTCGATCTACACCACTTTCCTGTGGCAACTGTGGACACTCACGTCTGAAATGACCTCGCTCCCCACAGTAGAAACACACATTCCAACCTGGTCCACTACTTGGTCTCCCCGTAGACGCTACCGACGTCGCACTCGCTTGCGGAGTCGGCGGTGCTCGGTAACCCCAAAATCCTGAACCCTGGACACTGCCGGGCCTACCAAAACGATCATCGCCCGACGATGACGATCCACCGAAATTACCTCTTTTCGGTGTCCGCTGGCTCGAAGCTCCAAGAATAGATGGTTCCCGACGTTGCACCGGCAAACTAGCCTCCACCCGCACTGCAGCGTCTGACAAGTCTCGAAGGGTAGCAAAAGATCTGGCCGTCACTATGGCTCGAATCTCACCTCGCAGGCCCAACTCAAACCTACGGCATTTCTCGGCTTCAGTGGCCACAAAAGCAGGAGCAAACCGAGACAACATCTGGTACTTCCGTTCATACTCTGCCACTGTCATATTCCCTTGCTGGAGCTGCAGAAACTCTGCCTCCTTGGCATCTCGGAAAGAACGAGGATAATACTGCTCCAGAAACCGTTCCCTGAATGTCTCACAGGTCACACTGTGGACATCCCAACCGGACAACTCGAGGGTATACCACCACTCATACGCCGCACCATCTTGTAAAAAGGTAGCCAACACTACTCGCTCCTCCGGCGGACAATGCATCACCGCAAAAATCCGCTCCAGTCTAGTAATCCACCTCTGGGCTTCCTCAGGATCAGCCCCACCACTAAAAGTAGTAGCTCCGAACCGCTGGGCTCGCCCAATCGTGGCACTCTCCGTCTCTCTTGCTACTTCTTCAGGTTGTGGAGAGGGTCTACGTCTCGGAGGCATCGTCAACCGCGCGCTGAAAGAGGCATAGAAGTAGTCAAACAATTGAAACACAACCTCACAAACCAACAAACCCCACAAACCCGACAAACCCATGCTCTGATACCAATTGTCAGGACCCACCCCGGTTTCACCCCGAAACCCGAGGTAAATCCCGCTCCCGTCTGACTCCCCGACACAAAACTCAAGTAAAACTCACTCAAATCCAGTCAAACGCAGGAGTAATTAAACACAATGTCCCGAAGGTAGCATTTACAGAGCATAGTACGAAAATACAGGGAAAAATAAAACCGATAAATACACGCACACGGAAGCCTTTAATCTATTCTGGGATCTCTCACGTCACTTCTATGCCTCGGACACTGCCTCGACGTCCAGACCCCGCGCTATCTCCACAACCTGGAGGGCAATTTAAAACAGAAGATGTGAGTGGACCAAACAGTACAAGAGTTCAAAACCATTTTACACGAAAATCGAGTTTAACCCTCCGTTTTGAAAACCACATGCATAACCAAATTTATGAACACAGTTATAAATCAATTTACCACAAACCGCATCATAAGAAACAGAAACACGAGAAACCAGTTAGAAAAACCACAGCATGTGAAATCATAAAACCATATCAGAAAACATAACATCCTATCATCATTTTCTGATCAAACCTGCTGGACCTATCCGAGTCTTTAAACTCCCGAGTCTTTAAACTCAATCCAGGCCTTAATCATATCCGAGTCTTTAAACTCAAGGCCTACGGGGGAAATATCAATATATCCGAGTCTTTAAACTCCCGAGTCTTTAAACTCCATCCGGGTCTTTAAACCCAATCCGGCCGGTCCCCCGTCACATATATCCGGGTCTTTAAACCCAATATCCAGATCCAGCAAATCCAATCCCAAAACCATTTGAAAACCATTTACCAATCCACATCCAAACCCGAATCCGAAATCACTGGTCTGATACCCTTCCGGCATCCAGAACCGTCATTCCGAACCCAAATCCGGAATCCACTTTCAACTTTAAAACCAAATCTCGTTTTCCGAAATCCGATTCTAAAACCGAAAACCAAATCATAGTTCGAAATCCCTTTATAAACATTTAAACCACTTATCCACTGAAATCCCAAATTCATAACCTCATATTCAGAAATCACACTTTTCTCTTAAAACGTGCTGAAAACCAAACTTTCTCAAAAACCGTGCAATTATGTAAAATCAACAAGGCATATCCGATAAACATAAAATCATAATTTTAAAACCATAAAACAATTATAAAAACAGTTGTGCATGCTCGAGTTTAGAGAAAGGGTCCACTCACAGTACTGAGCCCTACTCGCGTCCCGAACGTCCAGCACGTTCCTCGGCTTCCTCGGGAAATCCCGATCCTGTTCACAATCACCAAAGTACGTTACTAACACGTTCACGAAAGTTCACCTAAATTCCCTCAAAATTCCCCGAACCGAAAACCTAGAACCCGGGACCCTAAACCTTCACCCTCGCGGAACTACACTCAAACGATTTCCGATTGACCCGAAACCAACTCCATTGAACTCACCACAACTCCTAGACCAAAATCCATGTTGATCGCTTCTCCATACGCCGCCGCACGCGCCCCCACGCGCCGCCCAAAGTGGCTGCGCGTGGCCCTCACGCGCCAGCTACAGTGTCACCCCCAACCTCGAGTGCACTGTGCTGAACTGGCCGCTGCAACTGGACCGGCGAGAGGCATTCTCTGCCGTCCGGCCACCAATTCACTCCCTCTCTTCTCCTACAGCTTCGTCCAGACACCACGAATCCATCCCTCAACTCCTCTAACCTCGACACAGTCCCGTCATCGTCGATTCAAGCTCGAACCAGACGGCCATCAATCCCCTGTTTTCCTTCCCGGCCACCCACGACTTCCCCCTTCACGGTGGCTACACCAACCTCTTCCTAGGACTCTACCAAACCTCAACCAACCCTCCTGGACTGTCGACTCAGCCCTAAACTCGACGACTCGCCGTTTAAAACCCACGGCCAAAACAGAGGACATAGAACACCTCCGTCATGCCATCCTCCGCCGTGCTTTCCCCGTCACGGCTACACAACCACTAGACTCCCAGACCTCCACTGAGTCCCCTAGACCTGCCCATGACCTTCGATTCCACCCTTAGACTCACAACTCGCAGTTCAAAACGCGACGGAAAAACAGGGCACAAACACGAAGAATTGGACTTACCTGCAACCGTCCACAACCGTGCTCGCCGCCGTGTTCCGTGGAGTCCACAGAGCCGCCTCAGCTTCCTTTTGAGGTCGCACACACCCGCACACGACCACAGCACCCCCCACAAGCCGTCAACCTTCTCTGTTTCCTCCCAGATTCCCGTAACTCATCCCCCTCACACTCACGACCACCGTGCCTCTCAACAGCCTCACCAGCTCCCTTTCAGTCTCCCGTTCCTCCCTCACTCACCAGAACTCGTCAATTACCACGATCAATCCTCAATTTCTCTCAATTTCCTCCCTCTGTTTCTCTCTGTGTGTCGAAGAACAAGAGTGCACAGCACGGGTGCACCCCAATTAATTGTGCCGTGAATGCACAGGATTCCACCAGAATCCTCTACACACAAGCCACCTGTCACAATCCACTCCACACACTTCCACATGGCCCAATCCCAGCCGTCCATTCCTTTCCTCTGTGCACAAATCCCTAGAAACCAAAAAGACCAAAATACCCTCCTGTTTTACTCATTTTACGGTTTTACCAAAACTTCCTAGACCCGTAACTCTCGCCTCGTAAGTCCGATGAGTACGTGCCGCCTGTCATCGAACTCAGGACGACAAGAACTATCTAACCATCCTAGGTCAACCTACCAAAACTCGATTATTCAAAAAGTCAACTATTCTCCCTAATTTACTCAAATTACGGTCATGCCCTCAACCTTCCGAACATCACAATTTCCTCCTCGGATGTCGGAATCAGGCGTGCCACCTGCCTATGGATTCGTGACGTCCTAAACTACGTCCTGGTCACTGGTCAACCCCCATTTGACCACCCGAACTAAGAGTCAACTATTTTGTCCAAACTAGGGGCAACATCGTCATTCTAAACTTACGGACCTATCGGGACCAACTAACCACGGATTAATCTTACTAATCACACCTTAATCACTATCTTAATCCCGGCTCTCGGGACGGGTTGTTACAATCTACCCACCTAAAAAGAATTTCGCCCCCGAAATTCCACAACTAGTGTCCGACACTTAGGGTCTCCTATCTGGTCACCAACACTAGGTCAACAACAACCTCTCCTGGGTTCCCTGTCTATCATCTCCACCTTGGGTATTGCACACCATCCACAACTACGATTACTACGGCCACCCTAGCTATGTAACAGCTACATGGTGTACGCAAGGGAAACTCTATGAACAGAAAACAAAGGTATTAGAAAATACCTTATTTCACACAGCACCCGACAGAAGTCATAGAGTACATCCTCGTATACAACCACCCGACCTTCCCAAACCAATTCTACTACTAACCCAAACAATCGTCCACCCATCTCCCTCGACTGCTATTCCGGCCACGGTCGGAATAACTCCACAAAGTCCTAAAGGCAAACTCTAGCTTGTGGGTTCTCTCCTTCCATAGTCTCAGATCGATCAATTATAGTCACTCCTTTCCTATACTTCCGTCACCCTCCTACGGAACTCACTGTACCACTCCAAGTCCTCTAGGAAAAACTCCTAGACTCTACCCTGAGATCCAACCACCAAACCGACAGCACAACCAAAAGTAAAACAAGTACCTGTCCTCGTATCTGGTGTCGACTGATCCTCCTGCTGAGTCATCGAACACACCCGGGCCTGAGATCCCGACGCTCTACCACGTCCCCTCGAACTACTCGTGGCTGTGCCACCACCTCTTCTCGGGCTTACTGTCCCTGACGCTGTACTCTGTCCAGGATCCCCTACTCCTCGATCTACACCACTTTCCTGTGGCAACTGTGGACACTCACGTCTGAAATGACCTCGCTCCCCACAGTAGAAACACACATTCCAACCTGGTCCACTACTTGGTCTCCCCGTAGACGCTACCGACGTCGCACTCGCTTGCGGAGTCGGCGGTGCTCGGTAACCCCAAAATCCTGAACCCTGGACACTGCCGGGCCTACCAAAACGATCATCGCCCGACGATGACGATCCACCGAAATTACCTCTTTTCGGTGTCCGCTGGCTCGAAGCTCCAAGAATAGATGGTTCCCGACGTTGCACCGGCAAACTAGCCTCCACCCGCACTGCAGCGTCTGACAAGTCTCGAAGGGTAGCAAAAGATCTGGCCGTCACTATGGCTCGAATCTCACCTCGCAGGCCCAACTCAAACCTACGGCATTTCTCGGCTTCAGTGGCCACAAAAGCAGGAGCAAACCGAGACAACATCTGGTACTTCCGTTCATACTCTGCCACTGTCATATTCCCTTGCTGGAGCTGCAGAAACTCTGCCTCCTTGGCATCTCGGAAAGAACGAGGATAATACTGCTCCAGAAACCGTTCCCTGAATGTCTCACAGGTCACACTGTGGACATCCCAACCGGACAACTCGAGGGTATACCACCACTCATACGCCGCACCATCTTGTAAAAAGGTAGCCAACACTACTCGCTCCTCCGGCGGACAATGCATCACCGCAAAAATCCGCTCCAGTCTAGTAATCCACCTCTGGGCTTCCTCAGGATCAGCCCCACCACTAAAAGTAGTAGCTCCGAACCGCTGGGCTCGCCCAATCGTGGCACTCTCCGTCTCTCTTGCTACTTCTTCAGGTTGTGGAGAGGGTCTACGTCTCGGAGGCATCGTCAACCGCGCGCTGAAAGAGGCATAGAAGTAGTCAAACAATTGAAACACAACCTCACAAACCAACAAACCCCACAAACCCGACAAACCCATGCTCTGATACCAATTGTCAGGACCCACCCCGGTTTCACCCCGAAACCCGAGGTAAATCCCGCTCCCGTCTGACTCCCCGACACAAAACTCAAGTAAAACTCACTCAAATCCAGTCAAACGCAGGAGTAATTAAACACAATGTCCCGAAGGTAGCATTTACAGAGCATAGTACGAAAATACAGGGAAAAATAAAACCGATAAATACACGCACACGGAAGCCTTTAATCTATTCTGGGATCTCTCACGTCACTTCTATGCCTCGGACACTGCCTCGACGTCCAGACCCCGCGCTATCTCCACAACCTGGAGGGCAATTTAAAACAGAAGATGTGAGTGGACCAAACAGTACAAGAGTTCAAAACCATTTTACACGAAAATCGAGTTTAACCCTCCGTTTTGAAAACCACATGCATAACCAAATTTATGAACACAGTTATAAATCAATTTACCACAAACCGCATCATAAGAAACAGAAACACGAGAAACCAGTTAGAAAAACCACAGCATGTGAAATCATAAAACCATATCAGAAAACATAACATCCTATCATCATTTTCTGATCAAACCTGCTGGACCTATCCGAGTCTTTAAACTCCCGAGTCTTTAAACTCAATCCAGGCCTTAATCATATCCGAGTCTTTAAACTCAAGGCCTACGGGGGAAATATCAATATATCCGAGTCTTTAAACTCCCGAGTCTTTAAACTCCATCCGGGTCTTTAAACCCAATCCAGCCGGTCCCCCGTCACATATATCCGGGTCTTTAAACCCAATATCCAGATCCAGCAAATCCAATCCCAAAACCATTTGAAAACCATTTACCAATCCACATCCAAACCCGAATCCGAAATCACTGGTCTGATACCCTTCCGGCATCCAGAACCGTCATTCCGAACCCAAATCCGGAATCCACTTTCAACTTTAAAACCAAATCTCGTTTTCCGAAATCCGATTCTAAAACCGAAAACCAAATCATAGTTCGAAATCCCTTTATAAACATTTAAACCACTTATCCACTGAAATCCCAAATTCATAACCTCATATTCAGAAATCACACTTTTCTCTTAAAACGTGCTGAAAACCAAACTTTCTCAAAAACCGTGCAATTATGTAAAATCAACAAGGCATATCCGATAAACATAAAATCATAATTTTAAAACCATAAAACAATTATAAAAACAGTTGTGCATGCTCGAGTTTAGAGAAAGGGTCCACTCACAATACTGAGCCCTACTCGCGTCCCGAACGTCCAGCACGTTCCTCGGCTTCCTCGGGAAATCCCGATCCTGTTCACAATCACCAAAGTACGTTACTAACACGTTCACGAAAGTTCACCTAAATTCCCTCAAAATTCCCCGAACCGAAAACCTAGAACCCGGGACCCTAAACCTTCACCCTCGCGGAACTACACTCAAACGATTTCCGATTGACCCGAAACCAACTCCATTGAACTCACCACAACTCCTAGACCAAAATCCATGTTGATCGCTTCTCCATACGCCGCCGCACGCGCCCCCACGCGCCGCCCAAAGTGGATGCGCGTGGCCCTCACGCGCCAGCTACAGTGTCACCCCCCAACCTCGAGTGCACTGTGCTGAACTGGCCGCTGCAACTGGACCGGCGAGAGGCATTCTCTGCCGTCCGGCCACCAATTCACTCCCTCTCTTCTCCTACAGCTTCGTCCAGACACCACGAATCCATCCCTCAACTCCTCTAACCTCGACACAGTCCCGTCATCGTCGATTCAAGCTCGAACCAGACGGCCATCAATCCCCTGTTTTCCTTCCCGGCCACCCACGACTTCCCCCTTCACGGTGGCTACACCAACCTCTTCCTAGGACTCTACCAAACCTCAACCAACCCTCCTGGACTGTCGACTCAGCCCTAAACTCGACGACTCGCCGTTTAAAACCCACAGCCAAAACAGAGGACATAGAACACCTCCGTCATGCCATCCTCCGCCGTGCTTTCCCCGTCACGGCTACACAACCACTAGACTCCCAGACCTCCACTGAGTCCCCTAGACCTACCCATGACCTTCGATTCCACCCTTAGACTCACAACTCGCAGTTCAAAACGCGACGGAAAAACAGGGCACAAACACGAAGAATTGGACTTACCTGCAACCGTCCACAACCGTGCTCGCCGCCGTGTTCCGTGGAGTCCACAGAGCCGCCTCAGCTTCCTTTTGAGGTCGCACACACCCGCACATGACCACAGCACCCCCCACAAGCCGTCAACCTTCTCTGTTTCCTCCCAGATTCCCGTAACTCATCCCCCTCACACTCACGACCACCGTGCCTCTCAACAGCCTCACCAGCTCCCTTTCAGTCTCCCGTTCCTCCCTCACTCACCAGAACTCGTCAATTACCACGATCAATCCTCAATTTCTCTCAATTTCCTCCCTATGTTTCTCTCTGTGTGTCGAAGAACAAGAGTGCACAGCACGGGTGCACCCCAATTAATTGTGCCGTGAATGCACAGGATTCCACCAGAATCCTCTACACACAAGCCACCTGTCACAATCCACTCCACACACTTCCACATGGCCCAATCCCAGCCGTCCATTCCTTTCCTCTGTGCACAAATCCCTAGAAACCAAAAAGACCAAAATACCCTCCTGTTTTACTCATTTTACGGTTTTACCAAAACTTCCTAGACCCGTAACTCTCGCCTCGTAAGTCCGATGAGTACGTGCCGCCTGTCATCGAACTCAGGACGACAAGAACTATCTAACCATCCTAGGTCAACCTACCAAAACTCGATTATTCAAAAAGTTAACTATTCCCCCTAATTTACTCAAATTACGGTCATGCCCTCAACCTTCCGAACATCACAATTTCCTCCTCGGATGTCGGAATCAGGCGTGCCACCTGCCTATGGATTCGTGACGTCCTAAACTACGTCCTGGTCACTGGTCAACCCCCATTTGACCACCCGAACTAAGAGTCAACTATTTTGTCCAAACTAGGGGCAACATCGTCATTCTAAACTTACGGACCTATCGGGACCAACTAACCACGGATTAATCTCACTAATCACACCTTAATCACTATCTTAATCCCGGCTCTCGGGACGGGTTGTTACAACTGCCCTTCAGGTTGATAGCGGATGTGGACTGTAGCAGAGACCGAGATATCACATACCTCCTCCGGATCCTGGCGTACTCTGATAGCTCGAGAGGGTAAAGGTTGGAAATATCCCTTGTCTGACACTCCGTGTCAGACGGGAGTAGGGTCATCCCGCATTAATCCCGGGGGATTGGAATGGGTCCTATCATGTATTAATACAAAATTAATACATATTAAGCAATGAAATGGGGCTAGTCTTTTTTTACCTTGTTTCTGTGCATTGGGATGAAGGTTTTTAAGTAAAAATTTGGCAGTCCTGTTCTTAACAAGGATAATAGTAATGTAGGGAATGAAGAGTGTTTTGGTGATTATTTTTAACGAAATTTTATTAGCAATCGGGTGGATTGAGTAGTTTAGGTGGTAATGATGGGATCCTTATGGCCCATTTCTATTTAGGGTTAAACCGAATTGCACACAAAATCTCCTTTCAATGAACTTTGATAATTAATTGATATTTTGTCATTAGTATTGTAAAGTCACCGAGTTTCCTAGCTATCACTATAACTTGTTAGCAAACCTATGTACATAGATAAAGATAGAAACTGTGGAAATTTATAGAAAGGTCAGGCTTTATTTTTGTGTTATTTATGCTAAGCCTTTTACATGATGGTGTTAACTCTTTCTTTAATTTTTTGACATATAGATGGAGAACTATTTGATAAATGATAATGACACATTTATGGAACCTCTAAGTGCTGACATGGAATCGCAACCACCACTTGTTGGAATTGATCAATTCCAACTAGTCCCTACATCACAAAACAATGCACCACATGTGGGAGAAGCAGGATCAAATGCTGCTGGGAGTTCTAGGACGGAAGCACCATCAAATCATGTTAAAAAGAAAGGCAAAACCATGGGAATTAATAGGCCATGCTGGGGCAAGGTAGGGAAGGAAAGATTTTTGTTCAACAAATTTGGACAGACTATTTCCCCTCATGAGAACGTGGCCAAATATGGACGTTTCTTAGCAATGTTGGCACGTGATCCACGTTTGTGTCCACTCGATGCTCCTGATTGGCATAAATTAGACACTTCTAAGATTGAGTCCGCTTGGCAGCGTGTATAGGTGTAGTTGGTTGCCTTTATATCAATTGTTCAATCATCCAATTCCTAATTATATCTTGTATGCCATCATATATCTTGTATGCCCTCATAGGATTTTTTTTTTTTTTTTTTTAGCGTTGATTGATAATGTAAGACCCGTGTCCTGGAGGGAACGGTGAACAATCCCACATTCCTGCGAGGGGGGAATGGTCTGGGAAGGGAATGGTGGTGTGCCTTAAAGGTGTAGGCACACACCTATCTAGCATGAGGCCTTTTGGGAGCTCAGTGGCTTTGGGGGGGATTGGAACCCCAAAGTTAAGCGAGTTGAGGCTGGTGCAATTCCAGATGGGTGACCCCCTGGGAAGTTGCACCGTGAGCTCCCGAAAACAAAACCGTGAGGGCAAGGGCAAGGAGGCCCAAAGCGGACAATATCGTGCTAGATGAATCGGGACCTGACAGAAGAGGGTCGGGTCCTGACAGATAAGATGGAGCACTTGTTTATGTAGGTGACAATTGATTGGACACTTCCGAGAGCTACTGGGAAGGAGGCCATTGTGAAGGCCAATGTTGCACATAAATTGAATGATCGTTTCCGAAGTTGGAGGGAAAAGCTCCGTAGGCTATATTATCTGTCATTTGAGTACTCGACGGAAAGTTTCAATATTGGGGAAAAAGATGAACGAGTTAATGAAGGTCAATGATGTAAGTTAGTAGCACATTGGGATGAAAAAAAGAACAAGGTTTGTTTCTCAAATATGCAATTTAGAATGGAGACTATATATTGTGCATTGAAGTGTACTAATATTAACAATTTGCTATTTTTTATATTTCAAACCAGGAAAGATGCAAAACAAATTCAAGCAATAGGAAACATTTAAAGATGAGTCACACAACTAGAACTACAACTTTTGCTCAAAATCGACATGAATACGTAAGTTAATCATACACTTTAATATAATTATATTATTATAAATGGAGATTGTTTGACATTGCGGATTGCCTCAGTGAAAATTCTAGTTAGTCTTTAAATGAACTTTGTTGTTGCTGCGATTCTAGTGATGGTAACGTGTACTTGGCAGCGCTTTTGAAAATCTTTTGGTTAATCTTGATGGGATACTCCTCTAATTGATGCTCTTGAGGTTTTTTGTATCTAGGGATGTTCAAGTTGAATTGGATATGTAGATGTAGATGTTTATTTGAATTTGAAGTTTGGGTACATGTTTCATTTTGAGTTGGATTCTGCATCTAGGGAGGTTGTTGTCTAATCTAAAGTATACACCTAGTAATTGTATGTCTAGTGGATGATGTATAGTCTAGGGAGGCTTCATTTAGAGATTGTATTGATGGATGATGTTTCTCTTATTATATTATCTAATGGAACATTTTTTTTTATATACACCTAGTTTCTTATTTTGTAATGATGGATGATGTTTCCTATAAAATGTGTTCAATTTTTTTTTCTTGGCGATGGACCTTTAAAAAAAAATACAATTCTAAGCAACAAATTGGTATACAATCAATTCTGTACAAATTGGTATAGGATTGTACAAAATTGATTGTATACAAATTTGTATACATTATCAAAGGACACAAATTTATAAATGTGTCAAAAAACACCTTTGTACTCAAAAAATAAATGATATAATATTGCATCTATGGACACCAAATAAGTTTTATTTGTACTTATTAACTGTGACCCAATAATTGGTTTTGTGCGCTTTGATCAATCGTGACGGCCACCTAGTACACTGACCACCCATTAGTGGCTGCATTATGGCCATTGGTCATTAGACAGAATAATTTGTGTCTTTAGCGTTAAAAGACACTAATAATTAATAGTGGTATCAACTTATATTTCTATAGCACAGGGGCGGACCTAGAAAATATTTTGGGGAGGATCAATTTGTGAAGTGCCACAAAAGAATTTAGACATAAAATATGTTATAAAATTACAAAACACTATATTAGCATTTATATTCATCGAAAATTATAATATACAATTGTTTACATATAATGAAATCATTGTATTATATAATTTTGTTGTCAATACAAGTAAACATATTTCTTTTAATATGAAGAACTACTATATATAACTGAACTATTAATTTTTTATTATATCACAAAATATAATTTTCAGAATACTTATAGCGAAAATAATCTTCCTACTATTTTTCTCATTAAGAATCATTATAATTACAAAATGATTTTTTTTAAGAAAATCCATATATACCATTATAAAAATGAAATAAAATTGAAAATCTTATCATATTATTTCGCATAAGAACTCATTTTTTATTAGTGTTTAAGTATCGGGTATCTTATTTTATTTTGCAAGTGCTTTCCTTAATATAGGTGTGGTAGGAATCAAAAATATAAAGTGTGTTTTGTCTCAGTAAAAAAAATAAAATAAGTAGGTGTCTTCTAGTAAACAAAAAAAAAGTAAGGTGGTAAAAGAAAAGGTATCTTGTTTACGATAATAAGGGTTGCTAGAAGGAAGCGGATTAAACAGATATAAAGCCATGTCTACTAGGTGATGTCTTCTTTAGGAGTTACCTCAGCTGACTCTACAATTTTTCAAGATCTGTTCATGTTCAACGGCAATTTTTCAAGCAAGCAGGGGGTCAATTCCAACCTTTATACGTTATCCTCCGGCGAGGAGAGGGTCAAGTGACCTTATTTGCCCCTATGTGGATCCATCACTGATTTGAGGGTTATATCAAAATTTAGCCGTAAAAAATAATAGTTTTTTTAATGAATAATGTATAGTTATATTTTACCATCATTAACTATTTTAGGACGATGTCATTATTATTTTAATATTTTAGCAATATTTTCTATATGTTTTAAATTTAAAGATAATTTAATTAAACTAATATAATATTTAAAAAATATATATTGTTATGAGAAAATAATTTTGTGATAAGATTTGAAGTGGGAAATAATTTTTGAGCTATGATTTTTTGGTGACATGTGTCAACATGTGAGTAAATCTCTTGATTTTCAATTATAGGGTGGCTATGTGGTGCATGCCTGGTTTTGTGAGAATATATTCAAGTGTCACATGTCCCGTCGTGACTAAATGTCTATATGTTCGGGAACTATTAAAACATTGAGTGTAAATGGTGAGCACTTAATTATAATAAGGATCGGAACCCATTATATATTTAGGAAATATGAAATTTCTTAAATATTTGGACAAATTTAAGAAAATATTTGACCATTAGCCCTTGATCAAAATTTGTCTATGGTCTTCGGCCTTATGGTTGAAGATCAGTTTTTGACTAAACTTTCCTGCAATTTGGCTTTTCGTCCCATAGTTAGAGATCGACGACCTACGGATCAACATGTTATATGCCCCAAGGATGCCAAGTGTAATTTATTCTTATACTACTCGTTGAGACTCCAAGTTAGAAAGCAAAATAAAAATCCATTGACTTGTTTACTATTGAAAATTTGGAGGGACTTTGAACCCATAGAAGCTTTTATTCGTAATTTGTTTATAAATTTCTGGTGAAACAACTGTTTAATATGCATATAAGAAATATGTTTGCATTCGCTTTAAGGTGGATGTGCATAATTATAAAAGTAAATTATTGTTATACCCTTAACAATTTTTACTTTTATTTAAAATCTTTAATGCTTGTATATTAAACAAAATAAGACCTTACTTCAAACTTTTTTTATTCAAAAGTCTCTAAATAGAATTTATAAGTAATAAATTCCACATCTACCCTTTTATATCTCAATAAAAAAAATTAGTGAGTTATTGAGAATTCCTTTAAACAATTAAAAATAATATTATATTTTTTTGTCATCTTTGCCCCATGTGCCCTTAGTGTTTGATTTGTTTGGCCTCTTGGGCACTTTATTATATTATTCATATAATAAATATTATATATATATATATATATATTGTATATAGTTACAATTAAACTTTTTAAAAAATAAAATCCGTATTGTTTGGAGTTCAACGGTAGGATATATAATTTTTTTTTTTTGGGGGGAGGAGGGGGGGGGGGGGGGGGTGGTGTGGGTGGAGATGGTGGTGGAAACTCATAAGACATAGGGTTTAATTCTTAAATTTTGGTACAAAATTCAAGAATTAAACCCTAAATTATACGAAATTAACCAAATTATTTAATATCGGAAGATAAAAAAATTTTAAATTTAAAAGTATTTTTGAAGAATTATTGATTTTAATTATCTTACTTTAAGTTAGATTAGATATTCATATTACTCTTAAAATGAGCAAGTGAAAAAAAAATAGAAGTAATATTTTCATAATCCTCAATATAATCTTATAATAAAAAAATACAAAATAAAAAGTAATGTTGAAATCATGATTGATTTTGGTAAGTGTTTTTTAGATTGTTGTTGGATTAGTTTACAATTAGATGTCATTAGTTTTAAATTTATATAAAAATTATGGTCTATTTTAAATTATATAGTCATTTGACTAGTCAAAGGACCTATGAGTTTAATTTTTCTATATGCAAGTTTTTTAATAAACTTATATATTAATAAGGACCTATGAGTTAATTGCCCTAATTATAATTGATTATCGGGTTTTTTGTTTACAAATTTGATAATTGTAATAGTTAATTTCTGAAAACATTGCGCTAACAGTTTAAGTATTATGGTGAACCGTCAATTTAATAGATACATATGGACAACAAAATCATCACTAATTTATTTTGAATTTTCAGAGACGAACTTTACATAATATTTTAAGAAATCGAGATTATCACATTTGGATAAAAAAAAAATAGTGATTAATCATAGGAGAAAAAATATATTCACTCTAAAGCACGATGTACTTAGTGCGGTGAGATATTGTAGCCATTCCGCAAAGAATATTCATTGAGCAATTTGAACTTGTTATCCATAATTGTGACATGAATTTAA
Organism: Prinsepia uniflora; assembly: GCA_032719365.1. Classification (NCBI taxonomy): domain Eukaryota; kingdom Viridiplantae; phylum Streptophyta; class Magnoliopsida; order Rosales; family Rosaceae; genus Prinsepia; species Prinsepia uniflora. Next base: position 30,103,086 of record CM064868.1, read on the forward strand.
AGTATACATGTGGTCTCTAGTAAAAGAAAATTCATAATTAACCACATCTTACCCATGAGAATGATAGCTCCTAGGCCCAACAGAAATGCCAACAAATGTATATAACTCTCTACAAACCTAATAAGCTCCGATTTTGTATTCGAAAACTATTCATAATTCAACTAATAAAATAAGTTTATCTATCTTGATGATCTTAATTGTCCCTATTGTTTGGTATTTAGAATCGAAGAAGAGTAGAAGAGAAGAAAGAGAAGTAGGAAGAAGAGGAAATTGAAGTTTGAAAGGAAAGGATTAATATAAATTGATCTATTGATTTACTTGTTTGTTTACAACAAAATCTTAGCTATAATGTTACTCTAACACAAGCTTATATACTGATCGTTCAAATTCCTCATTTCCAATTTCGTTTGTACAAAAAATAAGATCTTGAGTGAAAGGAAATTCATTAACAATAAAAAAAAAGTCTCTCGCAAGGAGAGTAGCATGAGTCACAAGGATAGGGTTTTAGGATTTCCACCGCCAAGGAAGTTCGGGTTCTTACTGTTGCTTTCATTAGGAGGCTGCCAGGACACATGGTGGGTAAAAGCTTTCGATTTGGGATGACTCGGGCAAAGCATATGGAAATTGAGGCACTAGAACGCAGTTTTGGAGAGGGGTTTCATCTCTCTGAGAAGGAAAGAATGGGAGTCAAATTATAGAACGATGCGACTTCTAACCTCTTAGTGGGAAACTAGTTCTGTCTCGTGGTGGAGGTTCTCACTTCTCACTACCAGGACAACGAACTTAGAGGTGTTCATACACCTTTTTTGTGGTCTATGGAAATGGACTGATGTGGTTTTGATAAGGGCGATATGGGAGGGAAGGTACCTGGCTTTCTTTGCGGCAAGAATGGACATGTTGAGGGTGCTAGATATGGAGTCGTGGAGTTTTGATGAGGCTTTAGTTTTGGTGGCTAATGCATTGAGAAGTAGAAACCCTCGTATGATGGACCTACGGTTTGTGACCTTAGGATACATGTTCATGGGATGCCAGTCTTTAGCATGTCTATGAATGAGGTTTCTAAAGATGGTGGTCTGATTGGAGGGGTAATCAATGTGGACAAGCGGTGGGACAGTGAGTGTATTGGCAAGTTTGCATGGGTCTGAGTACATGTTAATATATAGGAGCCATTGATGTATGGTGTGACACACCCCGATTCAAAAAGTCCATTTATGGCACGAAATTCGAGGCGTGCTGGCCGACATCCAGACGATGACGCCTAAATGACGAAGCCATTCAAGTTAAGACGGCGTGTTTTAGGAGGTTTGGTGAAACCTAGCTGGTGAAAACCAATCACATTTCACCCAACAGCGAAAGCTTAGAGTATGGACAATAAAAATGATGATCATACATTACACACTACCTGCAGTTACCCGATTACAACGTCTGTTCACTCCAAGCCCATAATGGGTGTCAAAGCAGTATCCATGCCTCCTCGAAGTACTTGTGCGCCAACAAGACCTAAGGGGTTTAAAATACAAGGGTGAGTGGACCCAGTTGCTTATTTCAATGTAAAACCACAATTTCATTAAAATATACTTTAACCCCTCATTTTTTTATTAAAATTCAAAATAGTTATAACATACTTGCACGTAATACGAGAAATAATAATAACAATAACTTAATAATAATTTAAATAATGCGACCAGATGAGCCATGCTAAAATCATAAATACATCACAATGTCAACCCACATCAAATTGCTCTTGAGTTGCTCGAGTCTCACACTCGTAACTAATACTAGGTATCCTGCTCGCGTACCACAACCACGTGAAGAACTGGGTGCGATGCACCATCACAACTAGTCACCTACTCCGCCCCTGCCTCCAGCACCACCCTTGCTCCATACTCTCTTAGAACATGACTTAGAGGTTTAACTTGTTATATTTGTTTGCTTGCTAAGAGGTACTATTTTTCTCCCACCAGATTTATTTTGAACTAGCTGGGTTTTATGATGAGAGTTTTAATGAGGCTTCAAACACATCTACGTCACCACTTAAGTGTATTCATTCCCTCTATCAATGAAATCTTCATTTAGATTTAAAAAAAAAATCGGCACAAAAATTTAATTTGAGAACTTTGCACACATAGAAAAAAATAAACACTAATAAACCTTGGGTAACAAGTAATATATTCCTTTCCTTTGTACTCTCAAATTCTGCCATGTATTCCAACAAATTAAAGAACAACATACTCACTCTGTAAGCTGAAAACAAGTTGATGATCATTCAAAGGAATTCAATAAAAACTCAAATTTCAAACAAAGGAAAAATATTTATACAGGAAAAACAAATGATATATGTATGAACTGTTGTGAAATACGTTCAAAACAGTACCATCATTTCATTCAGTTAAACCCCTTTATATAGAAGTAAGGTTAGAATTTAGTATAAAGCACAAGATTACCTATCTACCATCTTTACAAATGACTAAACTACCTCTCATAACCTTACATAAATAGCCACACACTTTGATATATTTACAACACTCCCCCTTGGATATTTCATGTAATATTGCTGTTCGGCTATGCGCCTACATGCTGCCTCGTTAGAACCTTGTCAGTTGACAAAAACCATGTGGGACAAAAATAATTTTGGTTGAAGGAAAAAGATTGCAACACGCGTGGATCGTAATCGCATCGGGATATCTGGAGGCAGTTGAAATCGTCACTTTTGGAACATTGGTAAATACTCCATCTTTGAGATAGTATGTATTAAGGTTGCTACACCAAAACCTTGCCCAGGAAACCCAGTGGGAAAAACCTATGGTCGAAGGGAAAAGATGATCAAATGCATATGAGTCAAATCATGACATCTTCAAAATGCATAATTAATGGGGTGATCATAATAAATGTGTGCCTTATTAAAACCTAGCCAGGTAACAAAACACAATGGGGCAAAATAACCTTGGTCATAGGACAAAAGAGTACACGATGATCATGAGAATATGCTTCGGGATACTCCAATATACTTTTGGATACTTGGTATGCTTCGGGATACTCCCCCTGATGTCGACTCCCCCTGAAATTAAGAATTTGGTAGATCAGCTAGTCTACCCAAGCTAATACCATGAATATGCTTCTGGAAAGTTGCATTGGATGATGATGGCTTGTTGTTGTCTCCTATAATGAAACTGATCCTCATCTGCCCTATAAAGGTAGCATTATCCTAGTGGATAATCTTCGGTTCATTAGTGGTGGAATGCAGTCCACAAGCACTTCAAATATGCCTCGTAATGGCTCTTAGCCATATACATTCACAAGTTGTTTCGTGAAGAGTTAGAATCTTCGTATGATTCGAAGATGTAGAAATAAGGGTCTGTTTCTTAGACCTCTAAGATATTGTTGTGTTCCCAATGGTAAAGACATAACCAGTTTGAGAACGTACCTTATGTGGGTCTAATAATTAGCCTACATTAGTATACCCGATAAGGCAATACATCATTCTGAGAACCAAGGAGGTTTTATTCATTCTTCGATGCATAGAGATAGAATAAACCCATATCTCATGTAGCATTAAGGTATTGGAAAATGTCTTTTATGCCATTCTAGTGGCAGCGTGTTGGCGCAAAGATGAATGTAGCTAGCAAGTTCACAGCGGATGAAATGCCCAGTCTAGTGCATTTGAATCAAGTACAATAATGCGCTTATTGCACTTAGATATGAAACTTCTTGTCTCACTATCTCTTCGTTATCATCTGTCAGACGAAACAGGTCCTTTTTAGGATCTAGACTACGGATGATCATAGGCGTACTTGAAAGTTTTTCTTTATCCTCATTAAAGCAACTCAACATATTTTTGATGTAGTATCAACATCTTTTTGATGTAGTATCAACATCTTCTGGATGTAGTATCAACATCTTCTGGATGTAGTATCAACGTCTTCTGGATGTAGTATAAACATCTTCTTGATGTAGTATCAACATATTCTTGAGTTAGTATCAACATCTTCCAGATGTGATTTAATTAATAGACTAAAACCTTATATGCATAGTACTGGAATTTCAGGTCGAGAAAAAATTTCGTTCTCTTAAGATCATTCATTTCAAAATCCAACTTCAAGTACTTATTAGTTTCATTGGTTTCTTCTGGAATACCAATCAATAGCAAATCTGGAACTTGTTTTCTTAATTAACACATATGGGTATTCTTCGTTGTCCCACTCTGATCAAATACTCACTTAGACAGTTATATCACATCCGTCCAGATTATCTCAATCTGTAAAGTGAACGCCTCAAACATGTAGAGAGCGTGTTCCGTGGTCTGGAAATATTTGCATCAAATATTTTAAATCTTTCAAGAACTTTCAAACATATCTCTGTATTCAAATCCTCATAGAGATAACCAGTAACCACATCCATAAGCTGCATATTCCGTTTTTTCCGAAAAACTACCATACTGATAAGGTATCAGAACGTTAAGACGTTCATTATGAGAGAATACGTCTCCACGTAATCAATCTCAGGGCATTGAAAAAACTGTGCGCCTTTAAATGAGTTGTACATCGCACAATCTCATCTTACTCATTACTCTTCCTTATGACTACCCATTTAAATTCTGTAGGTTTAATATGGGGAGGTATGGGAACTACAGGTCCAAATACCTTCTTTTTTGTCAAGGAATCTAATTCAACCTGGATTGGTTCTTTCCATTTTTGGCCAATTTTCTCTGTGTTGGCATTCATTCATCAACGGAGTAAAGGTTCGATCTCATCTCTAGTTATTATTTCGGTAGCTATTGCGTATACATATAAATCATCGATGATAATATCATTCTGATTCCCTATCTCACATAAGCATGCATGATTTACTGAGATCTCTTTATTCTCGGGAGTGGGTTCAGACGTTGGAGCGTCCCCCAACGATGTCATAGACCCATAATAGGAAAATTATCTCATGAGATGGATCAGTTGATATTTATAAAGGATTTGATTGTGACAAATTTATCCTCTTCCGGGGATGTGACTCCTTCGAATCTATTAGTTTACCTCGCTTTTGGGTAGGAAGATATGACTGGTTAGTCGTCATAGTCGTACCTCGTCCGTCTGAGACGACGCATCTTACTGGGACGTCTAACCTTGCAGGCGTATTTGTAACAGGTATATGTGATCTCGTCACTTTAGCTAAATTAGAGGAAGCATCTCGTGTATTATTGGCTACACTCTATAAATCTAGAATTCTCCGCACTTCATTCTCACTTTGTACAATCCAAGGATCAAGATGAGACATAGTGGGAACATTGCACGTCAATTCACTTCGTTCTTCAGGAACGTTTGACGTTCGTATCTCCCTCTAATGACGTGAAGATTGTCTCATCAAAATGACTATCCGAAAATATAGCAGGAATGAGATCGCTTGACAAGGGCTCTAAATAGCGTATAATGGAGAGGAATTCATAACCGACATGTATGCCCCTCCTTTGTAGAGGTCCCATATGTGTATGTTGTGACGACACAATTGGCACGTAACTGCACACCCAGAAATGCGTAAGTACGAAGCATTTGGTTCATACACAGTGTAACAACCCATACCTTCGGGAAGGGTATAAATGTAATTTTGTAAATATTTGTATGAAATGACGATTTTGCCCTTGTGAATAGTGCGTCAAAAGTTGACTTTTTGATTTACCAGTTGGATGAGTGTTGACCCTTGACCGTGACGTAGTTTAGGACGTCACGAGTTCGTAGACAGGTGGCAGGTTCGATTCGGACAATCGGAGAAAAAGTTATGACGTTCGGAAGATTGAAGGCGTTACCGTAATTTTGACTCATTGAGGAAAATGTTGACTTTTTGGCGGACTTGTGATTTTCACGTAGATCGAGGACCGTTAGATAGGTCTCGACGTCCTGAGTACAACGACAGGCGGCACGCTGTCCTCGAACATCGGATGAAGTAGTTATGGGTCTAGGAAGTGTGAGGGCAAAATAGTAATTTGTACATTCACCCCAATTAGATCAGGACAAGTGGCAGAAGTGGGCTGGGATATTTGTGCTGAGTCAATGGATGATGGAAACGTGGGCAGAAGCTAGAGGGTTCTTGGGAAAGCTTAAGTGTGCACGGCCACACATTGTGCACGTTCAAACCGTGCACCCGTTTGAACACTCAGAAAACAGAGAGGAAAATTGGAGAGACTTCGACCGATTTCGTGCAAGGGTAAGGGAGTTGATGACTGGTGAAAGTGAAAGAGAGACGAGGGTGAGCTATTGACCACGTTTTGGAGCTGCAACCGTGCACAGAGGCTAAACAGTGGACGGCTGGATTTTGGAGAAAACAGAGAGAGACGGTGGACTGTGGCGGTGGTTGTACCGTGTGGTGGATCGATTCAAGCCAATAAGAGACTCAGGTGGTTGCAAGGAATCCAACGGGCACCGTGGTACGCGGCGGTGCACACGGCTGAGACTGAATCGAAGGGTAAGTTTCCTTCCTGTATTTTTCCGTGAATTTCAATTCAAAAGTCGTCTAGTTAGGCGTAGAGTCCTGGAGGTCCCAGGCGTCGTTTGGTGGTGATGCCGTGCCGGGGGAGGACTTGGGCGGCCGGCGGCCAAAACAGGGGCCACGGGCTCAGTTTTTCGAGGGAGAGTTGTGAGGTTTTGGGCCGTGATTCTTCGATCTTAGGACAGGGTTAGCTTGCTTAGGATGGGACGAAGCTCCTGGGATTGGTTTGGACTGAAACGGTGGAGGAATCACAGAGAACCGGTCACGCCGATTCAACTGTGTTGAACCGGGTGACTCGAGGAAGAAGGAGCACTGTAGCAGGCGCGTGAGGCCCACGCGCAGCCACTTTGGGCGGCGCATGGGGAGGATTCCGGCCAAGCTTCCAACATGGTTTTGGTTCTAAATGTTCTAAGGAATCCAATGGTGTGATTTCCAGGTGAAGCAGACGATGTTAGGAGACTGTTCGGGAATCCGGACGGTTTAGGGTTTAAGATTAAAATATTAATAAATTCCCGAAAAATTGGGGAAATTAGGGTTAGTATCCTTGATGTATTTGTGACCCTATTTGATGCCTATTGACAGGACGGGAGACGCCTGAGACAGTCGAGGAGCGCACGGAGCGCGATTGACTCGTTCTGATTTGTGAGTGGACTCTTTCTTTTCTTTCGGGCATGCCTAACTGTTTTTATTGATGTTTTATGATACTAAATATGTTTTTATGCTTTCTAATGATGCTTATATATGGTTGATGTGTTTGCACGTTTTTCGAGACATTTTCGGAATTTACAAGTTTTTCGAGAAAAAGCTGATTTTCGGATTTTGATATCATATTTGGGGATTTTAAGCTATAACTGTTTTCTGATGATGATAAATGGATTGTGAAACATAATTTGTGAGTAAATGTGGGTTTTGGATTAGAAAGTAGATTTCCGGATTTGGGTTCGGAATGACGGTTCTGAACGCCGGATGGGCTTCGAACCGGGGATTTCGAATTCGAGTTTGGCTATGAATCAAGAAATGGTTTTACATTGAATTTGGATTGGATTTGCTGGATCTGGATAGTGGGTTTAGAGACCCGGATTCTGATTGACGGGGGACGGGCCCGGATTGAGTTTAAAGACTCGGATATTATACAGGCCTGGTTGAGTTTAAAGACTCGGATAGGTCCAGCAGGTTTGATCGGAAAATGATGATTTGACGTTCACAGTTGATGATATGATTTTATGATGCACCTGCTATGATTTCTATAGCTGATTTATAGTGTTTCTGTTTCTTATGATGTTTTCTGTTATGATATTCTAATACGTAGTTGGGCATGCATGTTTTCAAAACGGAGGGAGTATATGTTATTATTGTTTTTCCTTAACTTTGATATGATGATCAATTGTTTTTGAAAATTTCATTTATTCTAGTCCACTCACACTTTTGGTTTTAAATTTTCCCTCCAGGTCGTGGTGATAGCGTTGGGGTGAACGTTGAGGCAGGAATCGTGTCAGGACCCACCCCGGTTTCACCCCGAAACCCGAGGTAAATCCTGCTCCCGTCTGACACCCCGACACAAAAACAGTCAGACACAGGAGAAAGCACTTACTAAATCCCGAAGTTAAAGTTTTACAGAGCATAGTACGAATTACAAGGGAATAAAAACCGATGATCTAAATACACGCACACGGAAAAATTGAAAACACTCCGGGATCCCTCTCGTGACTTCTATGCCTCGGACACTGCCTCGACGTCAAGACCCCGCGCTAGCTCCACAACCTGGAGGGCAATTTAAAACAGAAGGTGTGAGTGGACCATAAATAAAAGAAAAGTTCTAAAACCATTTATCAGAAAACCGAGTTTAACCCTCCGTTTTGAAACCACATGCATAACCTAATTATCAAAACAGTTAGGATTCAATACTCAGAAAACATCATAAGAAACAGAAACACTATAAAACAGTTATAGAAGTCATAGCACAGGAATCATAAAACCATGTCATAAACCCTGAACGTCAAAATCATTATTTTCCGATCAAACCTGCTGGACCTATCCGAGTCTTTAAACTCCCGAGTTTTTAAACTCAATCCAGGCCTCAATAATATCCGAGTCTTTAAACTCCCGAGTCTTTAAACTCAACAGGCCTACGGGGGAAATATCAATATATCCGAGTCTTTAAACTCCCGAGTCTTTAAACTCAATCCGGGTCTTTAAACCCAATCCGGACCCGTCCCCCGTCAATCAATATCCGGGTCTTTAAACCCAATAACCAGATCCAGCAAATCCAATCCAAAATCATTTGAAAACCTTTTCCAAATCCACCTCCAAACTTGAATCCGAAATCCCCGGTCCGAAGCCTTTCCGGCGTTCTGAACCGTCATTCCGAACCCAAATCCAGAATCCACTTTTCAACTTTAAGACCAAATTTCGTTTCCGAAATCCGAACTTTAAGACCAATTCCGTTTCCGAAATCCGATTTCAAAATCGAAAACCTTGCTCATCGGAATCATGTTCCAAAATCCCTTTATAATCGTTGAAAACCATTTATTGTTTGAAAATCCCAAAACCATAGCTTCATATTCCAAAAATCACCATTTCCTCGTAAAACGTGCTGAAAACCGTCTTTTCTCGGAAAACATGCAATGATGTAAAATCAACAAGGCATGTCTGATAAACATAAAATCATAATTAAAACCATAAAACAATTATAGAAACAGTTATGCATGCTCGAGTTTAAGGAAAGGGTCCACTCACAGTACCGAGCCCTCAATCGCGTCCCGAACGTCCAGCACGTTCCTCAGCTTCCTTGGGAAATCCCGGTCCTGTCAACAACCGTCAAAGTACATTACTAACACACTTACGAAGGTCCACCTAAATTCCCGCAAAAATCCCCGAATCCTAAACGTAACGAACCGGAACCCTAAACCTTCACCCTCGCGGAACTACTTTGATTCGACGTCCGATCACCCCAAAACCACTTTCGTTGGACTCACCTCAACTCCTGGACCAAAAACCTAGTTGACCGTTTCTCCAACCGCCGCCGCACGCGCCCCCACGCGCCGCCCAAAGTGGCTGCGCGTGGCCCTCACGCCCCGCCCAAAGTGGCTGCGCGTGGCCCTCACGCGCCTGCTACAGTGCATCTGCTACCTTGAGCAAACCCGGTTCGACACAATGTCTGTAAATCGAACTGGCGAGAACGGTTCTCTGCCGTCCCATCTCCATTCCTTCCCTTCCTTCACCATCTTCATCGTCCAGACCTACTCTGTCCATCCCCGTCCTCTTTAGACCTCGACACTGCTCCTAAACCGTCGACTAAAGCTCGAAACAAAACCCGATCTCTGCTCTGTTTTCCTTCCCGGCCACCCAGGTCACCTCCCGTCACGGTGGCAACACTAGACGGTTCCTAGGACCCCTCTAAACCTAACCCAACTCACCCTAACCGTCGATTCACTCCCAAACTTCACGACTTTAGGTTCGAACATCGACGACAAAACAGAGCACCAGGGTACCCGCCGTCATGTTAACCCCCACCGTGCAACACCCGTCACGGCAGCACAACCAATAGAAGCCCAGACCTCCACTGAGTCCCCTAGACCTCTCTATGAACTTCGATTCTACCTCTAGACTCATGTCTCTCATGTCAAAACTCAACGGAAAAACAGGGCAATTTTACAGGGATGAGGGATTACCTGCAACCGTCCACCGCCGTGCTCGCCGCCGTGCTCCCTGGAGTCCACAGCGTCGCCTCAGCCTCCTCTCGAGGTCAATCACACCCGCACACGGCCACAGCACCACCACAAGCCCTCTGTCTTCTCTGTTTTCTCTGGTTGTCCCCGTGACTCTCACTCACTCACACACAAGCACAACACTTCCAAACCTCCTCCTTGTAACCTTCTCACCTCTCTGATCACTCTCACACCCTCACAAACTCACCAGCACTCACGATCACCCTTCAAATTCTCTCACCGCCTCACTCTGTTTCACTCAGGATCGAAGAACACACACGGGCACTGCATGGTTGCACCCTAATTATTGGAACCGTGCACACACGAGAACCCCCCAGAAGCCACTAGCCATGTGCCACATGTCACCATCCACTCCATTCTCTTACCAAATGGCTCCATCCCAGCCGTCCATCTGCCCTCTCTCTGCACAAATCCCCAGAGCACAAAAGACCAAACTGCCCCTCATTTTAACCTAATTTTACGGATTTGCCACTACCTTCCTAGACCCGTAACTCCCACATCGTAAGTCCGATGAACACGTGCTTCCTGTCATCGAACTCAGGACGATGAAATCTATCTAACGGTCCTAGGTCTACATACCAAAACCCGTTCGTCCAAAAAGTCAACTTTTCCCCCTATTTTAACCAATTTACGGTTATGCTGTCAGGACCCACCCCGGTTTCACCCCGAAACCCGAGGTAAATCCCGCTCCCGTCTGACTCCTCGATACAAAACTCAAGTAAAACTCACTCAAATCCAGTCAAACGCAGGAGTAATTAGACACAATGTCCCGAAGGTAGCATTTACAGAACATAGTACGAACATACAAAGAAAATAAAACCGATAACTACACGCACACGGAAGCCTTTAATCTATTCTGGGAACTCTCACGTCACTTCTATGCCTCAGACTCTGCCTCGACGTCAAGACCCCGCGCTAGCTCCACAACCTGGAGGGCAATTAAAACAGAAAATGTGAGTGGACCAGAAGGTACAAGAGTTCAGAAACCATTTTACACGAAAATCAAGTTTAACCCTCCGTTTTGAAACCACATGCATAACCAACAGTTATGAACACAGTTATAAAATAATCATTATTAACATCATAAGAAACAGAAACACTATAAAATATCTTAAGAAACCACAGCATGAGTATCAAAAACCGTATCAAAAACCATAAACATCAAATCATCATTTTCCCGATCAAACCTGCTGGACCTATCCGAGTCTTTAAACTCCCGAGTCTTTAAACTCAATCCAGGCCTTAATCATATCCGAGTCTTTAAACTCAATAGGCCTACGGGGGAAAATCAATATATATCCGAGTCTTTAAACTCCCGAGTCTTTAAACTCAATCCGGGTCTTTAAACCCAATCCGGCCGGTCCCCCGTCACATATATCCGGGTCTTTAAACCCAATATCCAGATCCAGCAAATCCAATCCCAAAACCATTTGAAAACCATTTACCAAATCCTCATCCAAACCCGAATCCGAAATCACTGGTCTGAAGCCCTTCCGGCGTTCAGGACCGTCATTCCGAACCCAAATCCGGAAAATATCCATTTCCATACCAAAACCACATGTAATCACAATTCATATTTCATAACCCATTTATCATTATCAGAAAACCTTTATAGGTGAAAATCCCCAAATGTGTCATCAAAATCCGAAAACCAGCATTTTCTCGAAAAACGTGTCAAAACCGTCTTTTTCTCGAAAAACGTGCAAACACATAAAATCATCACTTCATATTCAATAAACATAGATTCATAAGTAAAACCATAAAATACGTATATAAAAACAGTTATGCATGCTCGAGTTTAAGGAAAGGGTCCACTCACAGTACTGAGCCCTACTCGCGTCCCGAACGTCCAGCCCATGCCTCGGCTTCCTCAGGAAATCCCGATCCTGTCAAACACCGTCAAATTACATCACTAATACGTCTAAAAACACTCACCTAAATGCCCTCAAAAATCCCCGAACCAAAGACTTAAAACCCCGGGACCCTACACATTCCCCCTCGCGGAACTACACTCAAACGACTTCCGATTGACTCGAAACCAATTCCATTGAACTCACAACAACTCCTAGACCAAAAACGATGTTGACCGTTTCTCCCAGAACCGCCGCACGCGCCTCCACGCGCCGCCCAAAGTGGCTGCGCGTGGCCCCACGCGCCAGCTACAGTGCACCTTCAACCTCACGTCGACCCGGTTCAACACAGTAGGCTACAGCTTGAACCGGCGTCAACGGTTCTCCGCCGTGCCTGCACTAAAACACCTCCTTCCTTCTCCTGTAACTTCGTCCCACCTTACTCTAAGCATCCCCATCCTCCAATCACCTCGACACAGCCTCCTACCCGTCGTCTCAAGCTCGAAATCAAACCTCCCCAAAACTCTGTTTCACGATCCGACCACCCAGCTCACCACCCTTCACGGTGGCGACACCAGACTCTTCCCTGAACCTCACTGAACCTAAACCAACTCTCCTAGACCTTCGACTCAACCCCAATCGTCACGACTTACCGTTCGAAGTTCACTGCCGAAACAGGGTAAAAGAGACCCCTCTTCGATTGAGCTCCGCCGTGTACGGCCCCGTCACGGCGACCACCCTAATCGACACCTAGGACCTCCCTGGTCACTACCCTAACCTCCAATCCTCTCGACTCTCAGCCCAGAGTCACGACTTCCACGTTGAACCTCAACGGAAAAACAGAGTACCGAAACGGAGATGAGGAAATTACCTGCCTCCTGCTGCCGCCGTGAGCTCCTCCGGGGCTGGTCGACTCCCCACAGCCCTCACGACACCACCGCGATCTTCGTTGCACCGTGCACGGCCACCGCACCACCACAAGCCCTCAATCTTCTCCGTGTTCCCCCCTGAGTTCCTCCCTGGTTCCCGTGGCTCCCCACTCGCACACACCACGATTTCTCACCTCCCAACCGTCTCAACTGCTCTCTCCCACTCTCTAATCTCCTTCACACATTCACAAACTCACCAGCCACCACAACCAGCTTCCCAATTCTCTCAATTTCCTCCCTCTGTTTCTCTCTGTGTGTCGAAGCACCAGAATGCATAACACGGGTGCACCCCAAATATTTGGGCCGTGAATGCACAGGATTCCACCAGAATCCTCTACACACATGCCATGTGTCACCATCCACTCCACACACTTCCACATGGCCCAATCCCAGCCGTCCATTCCTTTCCTCTGTGCACAAATCCCAAGGTTCCACAATGACCAAAATACCCTTCTTGTTAACTCATTTTTACGGTTTTACCGAAACTTCCTAGACCCGTAACTCTCGCCTCGTAAGTCCGATGAATACGTGCCGCCTGTCATCGAACTCAGGACGACAAGAACTATCTAACCTTCCTAGGTCAACCTACCAAAACCCGATTATCCAAAAAGTCAACTTTTCCCCCTATGTTATCAAAATTCCGATAATACCCTCGACCTTCCGAACATCACAACTTCCTCCTCGGATGTCGGAATCGGGCGTGCCACCTGCCTATGGATTCGTGACAACCCCAACTACGTTTCGGTCACTAGTCAATCCCCAATTGACCACCCGAAATAAAAGTCAACATTTCTGCTCGACCCGGGGGCAAAATCGTCATTCTAAGTTCCCGGACCCCTCGGGACCACCTAGCCCTTGATTAACCTTACTAATCACACCTTAATCACTCTACTAATCCCAATTCTCGGGACGGGTTGTTACATATGCCCTCAACCTTCCGAACATCACAACTTCCTCCTCCTCGGATGTCGGAATCAGGCGTGCCACCTGCCTATGGATTCGTGACATCCTAAACTACGTCCTGGTCACCGGTCAAAGTCCATCAGACCACCCGAACTGAAAGTCAACTTTTTGCCCAAACCAGGGGCAAAATTGTCCTTCTACCTGAACAACCCCCAACGAGAACAACTAACCACCGATTAGCTCACTAATCCCAACTTAATCTCTCTACTAATCCCGACTCTCGGGACGGGTTGTTACAAATCGAGGCATAGAGCTTACGACGTTCTTCCGTTGCGAGACTAGCATAGTAGGATTTTTATGCCCATTTTGTAGGACTATGCTCTGACTTACAGTTGTATGTATATATTTACTCCTTCGTCTGATAGTTATGCTTATTGTGGTATTGAGGTTATTTTGGTACTTTAGGCGTGATTATTAGACGGGAGCAGGGTTCGTCCCGGGTATCGAGGTGATATTTGGGACGGGTCCTAACACACAGTCACCAGCTGTAACGCAAAATATCGTTAGGTGGCGTTGACCTACCCCGAACCAACATTACTGCATGCCAAATTGCATGGCCCGCGCGAGGAACTAGAAGCTTGGTGCGCATTACCAAGGTGAATTAGTGTTTCTGCGAGACCATTATGAGTGTGAACATGGAGAACCAATGTTCATCAGCAATCCCAAGGGGCATGTAATAGTCATTGAATTATTGTGATGTAAACTCTCCGGTATGATCGAGTCTTATAGACTGCATAAGAGAATTCGGGTGGTGTGGCCCGTAATTTAATAAACTAGGCTAAAAGTTTAGCAAATGCAGTATGCTTGTGAACAATAGGGTAGCATATGACTATTTTGTCGGTATCTCAACCAAAGCCATGAAATTTTTCAAATGGTTCGCATGGTGGTTGGAAAGGTCCACAAATTTCCCCTTATATTCTGTGAAAGAAAAGGTGGAGTCTTTACTCATCTTTGCATATAATGGTCTAATATTTGATTTTTGCTAACAAGAAAACTGGGCATAGTGTTTCATTAAACAAAAAGGTGCCTATTATTAAGAGGATGTCTGTGCAATATATTGAGGATACGACGCCACTATGCCATTTTTTTGTCTTAGATGACAGTGAAAAACTGTCATCCGATTGAAAAAAAAGTATTGTCTATGTAAGTGTCATCTATTTGAATCATATCAGACGACACTTATTAACTGTTGTTTATTAAGCAAATAGAGATGCATCTTCAGACAACAGTTTTTCACACAAACTGTCATCTGAGAGCCTAATAGACAACAGTTTTCAAAAAAACTGTTGTCTATGTGTATGAAAAATTGTTGTCTGATAGTGCATCAGACAACAGTTTTTCTGAAAACTATCATCTATTAGCTTAATAGACAACTGTTAATAAGTTTTGTCGTATATTATTTAAATAAATGACTCACATAGACGACAGTTATAATCTTATTAGAAAATGACATTTGTGTGGCAATTTCTCGAGCACTTGACGTTGATTCAAATATAAAAAAATTTCAATGACTAATAACAAATCCATCAAATGTGATTCTTTTATTAAATCAGCTAAAAACAAAAAAAAAATATTCATACATTGAAATCCCAATTGTACTCACTTGAAAATTCGTATATACCTCAGCTAAGTGGAATTCAACTGGTTTTCTATGTGAACATGAACAGTATGACTTGATATCCTTGAGCTCCATTTCGAGCTCAAGGTTTCTTGTATGTTCGGTCATGAGGCTTTCTCTAAGATGCTGGATTTCATTATATGATACCTACAGTACAACCAGAGTTGAATAGATATTGTGGCCAATATTGATGAGTAAATTGAGCTATTTAATTAACTATACCATATGCATCATAAGGACAACATGTCACTTCACAAAAACATTAAAGACTTAGGATTACCTTGAGTTTCTTTTTATACTGCTTCAAAACATTCCATATAGCTTTAACAAAATTCTGCATTATCTGATTGCTTCTCTCTCCCTGTCCAGAGTCAATACAACCGGGTTTTGAAGATTCAATCACTCGTGGCGACTTTGCAGATTCCTGGGTCCTCTATAACAATATACAAGTGTCATATTCTTTAAAAAAAACAAATTAGACAACGGATTCAGGCAGTTGAAATAAGAAATCCATGTAACTTACCACTACTACTTGTAAGACCTTCCTCAGAATGTGTGTTTTCAGCTCCAGTTCCTTTTGCTTCTTCAATATAAAAATCAAACCCCGGGTACCTTTTCCTTTTGCTTCTTCAATCTAACTGCATCATTGATCAACCATATAATAGCAACCTCATCATTCTGCAAGAGAAAAGATTAAATTGAAGTAGAAGAAAGCACAAGATTATCAAGGACCAAGAAAATTACACTGTCATGGCATTCGAGACCAAATGGAGTTTTCATTTATACACTAAAACTGGTAGGTGGTAACAATTTGAGCAACTTACAGTACATGGAACGATTTGGCAACCAAAAGGTCTTTCATTTATACACTAGAATTTCATATGTGTTCAATTCTTCTATGTTCTTGGATACATAGAATTTTTGTATGCCCTTATCTTCAAAGGTTTTTTCTGGTCTCTTCTGCATTGAACTTGCCCAAAAAATGAACACAAATATTAGTAAATGTGTCAGAATACCACTATTGAAACAGTAGGCTCATCCAATTACCTTCCACATCCTCAATGTCCGATCTTTCGAAGCAGTAGCTCCGGTAACAGTTTCTTCATCTGAAAAAAAAAAATTAAAAAGAAAAAGTTAAACAATTTCTCAAGCAATGGTGATGAAATATGAAGAATTTGAAATTCCATTAGCTAAGCAGCTACTAGGTAAACATAGAAGTATCCCCTGTAACATGAAAGATCTTCAAAAACCAAAAGGAAATAAAATAAGGATGCCATCATAGAAGGGTTCTCAGAAACCTAGAACTAAAAATCCTAAGCACTTGGCAGTACCAATTGACGTTGAGTGAAAATTACAGATACATGGCTACCTTGACTGATTATGCCAACAGAAGAAATCGGTTCACTGTGTCCTTCCAATATATGAGTACATGTTCCAGCACCTTTCCATACCATAACAGAACATCAGATTCAAGAAAACTAATATCAAGCTTCCTAATCAGCATAATATAATATACGCATAAGAAATCCCAATGTATGAAAATTAGTGGAAAACTTATTAGCACTAGTACAATTACCTTGCCAAACCATCATAGCACCCTGTCAAAAAGAACCTGCAATAAACATAAATTACAGATGTTTCAGAAACTAAGATGACGTTTTCAGTAAACCTCATCTCTATTGCACCATGACACAAGATATGTGATAATGTGAAGATATCTAACAAAAAACAGACATACAGAGAAATAAAAATTCATTGTTTCCTCCAAAGATTTGGGAGTTGTAGTTAAACTTTTACTTTCCAAGCTAGCTATACCGTGCTACCTAATTTAATAAAAAGACTTTATTACAAGTCCCAGCTCTAATAAATTAATCCCACTTCAATGTTCCTTAGTCACAGATATAACCCTATCATTTAGTTACATATTGCACTAGCATCGTGTGAACAACCAATTTAATTGAAAGGTATAACTCAAGTCATGCTGCAAAAACCGAACGCATCGTTCTTGGTCAAGAAAAACAATTTATACGTCAACGCATCGTTCTTGGTCAAGAAAAACAAAAGCCGAAGAATGCATCAATAAAGTAAAACCAAATCTAAAAGCAAGGTGGTGTCAATACCTTTGTAACTTTACAAGTTCGGTTCACATTGATTAATTTGACATCAAAGCCCTGTCATCATGTAATGAACATAATCATGAGAAACATTGGGCACCCTAAAATAAAATACGTACGCAAGAGAAGCTGAATGAAGGTAAAAAATAAAAAATAAAACTCCAAAAGGATCAGACTTTTGTATGAACGAATAGAAATAAAGAAAAGGAAAATTTGCAAAAATTCACTCAAATTCTAATGTATCACAGGGCTAACCATACAAGAAACAATCAACTCATACTCTTTTTTTTTTTCTTTTTTTTTTTTGTAGTAGCTCGGTATTCTCATACTCTTTCTACAAACATCATATACACAAGATAACATGTACCATCAAGCAAATTAAATCATTTACATACACTATATTCAATATTAAACAAAGTGCAAAATAAAAAAAATAAAAAAGGGAAAGGAAAATTCATGAAACATAAATGACATTCTCAAGTGCTTGCAAGACATCAGAACGAAGAGCAGAAGAAAAGACTATAACAAGCATAAAACAATTGATGACAGTTTTAATTTAAACTATCATAAGCATAGATGACAGTTGTAATCTAAATTGTCATCTAATTAGTGTCATGTATAACTAAAAATGGCATAGTGCGCATCATTACCTTGACCTGGGTGTCTCAACCAGTCATGCCATAATGAGAAATTGCTCGTACTAGTTAGCTTCTAGCTAACTCTTGTCTAGCTTCTGGCTAGTTTTTCCAGTGTACGCTACTAGCCATACTGATTGAAGGTTATGCAAAGATATTTCACTTTCTTACCTTTAGTGGTTTCAATGTGATAACCGTTGACTCGAATATCTGTAAATCTCAACAATGTTCTTCTGGAACTTGGAGAATAAAATATCTCATCGATGATAATTCGGTACCATTGGACAACATTCTTTTGTCATATCCCTCGGAGTCTATGATAGCACTATCAACTAGACAATAAACTTCCCTACAAAATATACATATTCATAGATTTAATGCAATGGATCATATGCATAAGAATAAGTGCTCGTATTGAATTAAATCATATTCGAGCAAAACCACATTTTCAATTTCAAGAAACACAAACCACCGATTTAATCCATATATGATAACTTATCATTCTATTAAGTTCGTCTCTCAAGTTTCGCAACTGGCGTGATATTCATATTTAACTTGTAATACGGACCAAATTTGGCATTATCACCGAATTATATTCATAAATGTGGATTTAAAATCCTAAGGATAGATGATGTGTAATTCATTACTTTCTTCCGGCAAGTTGTTATGGTGGTGATTATTCTGGTCTTTCCATATGTGACTAATAAGAATTGCAAGTTCTATGACGTGATAAAATAAATCAGATTTACAACATGTAAAATATACCGGTGTTATCATGTCCAGTGAATTTATGAAATAAACTTCAGATTCCTTTTTTTTTCTTTTAAAACATTGCTGAACAAACGAATTCGATGGTCAATATGAACTACTGGTTCATTTATAAGTTTCTAGTTTGCTTAAGCACATATTGTTCCTAAATGAGTACGAAGTTAATACAATCATTTAAGAAAATATGTAAATAATTAAATAGCCCGTAATAATAATTTGAATAAGTGCTTATAGCATAAGATGATTTTATACATTAAACAAATGCTTTGAGCATAAAGTTTAAAGAAATTGGCATAATACGGGCCTACTGGGATCTCATTGTTTGGGTTACTCTGCTGCTGGTTTTATTTCTAGCAGCACTTGGGCTTTAGGGTCTTTAATAATTGGATATCCAATTGGGCTTAGGGTCTGATGGACTTGGACTTGCGCGAACCCAACCCGGCTTCAGGCCTGTTAGGCTGGTGACAGCCTTCTGGGCTTGTACCCTTAACGTCAGTGGGCTTCTGGCCCACTAGAAGCCCTTTGGTTTCATGTCAAATTTGCTTTTTCGCACAAACAATTGACAAGAAATGTGCCGAACTGGGCAATGAACATCATCATTATAGTTCAGCATTAACATAATCATGATCATACCATAACATAATATCAATTGCATCAGAGTATCTCATCATCTCATATTATCAACATGTATTATAACAGCTATTCATCATGTCTATCATCATGTACATACCAAGAGACACCATTATATTATCATGATTATAATCATACCATATTACCATTATATCATCGTATGTATCATCACCATATGTCATATCATGCCATCTTATCTTAAACTATCTATTCCATCATCATATGTTCATGGAAATATAAGATCATCATATATCATAATATCATATTTTATTATTCTCATCATCCTCATGTTATAACATGTCATCATATCATGTATATCAACATATATCGTCATATATATTATCATGGTCATCATGTCAACAGGTCATGCATATCATCATGAACCACCTATCATGCCATGATCATAATCATATCATCTCATCTCATCATACCTACGCGAGAAGGGTTATCAGTTTTCGATCGCTCCCCACCGAAAGTGAACATTGAACGAGTCACAGAGAGGAAATTCTCATTCGATTGTTGCCCACCGAAGAAACTCAGGACTTTGGTCATGGTGCACCGAAGGGCCTATGCGCAGCCAGTGACCATCGCTGTCGAGGCCTCTGTCTCTGCTCTCTCTTCCCAGCCACCGCAACCATAGCGATGCAGTTAGGCCACGACTCCGATCAACGATACACTACCATCCTCCTCAGATTGTGGGACCCGCTTCAAATGATTCTTTTGGAGGAGGCGACGCACAGAGACTCGTCCTCATCGTCACAGATTGGGATGGTCGAGGAGACTCCGTCCTCGCCATCGCGAGACTTATCTCGGTCCATGTCGTCGTCCCTTGGAAGTCGAGTGGAGTCAAGGTGTGGAGCGATGAAAGGTCGGTGGTTTCGCTGGGCGTCGTCGAGCTGTCGAGCCGGTGGCCTTCTTCTCCATAGATCGATCGCGAAATAGGCACTACAGAGCCGTCTCGAACATTGGTGGTTCGAATTGGGAGAAAACCCAAAATCGAAACTGATGCCTTCCTCCAATCTTGTCCTCACGTTCTCCCTGGGTAAACTTGAGAAACAATTGGTTAAATTTTGTCTTCTTAGGAACATAGTTGTAAAAGTCATACAATATAGGAGTGGTAATGGCCTGATCCAGGATCAGAAGATAGGCTCCAATAGAAGCGAAGGAAGTCAGAATTGAAGAGAAGTCTTCCAACGAACGAAATGAAGGCCATGTCTGATGCTTGTATAAGGAGAGACCGAAACGACGCTGCATTAGAGACTCGAGGAAGATTTTGGGGCCTGACTCACGCAGACAACTCTTGAATTTGCGTGCGCACAAGAAAAATCTGGACATGGTCAGATTCAATCTCTTGACTCAGTTTTTTATCTTTTGGATGTCGGTAGAGAAAGGGATTTGGGAAAGATGGGGATTAGGGATTTCAAGTCAAATTGATTTCTTTGATTTTCACCGAGAAAAACAAAAGGACAGAAATATTTTTTTTCTTCGTAAGCAATAGGGAAAAACCAAACGTTTATGATTTTTGGATTTTTTCTCCGTCGGTTAAGATCGTATTGTTAACGTGTAGTGAAATACATTAAGAACAGTATCATCATTTTATTCAGTTAAACTCTAAGATTTAATACAAAACACAAGATTACCTATCTATTCTCTTTACAAATGATTAAATTACTATTCATAATCTTACATAAATAGTCACAAACTTTGATATATTTACAATATGAACATATATATATATATTCTATATAACTTACAATAAGTAAAGACACAGTTTTGCTTAATTTGTCTAACTAATTTCTTTTGTCCTAGTAATCTGAATCCGGATTAACTGGATATAGATCATGAACCGACGCAAGTGAAGCCGTCCAGGGCCCTTCAATTGACGCAGTTTGTGTCTGGCTCTTGCCGGTACTCTTTCCGAAACTCGTCTGAAATTGTTTCCTCATTGCATTGATCTCAACACTTGGGGCATTTGGATCTGCAGAGGCCAATTCCTGAAGAGGGCCTTCAAGCATGCTCACAACTGAAGACATGGTAGGCCTAATTGTGGAAGTCACATTGCAGCAAAGGAGACCCACTTTGATTGCAACCATCACCTCTTCTTTTTTCAAGTTTGACCCCAACCTTGGATCCACTAGCTCCATCAAATTTCCCTGTTCTTTTAGCAGATGTGCCTACAAACATCAAAGTCATCAGTAACCCATTAGGGCCGACGACATACAAGTCTTTGATAACTTCTTTTCAATACACAAGAACATAATTAAGCTCCAAGGACAGCCTAATTCTATGTTTGAAAAAAAACGACACAAGTCACATAAAACGACCGAAACAAAAAAAATATCGAGTTACTCGGTAAAAGCAGATAAAAGCAAGATGAATCAATTTACCCAGTCAAGAAGATATAAAAGCGTTCGTCCTTTGACCGGTAACTTGTGTTGGTCCTCCCGCTGACAATTTCCAATACAACGATTCCAAAGCTATAAACATCTGCTTTATGAGTCAGATAGCCCCGCATCGCATATTCGGGCGCCATATATCCACTGCAAAATTATCAAATCAATAGTAATATTACTACTAAGCATCAAAATGCAGGGTTTTTTTTCTCTCCTAATTGATTGCTGAAAAAGGCAGAATTAGCGAGAGTATAATTGAAAAATAACCAAAATGTAAGGACTCACTAAGTTCCAGCAATTCGGGTGCTTATGTGGGTGTTATCCTCTTCATCAAGCTTGGCCAATCCAAAGTCAGATATCTTCGGATTAAGATTTTTATCAAGGAGCACATTAGTAGCCTTAATATCTCTATGAACGACCTTTATTCTTGATTCTTCATGGAGATAAACCAAGCCTCTCGCAATGCCAATGCAGATCTTCTGCCTTGTTGGCCAATCCAACTTCATTGGCTTCGTTTTGGCACTTCGTTTTGTTAAACAAATGAAGGTGATTAGTTTTAGGGGGATATAGTTTTTGTGTATGAAGCAAAAAATGTTTAGGCATACAAGATTAAAATTTACCTAACAAAGCACGAGCTACGCTGTTATTTTCCATGTGCTCATACACAAGCAATAGTTGATTTCCTTCGATGCAACATCCGTAGAGCTTGACAAGATGAGGGTGTTCAAGAGCTGAAATCATACCAATCTCATTCACAAATTCACGATTCCCTTGCTTTGATTTTGAAGAAAGCTGCTTCACAGCAATCATGGTGCCATCTGCTAGAACGCCCTGCATTTGAGAACACAATGAGAAATAAAGAGCAGAGAAACATGGCCTAAAATCCAAATCCAAATCCAAATCCAAATACAAAAGAAAAAAAAGTGTTGGTAATGAAAAATAGCTACCTTGTAAACTGAACCAAAATCGCCTTCTCCAATCTTATTGGCTTTGTCAAAATTGTTTGTGGCCTCTCTGAGTTGTCTGAAAGTAAATTTACCCGTTTGCAGGTCCACGCCCTTCAAATCTATGCATGAAGAATACTCATATAATTAAGAAAATTTTCCACAAACATTTCACAATATCATGCTAGTGATGCATAAACTGCACATACCATCTTCCAAAGTATTTTGTCTGCCAATAAGGCATTTCTTCCAAAGAATACCAAAAATCAGCAACAGAATGAAGGCTCCTCCAACCACAATTCCAACCACTGCACCAACTGGTATATCACTTCCACCTGATGGTACTCCTGGTACATCTACTGGAGGTACATAGTAAGTCGGAAGAAAAATAGCTTTATTAGACTGTGGCGCTCTTCGGTTGTGGTAACTATTATGTGTTTCCTTAAGTGAAAAAGAAAAATTCAAGGTTAATACGTAAAAAAAGTACTAAATGCTAAATTTAGGTGCAATCAAATACACATATATGTCCCCATAAGCAAGTGCATTCGTCAATTAAGTGATGAAAATTGAATAGTGATTATTTCTTTTAAGGCTTGATTCAAACACTATGCATTTATGTGGCATTTAATCACAATCAAAGCCAACAACTCTGATCGGAAGTAGGCTTCTGAGTCAAATTCAATTGGCAGTGGGAAAGATTTACCAATAACAATTTGATGCACTGATAAACTCTTTGCGCATAAGTGGAAAAATGAGGAATTCCAGCCTCTTTTATAAGCTCATGAGGTGCCTCGAGATGCGAACCCTCAATCTGAACAGTGCCATTTGTCTAGATAACTATTTATACATATAGATTAAACATACATATATGTATACTGTACGTATTAAAAAAAATTGATTTGTGATACTTGAAATCATTTAAAACTTTGAAGTTTGCTTCGATCAACAAGCATGAACATTGTGACCAATCAAACGCTTCATGCGAAATACCCTCTCATGTCACTGATCCAATTGGCAAGCATGAATATTGCAATCGATCGGAAGCATCTGGCGAGGTGATCTCGCGGCCCTAATCGGAAAGCAAGAACATTGCAACCAATCAAGAGCCACTTGCGAAGTACCCTCTCATGTCACTGCTCTAATAAGCAAGCTGGAACATAGCAACCGATCGAAAGCATCTGGCAAGGTGCTCTCGCAGTCCTAATCGGCAAGTAGGAACATTGCAATTGATCAGAAGCCATTTGCGAAGTACCCTTTCATGTTAATGCTCTAATCGGCAAGCAGGAATATTGCGACCGATTGGAAGCATCTGGCGAGGTGCTCTCATGGCCTTGATCGGTAAGCAGAATCATTGCGACCGATTAGGCACCACTTGCAAAGTTTCCTCTCATGTCAATTCTCCAATCGGTAAGCAAGAATAGTGTGACCAATCGGAAGCATATGGTGAGGTGGTCTCGTGACCCTAATCGGCAAGTAGGAACATTGCGACTGATCAGGAGCCACTTACGAAGTACCCTCTCATGTCAATGCTTCAATTGGCAAGCAAGAACATCGTGACCGATCAGAAGCATCTTGCGAGGTGCTCTTGTGGTCCTGATTGGCAAGAACGAACATTGTGACCGATCAGGAGCCACTTGCGAAGTACTCTCTCATGTCAATGTTCCAGTCGGCAAGCAGGAACGTTGCGACCAATCGGAAGCATTTGGAGAGGTGGTCTCGCATCCCTCATCGGCAAGTAGGAACATTGCGACCGATCATGAGTCACTTGCGAAGTACCCTTTCATGTCAATGCTCTAATTGACAAGCAAAAACATTGGGACCGATCGAAAGCATCTAGATAGGTTCTCTCGCGGCTATGATTGGCAAGCAAAAACATTGCAACAAATCAGAAGCCTTTTCTTATGTCACTTCTCATAATCACTCGGTATGTAGGAACTATTCTATCGACCCAATACTTGGGACTGGTGTAACATCGATTGGCCAAGGCACACTTCCTCCATCCAGTACTTGAGGGACTAAGGAGTACATCTCTCGGGTCAATCGACATGTATCGGCTTGAGTTACAAGTTTTCAACTGAGGAAATCCACCTCACTCGAAAACTTAGGGGACTTATGTTGGTACCATGTTGACTAATCAGGATCCGTACAAGCAGCATCACCACAAGCACATGCTCTGCCGCCAAGCAATTGGTAGGCTTAGTACTCGACATGCAGTGCTAATCACGCTACTCAGTAGGCAATGCCAGTCATGCTACTCGGTAGGCAGCCAAGGAAAATTATAGATGCCTAAAAAGGCCCAAGTCGCAGCCATTCGGCATGCTTACTCAGTAGGTAATGATCGGCACCCCTAGTTCGATCAGCTAGCTAATAGTATCAATTCCCTAACATGCCAGAAAATATTTTGCAACCTGGCACACATCCTGAATTTACGGGACACATGGTAGCATCTTTTGATGTAGCTTGAAATATACTTCAACAATGTTCAACCACCACATTCATTGCTCCTATAAAGGCCCCCCAAACACTTTCATAAAGGTACTCTTTCTCATCTCCTCTCTCTAAAAACACAACATTGGCTCTTTAGTCTTTGTGTTGTAATCTGTCTATTGGTTCTCCACTAGGCATACTAACTTAAGTATCGAAGCCTCTTAGGCAAGCACCCCGCCAATGTCTATTATTTCCTCTTTGCCTCGCAGGTCACTCGGTAGGCTTAAGCTGGATTTGAATCAGCATCCCTCAGCAGGTACTAGAACCCACAGCGGGTCTCATTACATGAGGTCCAATTTCAGATCAGACAACCATGGTGAGGAGGCATGGTTCTGACATGGAAAGTAGTATTTTTTTTTTATCACCATGCAAAGTAAACTACACGACTTTGATACCAAAATTGCACACCCCGAGGTGGATACCACAAGAAGCCCGTAGTCGAGGGGCGCTAGCTGTCACGTGGATACATCGACCCATGTGATGAATCATAAAAGAAGGAAATGGCGTGTTTAGGAAGAACGACAACTAAAAGAGAATGATTGTTACGACCTAACTTTCTCCAACAGGATATTGTTCGCTTTAGGCCTAACCCTCACAGTTTTGTTCTCGGAAGCTCTTGTGCAACTTCCCAATGGGTCTCCCAAGAATCCAAAGCCAGTGAGCTCCTAAAAGGCCTCATGTTGGATAGATGCCCGCCCACACATATAAGGTATATCCCCCAGATCCCTTCGGGCGATGTGGGATTGCTAACCATGCCTCCAACACATGGGTCCTCACAGTCCACCCCTCTTAGGGCCTAGCGTCCTCGCTGGCACACTCAATTCCGGTCGGGGTTGGGTTCTGATACCAAATTGTCACCACCCGACCTTCTCCAACATGATATTGTCCACTTTAGGCCCAGCCCTCACGGTTTTGTTCTCAGGAGTTCACGTGCAACTTTTTAGTGGGTCACCCATCATGGAATTGCAACAGCCTCTACTCACTTAATTTTGGAGTTCCCCAAGAATCCAAAGCCAATGAGTTCCCAAAAGGCCTCATGTTGGATAGATGTGCACCCACACATATAAAGCGTATCCCCTAGATCCCCCCGGATGATGTGGGATTGCTAACCATGTCTCTAAGGCACGTGTCCTCACAATGATAGTATAACATTATAAGAAAAAGCAACATGAATAAAGTATTTAAAGAAGCCAAGTTACAAATTTAGAACATAAGTGCATGATGACCCATCTAAAAGCATAAACAAAAGAGATAACGAGAATATTGAGTTCACTATCCCGTACATGAGAAGGAAGTGCCAAAATTGCAACTATTGGTGTCCTTCTCGTGGATGGCCTTGAGTACGCTATATCTTGAGGGGTAAAACAAAGAAGGGTGAGTGGACCTAATAGTTATTTTTGTGTAAAATTCTTAAATAAAAAATTAGTAGTTAACCTCTCAGTTTGTGGAAAAACTAGGTAACAAACCTTTAAATTGTACGTATACAAGAAATAATAGTAAAATAACAAGTAGTCATACGACTCATCCCGAAATATAAGTATACTACAACTAACCCATTAAACTAGCTCTTGATTCGCTCAAGTCATGCATTCATGGTAAGTTGCTATAATTAAGTATCTATAATTTCCTTGAGTACCTCGACCATGTGAAAGTTAGGTTCTAAGCACCGTCGCCGCTTGTCCCCTAGAGCTCGAGGACAAGCTGGCGCTATTTAACTAGTACTATGAGTAAGCACATGTGATCAATCACGTGGAGACGGATCTGTACCCAATAAACTTGGTACCTGAGAAACCGGTGACTATTAAGTCGATATAAGGCTACTAACTCAACCCTAAGTCATATCTTAAACTAGCTATTTTGAGGACGTCTAATCATTCTTAACCATGAATATCAAACTTAACATACTTAAGACAATATAATGTGATAATCAAGCAAACCATACTTACTCGGGAGATATAATATAATCAAATGTCATCTAGCATGTCAGAGTCATAAAGAAATCTGGCATTTAGCATTCAATAGAAATCAAATAAGTATAAATGTGAAACTGAGAAACATAAAGCTAGTGTAAAGTAAGATCCACTCACAAGTAATCACAGATATAAACTCCTAAAATAACAGGATCCACATAAGCACCGACTGTAGTTTCCACGTTCCCAAAAAGCTATTAACATCTAGGATAAGATAACATCTAGGATAAGGTCTATTTGACTTTTCTTGTTTAAGTTGTTCAATAGTCAGTTCAATAGTAAAATTAGTTAATGGTATATGAGTGAAACGCTCAAAAACATCCTAAAATTGTGTATGTGCCACTGTGGGGCATTGCCACGCCCCAACACGCATCGGCATGCGATGCAATGCACTGGCACACGCCGACATGTGCCAGTAGGCATTGCCACGTGCTACCATAGGACACGTTCTGGCGAGGTTCTGCCGTGGCTCAAAGCATCCTAAGCACATGCAAGTGCTCAGTTAAGTTCTTCTTGTCAAAGAGAGCTCAATGGACTGGTTTTCAAGGGTCGATCTTCCAAAGTTTTATTCCTCGCTGTAGCTTCAAGTTTCTCCGTCGCGAGCTGTTTCCCAACAACGGCATGCATCAATGAATTTTGATATCAAACTACAAGCCTAAGAGGGAGACATGATCTAGGTTCGATTCCAAACCTATCTGGGTCAAGGTTACTGTTAAAGTTTGAGTTTTCCGATGGCTTTGCAACTTTCGATCGACCGTTGTCTCCTCTATCGTACTGTGTCTTGAAAAGCCTAAAGAGTTAGTTTAATCGAAAGCCCTTGACTTCGTGAAGATAATGGTTGGGTTCTCTATGTTGAGACCTTACTTATTACTCCTTCTTTTCACCGAGAAGTCTCGGATCGATGGTACTGTTCACATCCATAACATGTGCTCTAGTGTGCCTTGACCATCGTGGGCTAGTCCGCGATTTTCAAGGTGCCAAGGCGAGTTCCAGGGTGGTGGTGATGAGGCCAGTTGTTGGTTGGAGTAACTTGGGTTGCTTGGTTCGTGTATGGTGACTCATGGCGGTTCACATTGGCTTTGAAGGGTGGCGGTTGTCGTTCTTTCAACACGCCAAACAGCGCTGGTGGTAATCTAAGAGGTTAGGTAGTGGTTCTTTGTTCACGTTTGGGTGAGAGAGTGAGAGGGTTTGAGTGTAGCTGCTAAGTGAGTTTGAAAAGTCTCTAATAGTAATGGTTCCCTGCACCCCTACACAAACAAGTTGGTTTGTGTAAAACCCATACACTAACCTTGCATCTCTCAGACCTGTTCATTCTTAGCTGCAACAAAGTAGCTCATTTGACTTTGGGTATGGTCCAATATTGTTGTGGATTAAAAGGTGAAAGTGGTGGTGAAAATTTCCTTTTAAATGTTCATTTTTATGGTTTAAAGTAAAATAGTTTGTTAACTGTAGGGGTCGTAACAATTAAATTCAAGATGATTGGAGTTAAACCCAATGGATTCATCCATTACAAACTCCAAGCCTCTAACTGCAAACGATCCAAGTGGTACAAAACCTGGTAAAAAAACCACCCTAAAGCCCAAGTGTTACAAAGCAGCCAAGTTTTTGGAACTATGCCAATTATTGCGATTCGCATTAAGGGGTGTATAGGTAATCTAAGAACTCACTATATTCAACCACAACTAGTGTCCCACTCAACTCATCCACAACCGAACTTGAATTTTGGTTTGCACCAAACCAAATCCAGCTAATCCAATTATGCTGTGATAAACTGTCCCCATTATTCTTCACAAGTATACATGTTGAATCAAATGGAGTGGCAGCATGTGTACATTGTGTCCCATATCTATGATGAGTATATCATCGACATAAATGCATACATATACATAAGCATTCGTAGCTCGCTTAACATAAACCCATTTGTCACATTCATTGATTTTGAAAACATGTGTTATCATAGTATAATCGGATTTCTCATGCCAACGCTTAGAAGCTTGTTTAAGTCCGTGCTCTCTAACATCAAGACCCACTTGACTAAAGGAGACTTCTATCATAACTTTCCCATTTGTACTTCCAGCACCTGTCTCATCCTCCTAAGTTCTTATCCCTCTAGTTAGGATCATCAGATTAGCCTTGTATATTGTTATCTTAGAATAGCTGATATGGTCATCATCTTGTATCCGTACAAGAATAGCTGATATGGTCATCATCTTGTATCAGTACTTAATTATCATTCATTTATACTCTCTTCTATAAATATCACAAGCACAGCCACTAGTTTATTGTTGCCTCAGTTATAATCTTTTATGGTAACCAGAGCCTATTGATTAACATCAACCTATTCCTTTCTTGCAATTATTTTTCCTCTTCGTCATGTCTCCTGCCTCTACTCCTCCTCATCCCTCAAGTCCAGATGCTACCCTTCCTAATGTCTCTCACGTTATTACTAACCCTGATAGCTAGGACCCTATCTGGCTTGCCCGGGTTCTCCCTGTTCTAATTGTAGCCGTCCTTTGATGTCTTTCATCGATGGCTCTAGCCAGTGTCCACTTTTCTCTATGACATAGATGGGAAACGTATTGATACCATTCATCCTGAGCATGAACCCTGGATTCATCGGGACCAAATGGTTCTATCTTGGCTCAATAGTTCTCTCAGCCACTCCATCTTCACGATTGCTCCTGCTCGTGCTACCTGGTTGGCCCTAGAGTAGTGTTTTTCTTCTCAAAACTAACACCGTGTTCTCCATCTATGCAGTGATTTTCTCCATACAAGGCATGTAGATTCTTCTATTACTCACTACCTTGATTGTCTCACCACCATCATCGATAGCATCGCCTTTTCTAGTGCCCTTGTCCCTGACACTGATCATGTTGCCATTGTGATGAACAATGTTGGTGAGCTCTATGAGAACACCATTGCTGCTGCTCAAGCTCACGAAAGCTCCATCACTTACACTAATTTGGTGGCTCTTCTTTTCTCCGTTGAGTGTGGTGTCGTGGTGCTCCTTACCTTTAATAGCGGTGTTGCCATTATGCTTGCACGTTCTTCCAGTCGCAGTGGCTTCGTTTGCAGCCATGGTTCTCGTGGCTCTTTCTCCAACTTTCGTGGTGGTAGTCATGGTGGCTTTGGTCATGGATTTTTTTTGGCGGTTTTGCTTCCCAACTCCATGGTAGCTCCTCTAAACCTAGTCTTCTTAGTGTCCTATTGCTTCCTCCCAGGCTACTCATCTGCCTCCGTGTTGGATCTGTTACCAAATATGTTGATGTGCTTGTCACTCTGCCCTCAGTCGTTACAACTGCATGAACACCTCCTATGAAGGCCATGTTCCACCATAACATCTCCATGCTCTCACCACCTCTTTTGGATCTCAGTTATATACTATACTTGAATACACTAAGTACAATGGTGAGGTGTCTTGGTGTGAATAGGACAAGTGTAAGTCGTGTGCAATGCTAGGAAGTTAAGGATCTAGCCAATTGAATGTAAGTGAGGTGGATTACTTGGAGGATAAGTAGTGCTAGTTGTCATAAGCTTCTAGACTAGGTGAGGTGTCCTTATGTGATTGGTTGAATGTGAAATTGTAACAACCAATCCTAACAGTTTGTAATTCACTAAAAACAAAAGAATTCAATGAAGAATGTATGATGGATTGGTGAGAAAAGAATTGATCAACAGATTCTCTCCAGCTTTGCTCTTAGACATTTCATCAAGCACATTGTGTGCATGAATTGTTCTCATCATTGCAAAACCAATCAAACAGTAAATTCCATCCAGAAATTCAAAACACTAAACAAGATCTACATTCTAGCTATCACAATGATTCATCCTAGTCCATCCAATTCAGCTAGTGTGTGCTGTGAGTAGAGGGAAGAAACATACCTGAGCTAGAAGAAATTACATAGTCGATCGCCAATATGGTATCAAAGCAGGATGATATCTGATCTTGTTTTGGGACGTGAACTGTGAAGTGTTGTTGATTAAGATGGCCAGAACGGGAGCTGCGGAAATGGAGATGAGGATTCATGTGTTTAACGGCAGCAACTACAAATTCTGGAGTATCAAGATGCGGACAATTCTCAGAGCACAAGATCTCATGGAGTATGTTGACGTAGGCTTGAATGAAAAGAGGAATGAAGCTGGTGAAGTCATCAACCTACCAATATGTGTTGATTACATCAAGGATGCAAGAGCCCTAGGACTGATCTAAACATCTGTTGCTGACACGATTTTTTTCAAAAATTAGAAATGAAGAGAAGGCAAAGTCAGCACGGGATCTGTTGAGAAGGGAATATAGAGGTGATATGAAGGTAAGAGCTGTTAAGTTTCAGTCCTTAAGAAGGGATTTTGAGTACATTAGGATGAAAGACAATGAATCCTTGAGTATATATTTGTCTGGACTTTATGACATAGTGAATCAGATGAAATCCTATGGGAAGGATATATCTGAAAAACGTCTAGCTCAAAAAATTCTCATTAGTTTAACAAAATCCTATGACTCTATTGTTTCCATCATTAAGGAGACTAGAGACCTTGATGCAATCATGGTAGAAGACATAGTGGCTTCTATTAGTGCATTTAATCAAAGATTAGAAATGAATGATAATGAGAATGTTAGTGTGGATAAGGCTTTCTCTGCACTATCTGTAAACTCAAAAGGGCAAGGGAGATCAAACCAAGAGAAATGGAAGAAGAACTACAAGAGTAACAGAAGCTGGAAACCTAATCCTGGAAAGCCAAATGTGCATGGTAGTGATGAAGGAAGGTCTGAATCAAGTATACCTAAGTGCAAGAGATGTGAGAAGCATCACTGGGGTTACTTCTGGTTCAAAGGGAAGAAGTGCTTCCAGTGCAATAAGCCAGAGACTGTCCTACAAAGCAAGGTGAGGCTCATCCTAAACCAGTAGCTCACTTAGCAAGAAATGTAGAAGAAAACGATACAGTGATGTTCTATGCATGCAACACTGCCACTGTAAACAAAGGGATTGGTGATTGGTATGTTGATAGTGCATGTAGCAATCATATGACTTCACATGAGTCATTGCTAATC
This sequence comes from Prinsepia uniflora, assembly GCA_032719365.1. Lineage (NCBI taxonomy): Eukaryota > Viridiplantae > Streptophyta > Magnoliopsida > Rosales > Rosaceae > Prinsepia > Prinsepia uniflora. Next base: position 30,135,636 of record CM064868.1, read on the forward strand.
AATGTGGACAGATCTTTGACAGCAAAAGTGAAAATAGGAACAGGTGAATTGGTACAAGCTACAGGGAAGGGTACTTTGGAGATCAATACTAACAATGGGAAGAAGGAGATTCAGGAGGTTAAGCTAGTCCCTGGTTTGGATGCAAACCTACTGAGTGTTGGCCAGATGATTGAGCACGAGTATTATCTCATCGTTGGGAATAGAAGGGTTGAAATCTATGAAGATGTGGGTTTCACACAGAAGATTGCTTCAATTCCTATACTGGGAAACACATGTTTCTCACTTTCCCTGGAACATGTCAATACAGTGGCAAGAAGGGTTGGATGCAAACCTACTGAGTGTTGGCCAGATGATTGAGCACGGGTATCATCTCATCTTTGGGAATAGAAGGGTTGAAATCTATGAAGATGCGGGTTTCACACAGAAGATTGCTTCAATTCCTATGCTGGGAAACATATGTTTCTCACTTTCCATGGAACATGTCAATACAGTGGCAAGAAAGGCCACAATATAAGGCAATGCTTGGTAATAGCACATAAGGTTTGCTCATCTCAACTACTCTAGTTTGATGACACTGCAATCACAGGACATGGTGTGGGGAATGTCTAGACTAACAGAACACACAGAGGTCTGTGAAGGATGTATAGCTGGTAAGCATCATATGGAGAGTTTTGACAAAGGAAAATCATGGAGAGTAACAAGTCCACTAGAGCTTATTCATACAGATGTCTGTGGCCCTATGCAGACAGAGACCATGGGAGGTAACAAGTACTTTGTCACATTCATAGATGATCTGTCTAGAATGTGTTGGATCTATTTCTTAGAGTACAAGTCAAGTGTCTTTAATGTATTCAAGAAATTTAAGGCCATGGTGGAGTTACAAAGTGGTTATAAGATCAAGAAGTTGAGGAGTGATAGAGAGGAAGAGTTCACATCCACTGAGTTTCTGGAATTTTGTGAAAAATGAGGGAATGGAGAGACAGTTGACTGTAGCCTATTCTCCTCAGCAAAATGGAGTGACTGGGAGGAAGAACATGACAGTGGTTGAGATGGCCAAGTCCATGCTTCATGATAAACAGAGGCCCTATGAGTTTTGGGGTAAGGTAGCAAGTACTACAGTGTACCTGCTTAACAGGTGTCCAACAAAGGCAGTAGAGGGAAAAACACCATTTGAGGTGTTTAGTGGTAGAAAGCCTGGAGTAAAACACCTAAGGGTGTTTGTATCCATGTGTTATGCTCATGTTCCCACTCAACCAAGACAGAAGCTTGATGAGTCTTCCATAAAATGAGTGTTTTTAGGTTATGGAACCTATGAGAAAGGCTATAGGGTCTATAATTTTCAATCCAAGAAAGTGATGGTCTCAAGAAGTATGGTTTTTAATGAAACAATAATGTGGAATTGGGGATCAAACAGTGAAGTGAATGTGACTGTTCCAGTTGGTTTTGAAATAGGGTATGAGGAGTTAGGTGATGAAGATCAGATGTCTAATCAGCACCAGATGGTGCCTATGGATCCTGGAACTAGTCAAAACTCTACACCTAGTTCTACACCTGTCAAACTCAGAAGACTGAGTGATATTTATGCCAGGTGCCATATGTCCATTATTGAGCTTGAAAGTTATGAAGAGGCTGAAAAGGAGAAGACATGGAGGACTGCAATGGAAGTAAAGATAGATGTGATTGAGAAAAATGCAACTTGGGATCTGGTGGATAGACCAAGTGACAAGCCTATCATAGGGGGGAAATGGTTCTTCAATAACAAGATCCATCCCAATTATCCCTTGATAACCGTGAAAGATCCTGCTCGAGAATTACCATTTTACCCTTTCAGCACAATTGACCATTTTGCCCCTGAACTTCCCAGAACCATAACTTCTTCATACGAACTCCATTTTCGACGTGCCACCTGTCTACGGATTCAGCGTTCCGAGACCTACACAACGGTACTCGAGAAATGTGCAAAAAGTATTTTAAACAAAAAGTCAACTTTTAGCCATATGTCATCAAGGGTAAAAACGTCATTTTCACATTATTTTAATATTTTACAACTTTTGGATTTTCGGGGTGTTACAACCTTCCCCCCTTAGGGAATTTCGTCCCCGAAATTTCACGGAAAGAAATACGGGTACTGCTCCCGCATTTGAGCTTCGGGTTCCCATGTAGCTTCTTCTACATTCTGATTCCTCCAAAGTACTTTCACTAGGGGAATTGTTTTTCGGCGGAGTACTTTATCCTTCCGATCTAAGATCTGCACAAGTTGTTCCTCAAAGCTTAGGTCTTCCCTGAGCTCAATAGGCTGCTCTTCTAATACATGGGACTCATCATATACATATTTCCGCAGCATTGACACATGAAAAACATTGTGAACTCTGGAAAGCTCCGATGGTAGTGCTAATCGGTAAGCAACTCGGCCAATCCGTTCACTAATCTCATAAGGTCCGATGAAACGGGGGCTTAATTTCCTGCGCCTACCAAAGCGTACTATACCTTTCCAAGGGGATAACTTCAGGAAAACCCAATCTCCCACTGCAAATTCAAGATCTCTGATTCGCCGATCCACGTAGCTTTTTTGTCTGTCTTTGGCTACCTTGTGTCTATCCCGGATGAGCTTAACTTTCTCTGTCGTCAGATCAATCAATTCGGACTTAGAAAATTTTCTTTCGCCCACCTCTGTCCAACATAAAGGGGTTCTACACTGGCGTCCTTATAAGGCTTCGTAAGGTGCCATTCCAATACTTGCTTGATAACTGTTATTATAGGCAAATTCCATCAATGGAAAATGTGATTCCCAAGTACCCTGGAATTGCAGAACACATGCTCTCATCATATCTTCCAAGGTCTGGATGGTCCGTTCCGACTGTCCATCCGTCTGAGGGTGGAACGCCGTAGTAAAATGCAATCTTGTCCCAAAAGTTTCCTGTAAACTTTGCCAGAATCTGGATGTGAATCGGGAATCTCGATCTGAAACAATGGAGGCAGGTGTGCCATGTAACCGAATAATCTCATTGATAAACAAGTTAGCATACTGGGTCATCTAAAAGTCTTCCTTCACAGGTAAGAAATATCCATGGTTACATGATTCCATTTCCACTTGGGAATAGGAAGCGGTTGTAGTGCTCCGTAAGGTCTCTGTCTCTCCTTTACCTGACATATCAAACATTTACTTACATACTCAGCAATTTCGCGTTTCATACCAGGCCACCAATAATGTTCTCGGAGCGTATGATACATTTTTGTTCCTCCTGGATGCATAGCGTACGCAGAACTATGAGCTTCAGCCAGAATCTCTTGTTTCAATGCTTCATCTACAGGTACACATAATCTCCCTTCTGTGGTTAAGGCTCCATCCTCATTCACTGCATAATCCTGTCGTTCTCCTGCTTCCACTTCAATGCGAAGAATACATAAAGTCGCGTCTTGAAATTGAGCATCAATGATCTGATCAATCAGGATTGGTTGCACCTGGAAACTCGCTACCAACCCATCTTGACTATCAAGTCCCAACACAACACCATTCTTACGCAGTTCAACTAATAAAGGCAAGTGTATTGCCCGTAGATGGGCTGCTGAATGTGCTGATTTCCGACTCAATGCATCAGCCACTACGTTTGCCTTTCCAGGATGGTATTCAATCGTGCAATCATAGTCCTTAAGTAATTCCAACCATCTTCTCTGTCTTACATTTAGCTCCTTCTGGGTGAAAAAGTATTTCAAACTTTTATGATCCGTAAACAGTCGGCAGGTCTCACCATATAGATAATGTCTCCAGATCTTTAGCGCATGCACTACTGCAGCCAATTCCAAATCATGGGTAGGATAGTTGCGCTCGTGTGGTTTTAATTGTCGCGAGGCATAAGCAATCACTTTCCCATGCTGCATCAACACACACCCTAAACCGTGTAAGGATGCATCAGTATAGACTTCAAATTCTCCACTGTCATCTGGAAGAGCTAATATTGGAGCGGATGTCAATCGTTTCTTCAATTCCTGAAAACTCTGCTCACAAATCTCATCCTAAAGAAACTGAACTCCCTTCCTGGTCAAACGAGTCAAAGGAGCAGCAATCGTAGAGAATCCTTCCACAAAACGTCTGTAATAACCGGCCAAACCCAAAAAGCTCCTCACTTCAGTCACTGTTGTGGGTTGTTCCCCATTTGCCACTGCTTCAATTTTCTGAGGATCAACATAAATTCCTTCCGCAGATATCACATGTCCCAGAAATCCCACACTCGTCAGCCAAAATTGGCATTTGCTCAGTTTAGCAAAAAGTTGATTCTCCCTCAGAGTACCAAGCACAAGCCTCAGGTGCTTCTCATGCGCCTTCGCAGTCTTTGAATATACTAAAATATCATCAATAAACACAATGACAAACTGATCAAGATATTTCTGGAATACTCGGTTCATCAAGTCCATAAATGGTGTTGGAGCATTGGTTAACCCAAAGGGCATCACGAGAAACTCATAATGACCATACCGAGTCCGAAAGGCTGTTTTCGGAATATCCTCTTCTCGAATCCGCAACTGATGGTAACCAGAACGAAGATCAATCTTTGAAAAATATGCAGCTCCCCTTAATTGATCAAATAAATCATCAATTCGAGGCAAAGGATACTTATTCTTGATCGTCATCTTGTTTAGTTGCCTGTAGTCCATACACATTCTCAAACTGCCTTCTTTTTTTTTCACGAAGAGTACGGGGGCTCCCCATGGTGACACACTCGGTCAAATGAATCCCATATCGACTAAATCTTGCAATTGCACCTTTAATTCCCTTAACTCAGCTAGTGCCATACGATAAGGAGGTAAAGAAATAGGTCGTGTACCAGGAATCAAGTCAATGGTGAACTCCATCTCCCTATGCAGTGGCACTCTTGGTAAGTCCTCAGGAAACACATCTGGGAACTCACATACGATAGGGATATCCTCGACCCTAACCGGGGTATCCCGTACATCAATCACATGTGCTAGATAACCTTGACAACCCTTCCTCAACAATCTTTCTGCTGTAAGGGCTGATATGACTTTGGCGGGTAACATTCGCCGATCTCCCTGGAATATGACTTCCGGTAATCCTGGACTTCGGAGTATAACCCTCTTATCAAAATATTCGATAGAGGCATGATGGGTTGTCAGCCAATCCATCCCAAGGATAACATCAAAATCTCATAATTCTAACAAAATTAAATCAGCCACGAGATGCACACCCCCTATCAATACAGGATAATCTCGTATCACCTGGTTGACTACATAAATATCACCAGTCGGCGTACCGACTCCCATATCACAACCAAGTGCAGAAATCTCTCTATCAGCTAAGGTTGCATAAGTACGAGAAACAAATGAATGAGTAGCTCCCGGGTCTATTAAGGTACGTGCATGATGACCAAAAATAGGAAGCATACTTGTCACCACTCCTGGGGTAGATCGAGCCTCCTGCTGAGTAACAGCAAATACTCGAGCCTGTGGTCCCGATGTCTGACCACGTCCTCGTGAGTTACCACGTCCTCGACCAGCTCCTCTCCCCCCAGTCGTATCAGAAGTCGATGCCGTACTCCGACTCTGCTCGGCAGTGCCCCAACTGGTACCACTACCAACCAAACGTGGGCAGTCCTTCTTAAAATGGACCGGCTCCCGACAGTAAAAGCAAATAAGCACATTACCCCGATTGGGCCCGCTGTTCTGTCGGTTGGTTGATCCCACTAATGCTTCACTAGACTGCACTGTTGCCGAAGATTGAGACCCAAATCTCGGTGCATTCCCTCGACCATAACTCGAACGAGTACCACCAGATGATCCAGAACTAGAACCACCCTTTTTTGGCCATCTCTGACTCGGCGCTCCCTGATACTGTCGCTCTCGGCGCCGACCGTAGCCTGAAAACTGCTGTGGTTCTAGTAAAGTCACCTCAACTCTGGCAGCTGCATCGGACAACTCCCTCAGAGAAGCATATGATCCCACTGTCACGGCACCACAGATCTCATTCTTTAACCCCTGCTCAAACCTCCTGCATTTGTCCTCCTCGGTAGACACATACAGAGGGGCAAAATTTGCTAGGTTCAAGAACTTTTGCTCATAATCAGCCACAGATAGATCTCTTTGTTTCAGTTGTAGGAACTCCACTTCCTTAGCGTTACGAAAAGAACGAGGATAAAACTGATCTAGGAAACGGTGCCTGAAGTCCTCCCAACTCAGGGTACTGGCATCCAAGCCGGTCAACTGCAATCCACGCCACCATCTGTACGCCTGACTACTCAGCATAAACATGGCTAAAGGAACCATGTCTCCTGGTGGACATCGTATGATCTCGAAAATCCGTTCCAACTGTGTAACCCAATCATAAGCCTCATCTGGGTTCGTCTGACCAGTGAAACTCGTGGCCCCCAAACGTTGAGCTCTCTCTACGTCTGGACCCTCCATTTCTTCGCCATGCTGTGCACGAGGCTCGCGTCGTGGAGGCATATAGAGGTATCTGTACGTAAAACAGATTAGTTAACCAGACATGCACACAATGTACAAAACTCAGACCGCAACCTAGTGCTCTGATACCAATTTGACAAGATCCATCCCGATTATCCCTTGATAACCGTGAAAGATCCTGCTCCCGTATGACAATAACTCGAAAGTACAAAAAGTAGTTTCATATATATATATATATATATATACATATAGAACATACAAATGATAAACATTGTCAGACAAGGTATAGTTCAGTATTCCGAGACCGTTGACCTAGTCAACAGGTTTACAGAGCATAGGAAATATTTACAAGTAGGGATCAAAATCCTACGCTGCAAAGTGTCTGAGTACGCAACGGTCTGTTTATTCCTCTGCTTCGATATTAGCCTCAGTACCTTTGCACTGGCCTGGAGGGCAATTAAAACATCAAAGGTGTGAGTGGACAAAAATAAAATTTAGAAATACATTTATCAAAATACAGTCTTACCCTCCAGTTTTGTAAACATGCATGCATATCATAACTTATCAATCAAATAATCAAGATATGAATATAAATTGCAAACATCAATAAAAACACATGATCCAGGTCCAATATATAGTCACGTTATCCCTGCAACGCGTGCACATCAATAGGCTCAAGGACCGCTCAAATCCCGAGCATCCGCCGCTGTGAACACATCACCAGCCGGCAATCCAGATCGTCATGAACATATCACTGACTGACCTCCATATAATCCAGCACATCTGGTCTGAGTCGAGCCTCCATTTGGCTGCACGACAACATACCGTGCTACGTGACCTCTCCGGGGTAAACACTTCCATCCCGGAGGCGAGCGTTATCTCCAGGGTCCATTTCGGGGGGAAACATATTCCACACCGAAAGCCCTCATATATCATCATCATGAAAACCAGTGAAAATAGTTGCATGTAATGTCAAAACCAGTTTTAAACTGGGCTTTAAGCCCAAAAACACTTTTCTCAAATCCATAAATCAATCCACGCAAACCTGCGCAATCACAATCTTATTTATGACATAAAGCCATCAAATCCAACACCAGACTCATAATCCGAGTCAAAATCAAGTTCGAACCCCGAGCCTTAGCTCGAAATATCAGTTTCACAATTTTCTCGAAAATCGTGCCCAAAAGTATATAAAATAATATAATATTCCCAAAAATCCGGAAATCATCATATCGAAGTATCAATTATACCAAATCATTTCAAATCATATTATAAGGCATTTAAAATATATATGCATGCATTCAGGGTAGAAAACAAAAGCCCACTCACACACCGTCCAGATTGTTCCGTTTCGAGTTGTTCGCTTCCTTCCGATGTCCTGGAAGTATTCGGGCCTGTCAAACAAGTAATATAAGATTACTAACTCGTTACATAATCTCCTGTACGAATTTCCTAATCATCGGAATAAAATAATATTATTTTAAACATAACCTATACGTTTTGGGTACACAAAACTACTCTCAGTTCATATCCGATTGACCCGAAATCAACGCTAATAGGTCCTTATCATCGAGAGTATCAAAATTGTTGTTGGACCCTTCCTCAGATTCCCGGCCACTCGCCCTCACGCGCCACCGCAAGCGGCTGCGCATGACAGCCACGCGCCGTGAACAGTGCCTGCTACAGTGCATCACTCTCACCCGTTTCTCTGATAAACGGGTCTGCAACCCGCGATCAGACCCGACTCGCTTTCCTTCAATTCCAACTCAGTTTCTTCCGTTCTTTCATTCATTACTATCATTTCAATCTAATTTACAGGTCTATAGGTTCAATTTAATCAAATAAGCCCTAGAACGTCTCGAATCAAGATGAACACCCGTCGGGTTTGGATTCGGGTGTTATCCAAATATCACCTCTTTCCTTCAATTGTTCATACCAGAAGCATCATAGGACTATTATAAACACGAATTCGAGATCAATTTCATGAGTTATTACCTCTAAGTCACTGAACTCAAGCTCGATTTTCCGAACTAGTTGCAGCGTCTGTTCGTCACGGTTTCTCCACCAATTTCCTTCCCAATTGATTCAGTTTGGTTCGTCCTGTTCCCAGAAAGCTTGATATCACTTCAATTGTGATCGAAATCGTCTTAAAAATCAAAATCGAATTTATGTCCTTCAATGGTTGTTTCGGGTATTCCCAGTCCCATTCGATTTGAAGTTTCGTGGTTTCTGTTTCGGTTTTTCTCTCCAAACTAACCCTAATCACTTACTTAATTGCTGCACTGGTTCTTTGATTGATTGAGAATTGATTCAGGGAAGGGGTTTTGTGTTCTCCGTTCTTAGTCGAATACAAACCATGTAACGACCCGAACCGAGAATAATAATATTTTAATGTAAAAAGACTATTTTGCCCCTAAAGGGGGGAACTTTGACTTTTGACCCGGGAAACAATTTGGACTTTGACCCATGACTATGACGTAGGTCGGGACGTCACGAATCCGTAGACAGGCGGCACGCCGAAATCGGAGTTCGTATGAAGAAGTTATGGTCAAGGAAGCGTTTTAGCGGAATTTACGAACCGAGAACAACGGAATAAAATAATAATTTATTACAGGAATCCGTGCCAACTAATATTTAAATCAAACCAGTGGATTGGTGACAAGTGTCACCCATCCAAGCCCATACTATTCCATTAAAGCAACCTTACACTATTCCTTCATTTTATATTCATTTAATTTTCCCTCCATTTGATCCCAACCCTTGGATTTCCTACCCAAACGAATCCCAGCCCTCCATTTATTCTGATTTTCCTTATTCATGCACGATCTCTCTGTCTGTTTTCTCTCAAACACACACAAACACATTCAGCCCCCCCTAACCCGTGCATCTTCTCCCATTTTCTCTCCATCCAAACACACAAACCAGCCACCCTCATCACACCAACCAACCACCAATAACACCACCATCATCTGATCATCATCACCGTGTAGCACCGGCGACCGCCACCCCCATTTCCCTGCCCCGAACGGCCGTGCAAACTCAGACCCGAAACCCAGAGGAATCGGATCCAAGAAGCAAACCGTGACAGTCACACCACCTCGACGCAGGGGAAGCTCCAGTCTACACCGTGAGGACCCCAGGAGCGTAACTGGACGACGGCGAAGCCTGCGGCGGCGACACGGCGGCGGTAAGGTCGAAAACCCGAAAGCCCCGTTTTTCTTCCCTGTTTCGAACCAACCTAGTTTGATGCTAGGAAATTGATTGTTTGGTGATAGAATTGTCCTAGGGTGAGAGACGAGTTGATCAGGACCAGATTGGACGACTGAGACGGCGTGGATCACCGGAGAAGACGATCGGACTTTGACCGTGAGTTTCAACGACGGACTGGTGAGTTTCTCCTAGTTTTCTTTCTATTTTGAGGTTTTAGAACCATAGAACAGACCTAGATGACCCTATAGGGATGAACCCCGTCGAAAATGGTGGCCGGAATCGTACGGTGGAATCGGGTCAAGCCGTGGGTCGACGGCGACCCGGTTCCAGTCAAACGGGTCTGACCCGGTACTGTAGCATGATGACGTCATCATGCTGACGTCATGATGACGTCATCCTGTCAGATGTTGTCAGACCAGGAACCAATCAGAACATGCCACGTGTCACCTGACAAGTGTCAGTGATGACGTCATGCTGACGTCACTACTGACGTCAGCAGTACTGTAGCAGCATTGACCCACGCGTTGACCAGACGCGTGGGGGCGCGTGTGAACAGTGATTTTGGTGGGGCCGGTACCATTTTTAAGGTTTCGACGATACAGATCCAATGGAGGTGGTTTCGTGTCGATCGGAGATCGTTATATTAGTCAAAATGGGGTTTGAAACACCGGGAATAGTGCCCGGGATGCGATTTTGAGGCGGATCTGTTCTAGGGTCTTGGTATTGATGTTATAGGGTCCTTAAGTAACCCTCAGGTATAAAAATACAGGTTTTGGAGATCGTTGAGCAGCAAGGACCGAGTGTGAGTGGGCTGTTCGATTTATAAAAGGCTTGCATGCATAAACTGTTTTACTATTTCCACTTATGATTTCGATGAGTCTTATGAACTGTTTATATATGCTATTACAATGTTTTGGGCATGAGACCCGTCTGGATTATATGTGGATTTTGTTTGGGATGTCCGGGGGACATAGGGAAAACTATACTGTTATTGTACTGTACTTTCCTACCTGTGTATATTGTCTCCTCCAGGGAGGGTCGTTGGCCTGGGTGGACCCTGGAGTAGTCACGGGGCTCTGACTGAGTGGAGTTGACCCCCGTTGGGCTGCTTATTCTCAGGAAGGCATGTTTATATACCTCGGGCAGTGACCGGGATACCGGGAGCTGATGTACCTAGAGAGTCTCGGGTGTGAGACCCTGAGTGGCAACCCGTAGCCTTAGAACCGTGACATCATTTGGGTTGGGTTTTACTGTGCACTGATATGTTAGTTTCTCCTTTCGATTGTTATTGTGGTTTTATGGTTATGATATCATGTTTTCACTGTATGCAAGATTTGGAAAACGGAGGGGTAAAACCTTATGATTATTTTATTATTAAATTGATTTCTGAACTGTTATTTTTGGCCCACTCACCCTTGTTTTACTGACCCCTCCAGACCCTGACACGGAAATAGAGGAGGAGGACCCGGAGGAGGAGGCAGAGGTTTAGTTTGCCTAGCTGTGCACCTGTACACCCACTTGTGGGTAGGTTGAGCACCGAATAAATGTACTCTGACTATTGTGCTCACATGTTGTATTTTACTTTCCCTTGTCTGACAGTATCACTTTAAACACTGTGGTTGTACGTTATCTATCTATTTAAGTCTTCGGTTTTTATTTAAGGGTAATTTTGGTATGTTTAGAGTCATTGTCAGACGGGAGCGGGGCACGTCCCCGGGTGGTCCCAGTGGGATTGGGACGGGTCCTGTCAGCTTGGTATCAGAGCATTAGGATTAGCAGTCAGAGTACTAGGTTAGCGGGTTTGTACTTTGTACATGGTCGCTTTCGATGTCTTTTAACCTGTTTGCCTCTTAACAGTTGGATATGCCTCCCCGACGTGAAGCCCGTGCACGTGTTGACGAGGGCAATGGAGGAAATGGAGACACTGCGAGCATTGAGCGGGCTCAGTGCCTGGGTGCTACGCACTTCAGTGGGGGAACCGACCCCGAGGAAGCACACCAGTGGATTGACCGCTGGGAGAGAATTTTCGAGGTCATGCACTGTCCACCGGAGGAGCGTGTCGTACTGGCGACCTTCCTACTGGATGGGAGCGCCTATCGATGGTGGCACAACCTTGTCCTAGCCGGCTGGACCGTTCACACCATTCCATGGGAGACTTTCCGAGAGCGGTTTCTCAACCAGTTTTATCCACGGTCGTTTCGTAACGCCTGTGAGGCGGAGTTTCTGCAACTCCGGCAGGGGGACCAGACTGTAGCAGAGTACGAGGAGACCTTCTTGATGTTGTCTCGTTTTGCTGAGAACTTCGTGATCACCGAGGAGGATCGATGTCGCAGATTTGAGTGGGGCCTGCGACCTGAGATTCAGGCAATGGTGACTGCAACGCCATTTGCTTCCATGAGGGATCTGACTGATGCGGCGACCAGGGTTGAGAACAGTATCCTGGCACGTCAGCGAGCTGAGGGGGAGACACGGCGACGTGATCGCCCGCATTTGGGATTCTCGGGTCGTCGTGGCTCGAAGGGAGGACATTCTGGTGGATCTTCGTCTTCTGGCAGCCGAGGACGTTCTGGTCAGTTCAGGAGTCCTCAGCGGTCTGGACAGCGTTCTGGGGCTTGGCAGCGGCCGTACTCACCGATGAGCATCTCACCGGGAGGATACTCGGGTCGACCTAGGGAGGTCACTTGCTTCGCTTGTGGTGAGCCGGGGCACTATGCTTCTGAGTGTCCACTGATTCGGGGCAGCACTATGCCAGCACAGAGCTCAGCATCCCAGACTGACAGCAGCCGGACACGCGGTGTTGTGCGTGGCCGTGATCGAGGAGCTAGAGGACGGGGACGACCTGTAGAGTCTATGGCTCGTGTCTATGCTGTTACCCAGCAGCAGGCCAGATCCATTCCGGGAGTGTTGACAGGTACTGTACATATTTATGGCATGGTTGTTCGTGCATTGATGGATTCGGGGGCAACTCATTCTTTTATTTCACCGCGTTGTGCGAGTCTGTTGGGCCGTGAGGTGACCGCACTTGAGCACGAGATGGGAGTGGGGACACCGATGGGTGTGACCTACCAAGTGAACCAGGAGATACGAGCTTGTCCTGTGGAGATTGAGGGAGTCGAATTTCTAGCAGATTTGATTCTTATGAATGTGCACGACTTTGATGTGATACTTGGAGTTGATTGGTTGTCGGAGTACAATTCACTCATCGACTGTAGTAACATGCGGTTGACTTTGAGAGGTTCGGGATTACCGGAAGTGATATTTCAGGGGGAGTGTGGAGACGCATCACCCAAGGTAATATCTGCACTCACAGCTACAAAACTTTTACAGAAGGGGTGTCAGGGTTATCTTGCTTATGTGGTAGAATCTACAGATGAATCTTTGAGTATTGAGGATATTCCGATTGTGCGGGAATTTCCTGACGCCTTTCCAGGGGATTTACCTGGATTACCACCACCCAGGGAGATCGACTTTACGATCGAGTTACTCCCCGGGACTCGACCGATTTCACAAGCACCGTATCGTATGGCACCGGCAGAGCTACGAGAATTGAAAATCCAATTACAGGAACTGGTGGATCTAGGGTTTATCCGACCCAGTACATCACCATGGGGAACGCCGGTCTTATTTGTGAAAAAGAAGGAGGGTAGTTTGCGGTTATGTGTGGATTATAGGCAGTTGAACAAGGCTACGGTAAGGAATCAGTATCCCTTACCCAGGATCGATGATTTGTTCGATCAGTTACGAGGGGCACGATATTTCTCCAAGATAGATCTGAGGTCAGGATACCATCAACTGAGAATAGCTGAGGGGGATGTTCAGAAAACAGCTTTTCGAACGAGGTATGGGCATTATGAGTTCTTGGTGATGCCCTTTGGACTGACGAATGCACCAGCTGCATTCATGGACTTGATGAATCGGGTTTTTCGAGCATACTTGGATAAATTTGTGATCGTGTTTATCGACGACATCTTGGTGTATTCCAAGAGTGTCAGGGCTCATGAGGAGCACTTACGAATGGTATTGGGTAAACTACGACAGGAGAAGCTGTATGCTAAGTTAAGCAAGTGTCAATTCTGACTAAATAGTATTGGATTCTTGGGTCACATTATATCGCCCGAGGGGATAAGTGTGGATCCTCAGAAAACGGAGGCTGTGACAAATTGGCCAAGACCGACCACGGTGACGGAAGTGCGAAGTTTTGTTGGGTTAGCAGGCTACTATCAGAGATTCGTGGAGGGTTTCTCCCAGATTGCCGCACCATTGACTCGGTTAACCCGGAAAGGGGTGAAGTTTGTGTGGGATGATCAGTGTGAACAGAGTTTCCAGGAATTAAAGTTCAGATTAACCACTGCACCTGTCCTTGCATTACCAGACAGCAGTGGAGAGTTCGTGGTATATAGTGATGCATCGCTGCAGGGCTTGGGTTGTGTATTGATGCAGAATGGAAGGGTGATTGCTTACGCATCCCGATAGCTGAAGACGCACGAGTTGAACTACCCTACTCATGATTTGGAATTGGCAGCGGTGGTTCATGCCCTAAAGATCTGGAGACATCATTTGTTCGGTGTGACATGCCGAATATTCACCGATCACCAGAGTCTTAAACATTTGTTCACTCAGAAGGAACTCAACATGAGACAGCGGAGATGGTTGGAATTGTTAAAGGATTATGATTGTACCATCGAGTACCATCCTGGCAAGGAAAATGTTGTGGCTGATGCACTTAGTAGGAAGTCGGCGGGATCAGTTACGCACTTGAGATTGGTGTATCTTCCTTTGCTAGTGGAACTTCGGAAGGGCGGAGTTATGTTAGGAATGGACGATCAGGGAGCCTTGTTGGCTAGCTTTCATGTGCGACCCGTGTTGGTCGACAGGATCATCGAGGCTCAACTGCAGGACCAGATACTCTGTGATTACAGAAACGAGATTGAATCCGGACAGAGACAAGATTTCTCCGTCAGGGGCGATGGAGCATTAGTAAAGCTTGGGAGATTGTGTGTACCTGTGGTACCAGTGTTGAGGAGAGAGATTTTAGACGAGGCCCACAGTTCGGCCTATGCTATGCATCCAGGAGGGACAAAGATGTACCGTACCCTCCGGGACTATTATTGGTGGCCAGGGATGAAGAGGGAGATAGCTGAGTTTGTTAGCAAATGCTTGATCTGTCAGCAGGTCAAGGCAGAACGGCAGCGTCCGTATGGGGCTATGCAGCCACTTCCAATTCCACAATGGAAGTGGGATCATATTACAATGGACTTTGTCTTCAAGTTACCGAAGACAAGGAGTGGAGTTGATGGGGTCTGGGTAATAGTGGACCGGTTGACTAAATCAGCGCATTTTTTGCCTGTACGTGAGACGTACAAGCTCAACCGTTTGGCCCAGCTATTCATTAATGAGATCATCCGACTACACGGTACCCCAGAGTCGATCGTGTCGGATCGGGATCCGCGTTTCACATCCAGGTTTTGGAGGAGTCTACAGACTACTTTGGGTACGAAATTGCACTTCAGTACGGCATTCCACCCACAGACCGACGGACAGTCTGAAAGGACAATACAAACTCTCGAGGACATGATGAGAGCCTGTGTGTTGCAATTCCAGGATTCGTGGGCTGATCGATTGCCATTGATGGAGTTTGCCTACAATAACAGCTACCATGCAAGTATAGGGATGGCACCCTATGAGGCACTGTATGGTCGACAGTGCAGAACACCGGTATGCTGGATGGAGATCGGAGAAAGAACCGCAGTGGGGCCAGATCTGATGGATATGACCCAGGAGACAGTTCGGGTTATTCGGAAAAGATTGAAGGCGGCCCAGGATCGTCAGAAGAGCTATGCAGACCGACGGATTCGAGATTTGGAGTTTGAGGTTGGTGACTTTGTTTTTTTTAAAGTTATCGCCGTGGAAAGGGATTCTCCGATTTGGACGACGTGGGAGATTGAGTCCTCGTTATATCGGGCCATATGAGATTGTCGAGAGGATTGGTCCAGTGGCTTACCGTTTAGCACTACCTTCGGAGCTTTCCCGAGTACATGACGTATTTCATGTATCGATGCTACGGAACTATCTTCGGGATGACTCTCATGCACTGCCAGAGCAACCACTGGAACTGATGACAGATTTGAGTTTCGAGGAACGGCCAGTGCAGATTCTGGATAGGAAGGAAAAGGTCTTAAGGAACAAGACGATTTCTTTGGTTAAGGTGCTATGGCGGAACCACGAGGTGGAGGAAGCGACATGGGAACCCGAGGAATTGATGAGAGGGCAGTACCCACACTTGTTTGAGTAAATTTTGAGGACGAAATTTTTGTAAGGTGGGTAGGTTGTAACGATCCGAATCGAGAATAATAATATTTTAATGTAAAAAGACTATTTTGCCCCTGAAGGGGGGAACTTTGACTTTTGACCCGGGAAACAATTTGGATTTTGACCCATGACTATGACGTAGGTCGGGACGTCACGAATCTGTAGACAGGCGGCACGCCGAAATCGGAGTTCGTATGAAGAAGTTATGGTCAAGGAAGCGTTTTAGCGGAATTTACGAACCGAGAACAACGGAATAAAATAATAATTTATTACGGGAATCCGTGCCAATTAATATTTAAATCAAACCAGTGGATTGGTGACAAGTGTCACCCATCCAAGCCCATACTATTCCATTAAAGCAACCTTACACTATTCCTTCATTTTATATTCATTTAATTTTCCCTCCATTTGATCCCAGCCCTTGGATTTCCTACCCAAACGAATCCCAGCCCTCCAGTTATTCTGATTTTCCTTATTCATGCACGATCTCTCTGTCTGTTTTCTCTCAAACACACACAAACACATTCAGCCCCCCCTAACCCGTGCATCTTCTCCCATTTTCTCTCCATCCAAACACACAAACCAGCCACCCTCATCGCACCAACCAACCACCAACAACACCACCATCATCTGATCATCATCACCGTGTAGCACCGGCGACCGCCACCCCATTTCCCTGCCCCGAACGGCCGTGCAAACTCAGACCCGAAACACAGAGGAATCGGGTCCAAGAAGCAAACCGTGACAGCCACACCACCTCGACGCAGGGGAAGCTCCAGTCTACACCGTGAGGACCCCAGGAGCGTAACTGGACGACGGCGGAGCCTGCGGCTTCGACACGGCGGCGGTAAGGTCGAAAACTCGAAAGCCCCGTTTTTCTTCCCTGTTTCGATCCAACCTAGTTTGATGCTAGGAAATTGATTGTTTGGTGATAGAATTGTCTTAGGGTGAGATACGAGTTGATCAGGATCGGATTGGACGACTGAGACGGCGTGGATCGCCAGAGAAGACGATCGGACTTTGACCGTGAGTTTCAACGACGGACTGGTGAGTTTCTCCTAGTTTTCTTTCTATTTTGAGGTTGTAGAACCATAAAACAGACCTAGATGACCCTATAGGGATGAACCCCGTCGAAAATGGTGGCCGGAATCGTACGGTGTAATCGGGTCAAGCCGTGGGTCGACGGCGACCCGGTTCCAGTCAAACGGGTCTGACCCGGTACTGTAGCATGATGACGTCATCATGCTGACGTCACTTCTGACGTCATCCTGTCAGATGTTGTTAGACCAGGGACCAATCAGAACATGCCACGTGTCACCTGACAAGTGTCAGTGATGACGTCATGCTGACGTCAGCATGACGGCACTGCTGACATCAGCAGTACTGTAGCAGCGTTGACCCACGCGTTGACCAGGCGCGTGGGGGCACGTGTGAACAGTGATTTTGGTGGGGCCGGTACCATTTTCAAGGTTTCGACGATACGGATCCAATGAAGGTGGTTTCGTGTCGATCAGAGATCGTTATATTAGTCAAAATGGGGTTTGAAGCACCGGGAATAGTTCCCGGGATGCGATTTTGAGGCGGATCTGTTCTAGGGTCTTGGTATTGATGTTATAGGGTCCTTAAGTAACCCTCAGGTATAAAAATACAGGTTTTAGAGATCGTTGAGCAGCAAGGACCGAGTGTGAGTGGGCTGTTTGATTTATAAAAGGCT
Source organism: Prinsepia uniflora (assembly GCA_032719365.1). Taxonomy (NCBI): domain Eukaryota; kingdom Viridiplantae; phylum Streptophyta; class Magnoliopsida; order Rosales; family Rosaceae; genus Prinsepia; species Prinsepia uniflora. The sequence continues at coordinate 30,153,286 of CM064868.1, forward strand.
TGCATGCATAAACTGTTTTACTATTTCCACTTATGATTTCGATGAGTCTTATGAACTGTTTATATATGCTATTACAATGTTTTGGGCATGAGACCCGTCTGGATTATATGTGGATTTTGTTTGGGATGTCCGGGGGACATAGGGCAAACTATACTGTTATTGTACTGTACTTTCCTACCTGTGTATATTGTCTCCTCCAGGGAGGGTCGTTGGCCTGGGTGGACCCTGGAGTAGTCACGGGGCTCTGACTGAGTGGAGTTGACCCCCGTTGGGCTGCTTACTCTCAGGAAGGCATGTTTATATACCTCGGGTAATGACCGGGATACCGGGAGCTGATGTACCTAGAGAGTCTCGGGTGTGAGACCCTGAGTGGCAACGCGTAGCCTTAGAACCGTGACATCATTTGGGTTGGGTTTTACAGTGCACTGATATGTTAGTTTCTCCTTTCGATTATTATTGTGGTTTTATGGTTATGATATCATGTTTTCACTGCACACAAGATTTGGAAAACGGAGGGGTAAAACCTTATGATTATTTTATTATTAAATTGGTTTCTAAACTGTTGTTTTTAGCCCACTCACCCTTGTTTTACTGACCCCTCCAGACCCTGACACGGAAATAGAGGAGGAGGACCCGGAGGAGGAGGCAGAGGTTTAGTTTTCCTAGCTGTGCACCTGTACACCCACTTGTGGGTAGGTTGAGCACCGAATAAATGTACTCTGACTATTGTGCTCACATGTTGTATTTTACTTTCCCTTGTCTGACAGTATCACTTTAAACACTGTGGTTGTACGTTATCTATCTATTTAAGTCTTCGGTTTTTATTTAAGGGTAATTTTGGTATGTTTAGAGTCATTGTCAGACGGGAGCGGGGCACGTCCCCGGGTGGTCCTAGTGGGATTGGGACGGGTCCTGTCAAACCATATGATAATTATACAACAGATTGATTAATGTAATTAATTGGACACAAAGGCACGCAAGTGCCACTAATAAGCTTTTGAACATGGCAGGTGTCATTAGCTGACATAAAGTGAATTGAATCAGGACTTGAATCATATAATAACAATCCTATTCACCGTTTAATTAAAACCCTTACAGAGAATTACCATTTTACCCTTTCAGCACAATTGACCATTTTGCCCCTGAACTTCCCAGAACCATAACTTCTTCATACGAACTCTATTTTCGACGTGCCACCTGTCTACGGATTCAGCGTTCCGAGACCTACACAACGGTACTCGAGAAATGTGCAAAAATTATTTTAAACAAAAAGTCAACTTTTAGCCATATGTCATCAAGGGTAAAAACACCATTTTCACATTAGTTTAATATTTTACAACTTTTGGATTTTCGGGGCGTTACATTCAAGATCAAGCTTAACTTAGATGAAACTGTCCAAAAGTACAAGGCTAGGTTGGTTACAAAAAGATATGCCCAGAAACCTGGGGATAGATTTCAATGAAACCTTTGTACCAGTAGCTTGACTTGACACTATCAGAACTCTTATAGCACTAGCTGCACAGAAGAGTTGGAAGCTGTACCAACTAGATGTTAAATCAGCATTCCTTAATGGTAAGCTAGAAGAGGAAGTCTATATTGAATAGCTAGAAGGGTTTGAGACTGAGTTGGAAGCAGGAAATGTTTATGATAGGTTGTTAATTAAGCATTATTTTATATTATTTTATACCCTTTATACTTAAACTTTTAATATTAAAATAATAAACAATTGGAGAAAATAATATATTTTGTGATATTTTTCCGGTTAAAAACGATCTCTATTTACCAATACTACATCTACACAAAAATGGTTTAAATTGCATAATACTCAAATTACATATTTAATTTAATGCGTAGTTTGAGCGTTATCAATTTTTGGCGCCGTTGCCGAGGAAATTGAAAATCATTTTTAATTTGTTAGTGTATGTATATAAATTGTGCATATTATACTTGTTTATAATTTTTACTTTTATTAATATTATATTTGTTTATAACTTTTACTTGTTTATAATTCTTATATTTGTTTATATTTTATTTATCCATCTTTTTTTTGTTCTTATTATTTTTGTGTATATTTGTTTATTTTTATTTTTCTACATGTACATATTATACTTGTTCATAATGTTATCTTTATATATGTTCACATTATACTTGTATATTATGTTTATTTATTATATATATATATATACTTGTTCTTTTATCTTTATACTTGCCCACAACTTTTATTTTTATGTTTGTTCAAAATTTTGATTCTTATAATTGTTCTTATTATATATGTTTATAATGGTCATACTTTACTTGTTCGTAATTTCTAATTTGTACTTGTTTATAAATGTTCATTTTTTTTATATACTTTTCCATATTATAATTGTTTATGTAAATTTAAATTCTTTTCATATTTGTTTAATTTATACTTGTATATACTTGTTCATAAGTTAATTTCTTTTGTACTTGTCATATTATTCTTGTTCATACTTGTACATAATATTCATTCTTTTTAATTGTTCATAAATGCATATTGTACATGTTCACTTTTCTTTATTTTTACTTTTATTTATTTTGATTTGTTTTTGTAATTAAAAAAAATAAAATCGTAGTAGTAATAATAATAATAATAATAATAATAATAATAATAATAATAAAATTTGTTTCAAATAAAGAAAACGTTTCATTCCCTTAAAGAAAAAAAAATTCGAAAAAAAAAGTTTACTTTCCTATTTTCTTTAATCTTAGCTTTATGTTAGTGTTAATTCATACTTGTGAATAAATGTTGTATATATATTACTTGTTATTCTTCATATTTGTCCATAATTATTATACTTGTTCATAATTATCATTTGTATGCTTGTTCATAATTTTTATTTTTATATTTGTTTATGTAAATTCAAACTCTTATTATATTTGTTCATACTTTGTTCATAATTGTACATACTTGTTCATACTTATTTATAATTGTTCTTACTTATTCATACTTGTTCATAAATTGTACATAATTTTTATGTTTCATAGTGTTCTTTTATACTTGTTCATATTTTTTTTTATTTTATAATTTTTATACTTGTCATATTATATTTGTTCATACTTATTTGTTTATACTTATTTATAATTTGTAAATTACTTGTTTACATTTATTTTATTTATGTATTATATTTGTGTATGTATTTATTTAAGTTTGTCTTTTTCTTCATTAATTTTTTTTTTATCTTAGCTTTGTGTTAGTGTAAATATATATATTTGTAAATAAATCTTGTATATATATTAGTTCTTTAATGTGAAATTGTTTTGTAAATATCATTATTTGTGCATAAAACCATACTTGAGAATAAATCGTTCATACTTGTGTAAATTGTTCATATGTAAATTGTCTTGTTATATTTGTAAATTGTGCATAAAAACATACTTGTAAATAGTTCTTGCATTCATGCATTAGTCTGAGCTATATGTAGATCACTTATGCTTCGAAGTTTAGATTTTGATCTTTAATGGAATAGGTGAAGACTCTTTTATTAACTCTCACCTACGGTGATTGTTAACACTTGAGTTATCTTAATTCCTCTGGAGTAAGAAATTCTTGAGGGTGATGTTTAGGACAAGAGACGGTACTCATAATGGGTTTTGGGTCTAAAAGAGGGATATCAATGTAGTTTAAGCCTCGGGATGTCTTGAAATTAGCCCTGCCTCTTATGTTTATTCTTTCTAACCTGATCACCTTTGAACTTACCCAAACAGTTGAATTAATCCAAGATATTTACTTGGGCCGCACGGACGTATAAGTCTTCATCTAAACTTTGAAGCTATGTGAACCATATATATTTTTGACTTCCCCCGATATGTAAATATTGTTTATATCTTTTTACATTTGTTTATATCTTAACTTACATTACTTATCATAACAACTTTAACTTGCATCTTTAGTTTAACTACTTGTATCTTTCATTCTAACTTGCATTGCATCTTTAATCTAACTTGCATCTATAACTCAAATTGCATCCTTAACTTAAATTTGCATATCTAACTTGTATTCTTCACAAACGTACATCTCTAACTAACTAACTAACTTGGATTTTTGTCTATGCTGGATGAATGTTAAACTTCAAGTGCTTGTTGAGAAGCAACCCAATGTGTTCCAAGGATGTGAAGGAGCAATCAACGCAGATTTACTATCTTTCAACCCTTCACTCTTTTTTATTTTGTTTATTTATTGTTTATCTTGCTTTATTTTCATAAATCTTCTTCCTTACTTTGATTCTATGTTTATTTACTTCATATTTGCCTACAATGAGGACAATGTAGAATTTAAGTATGGGGGAATGGTTTACAAGTTTAATTTTCTAATAAAATTGTTTTATAAAAATTATTCAAAAAAAAAAAACTATTCAAAAAAATCAAAAAATTTTAAAAAGAAATTTAATTTGTTTTTTTATTGCTTTGTTGAGTCTTTTTGTTTTAATTTAGTGTTTTTACCTGTATTAAGTTACCCTTTAACTTGTCAATGATATAAATGAACGGAAATGAATATGTTATGACTATAAAGATGATCCCTACAACTTGAATTCGTTTGTTAATACTTTGTGATGAAGTGTTATAACTTGTAGATAATGCATGTAAATTGGTACATAAACGAGCATGATAAGATAAGTATGAATCATTTTAACCTTATCTGAGCTTTAGAACTTTTTTATATACATCTTTGATGAGTGATTCATAAATTCTTTGTTTAAATTGATATACATATGCCTCATAATTGCTTGTCATAACTTTTAATGAACTCTAGAGTACTAGAACTTATTCTATGTGATTTTCAAAATTTTTAAGTCAATAAACTCTGATTTTGGAAATGATTAAGGCATTAAGGTTAACACCACAAATTCAACATCCATGTTCCCTATTTTGTGCGCACAAGTTGCGACCCCCTTAGTTTTAACCCCTTTAAGCCTACATTAAGCCTTTCTTTCATCACCATGATTATCTAAACACTTGAGCTTAGTATAGACATCATTTACCCTTTTTCCAAGGACTCGGTTGAAGACATGAAGATAATGTGAAGAAAAAAAATGATGATGTTTTGAAGATTTTTATGTGTATTATGTGGATTTATTTACTCAAATATTGTTGTCTTATTGACACATGTTATTACCTTGATATATGAAAAGAAAAAAAAACAAAAAACAAAAGTTGAGTCTCTATCAATGTAATAAGGTTTGATTATGTAATATTTGAATTAACTCATTTATCTTTTTAAATCCGACACAAAGAATGATTACGAGGTCCAACATGATGAAATTTGGCCTATGTTCGAATGGATGGATAACTGACATCATTGCACTAAGGTTGGGAAGTTATGATACGTTTTGGGAGTCTATTGAGTCTTAGAACGAATTTGAGCACCACTTATCCTATATATTCCTTGCCTTTAAACTTAACCCCATTACAACCTTCATAAAGACCTTATGATCCTTAAGATGGTAAATTTTGATTAGTTGAGTCAATCACTTGAGTAAGCTTATGGTTTTGGTTCATTTGTGCAAGTATATTTAATTTTTATCATGAGGTGTTTGTTTGAGATTTTGCAAAAGCGCTTCATTTCTATTATGTGAGCATTTTTCTCACATACTTTAAGTGCAAACACAAACCCTAAAAAATTGAGTGAATTTATGAATGCATATCCTTGTGAGTTGATTCATTCTTGTCTTATTCATGTTGAGATCTATTTCATTGTATTTACTCATTATCTTACTTGTTGAAACATTTTGTTACAATGTATTAACTCTTGAATTCCATAAGCTTAAATACTTTATGTGAAAATCTTTGATGTCATGATAATAATGCAATTTTGAGACAAATGGTTAAGGGTTTACTTGTTTTTCATTCGTAGTTTATTTTTAGTATTTTCTAGGGACTAGAAAAGTTTAAGTGTGAGGATATTTGATAGGTCGTTAATTAAGCATTATTTTATATTATTTTATACCCTTTATACTTAACTTTTAATATTAAAACAATAAACACTTGGAGAAAATAATATATTTTGTGATATTTTGTAGAAATAAATAAAGTTTGGAATTTAGAGCGTTTTGGCGAAAGAATCGTCCCGACTCGAGTTATAACAAAGAAATTATAGACGAAATTCCGTGAAATTATATTTGACAAGACCCGCCCCGATCCCCCTGGGACCACACGGGGACGTGCCCTGCTCCCGTCTGAAACCCAATAAAACATACCAATTTTACCCTTTAGAATTCAAATGCATAAATATCCAAAATAAAGTCATACATAGAATCCAAATCCAAAAGATGTCAGACAAGGGATAGTTTCCAAAATACAAGTTTTGAGCACGACTCTAAGTTATTCTGCGTGCTAACCTACCCAACAGTGGGGTTCAGGTGCGCAGTGTAGATCTATGCCTAAGCCTCAGGATCCTCTTCTGCCTCAGTAGCACGGCCTGGAGGGGTCAATAAAATATTAAGGGTGAGTGGGCCGAAACTCAGAGTTTATAAAACAGTTCAACAAAATAGAAACATATACTTTTACCCCTCCGTTTTCCAAACATGCATGCATCAGTATCAAAACCATAAGATTATAAAAGATAAACATGAGCAACACAATATAAACATAATCATAATCTCAGTCACTGCACTATAGATCCCAACCCTGACATCCTAGATGTCCGACGTCCCAGACGTCCAATAAGGTCACAGTCCCAAGGTTACGCGTTCCGCTCGGGGTCTCAATCCCGAGTACAATCCCCGAACCCAGTCCGGGTATGGCATACTAGATGCCTGACGTCCCAGACGTCCAATCATAGCAATCCTGCTCCTGAGTCACCCTACGGTCCGGTCCCTCCGTAGAATGACCCCTCGCAGGCATTGCGCCGTGACCACTCTGGGGTACCCACATCCTGAGCAGACAGTATCACACATGTAGGTCTATATAGTGCAGTACTAAAGATATTCATCGATATCCATGTATATATATAACTCAAAACAATGCTTAAGTTAACCAGAAGGGTCTCATGTCCAACATCGTAAATCGTGCCATAGTTATAAATCCACAAAATCATATTCTTTTTCCTAAATCACGTATATATATGTATCATGAAATGAAACGGTTATGCATGCAAGGGTTTAATGAAAACAAAGGCCCACTCATAGTACAATCCTGCTGCAATCCGGAACGTATAACCCTGTCCTGGTACTATTGTACGATTCCTGTCACGTCCAAAGTACACATAGAGGTCACTACAAGTCCCTAATAGTCAACCATGAAACCCTAGATTGAAACCGGCTCGGGAAAGCCGCCCGAACACGCTTCTCCAGGCAACAAACCTTATTTTGACCAACTTAACGATCTCCGATCGACCCGAAACCACCGCCATTGGATCCAGATCGTCGAAACCTAAAGAATAGTGGTGGTCCCGCTAGAAACACTATTCACACGCGCCCCCACGCTCAGGTCGACGCGCTAGTCAACGGTATGAACAGTACCTGCTGATGTCATCGCTGACGTCAGCAGTGACGTCACTGCTGACGTCATCTGACAGCTGTTAGGTCTGACATGTCAGACTTTGACAGGTGCCACATGTCAACACGTGATTGGTCTATGTCACAGCTCTGTCAGTGCCACGTGTCAGATCTGATAAGTGCCACGTGTCAGCACGACACTAGTCCACGTCACTAACATGTCAGTGACACGTGGCATCCCTTGATTGGGCCACATCACTGACATGTCAGTGCTGACTGTGCACTGACATGTGACACGTGTCGGCTGCTGATTGGGCCACGTCACTTGACAGATCTGACAGGTGCCACTTCACTGTCTCCTTCCTCGCGACGGGTCAACCCATTTCTCTGAAACCGGGTCGTTCAGACCCGCGACTTGACCCCGCCACCATTCGTTCATTTCTCCACCATTTTAGCCCTAATTGATCCCAAAATGACCGTCTAACTCCCAGTAAGGGTTCTAACTAAACAAAAACGATAACCAAGGGCTAGATATGTGGTTTTACCTCAAAGAACAGTGGCTGGTTTTTCAACCGCCGTGAACTCGCAGCTCCGGTCACCACCAGCTTCGAACCCAAGTCCTACGAGCTCGTCTCAATCCCTAGAAGCCATTAGGATTAAAAGGAAAGTTAAATGGACGTGGAAAACACGGGCTCTATTTTCGGGTTCAAGAAATGGTTTCGGGTTTGAAGCTGCCTACCTCTCCGCCGTGCCTCAGCCGTGGTCTCTCCTTACCACGCCGTCGTCAGTCGATTTTGGTCAGTCCCTCCATTCAGATCTCTCAGGCACACACAGTGGTCGCACGGTTTTGGGTGGTCGGGTATTCGGGTGTTTCACAGTTATGGCAGGGCTAATTAACACAAGTGGGGGAAATTTGGGTGTTTGAAAAATGAAATGGAACGGACGAATGGGGTGAGGAGAGAGAGAGAGTTTAGAATTTATAGCCAATCAAAGAAACCCTAATTGTGGCCCTAACTCACGGATGAGTGACATTTGTCACTCATCCAAGTGTCCTCCAATTAATATCCTACCTAATCTGCCAAGAAACAATTAGCACGGTTTTCGAGGCATAAAGTTTCCTGATTTCATGTTTCATACCATAACTTTCCCGTACGAAGTCTGATTTCAGCGTGTCACCTGTCTACGGACTCGTGACGTCCCGATCTACGTCACGGTCATGGTTCCAAGTCCAAAATAGTCCCCGGGTCAAAAGTCAACTTTTCCCCCTTCCTCAGGGGCAAAATAGTCATTTTGCAATAAAATAATATTTACAAAAGTTCGGGTCGTTACAACCTACCATCCTTACAAAAATTTCGTCCTCGAAATTTACTCAAACAAATAGGGGTACTATTCCTTCAATAAGTCTTCAGGTTCCCACGTTGCTTCTTCGACGTCATGGTTCCTCCACATCACTTTCACCAATTGAATTGTCTTGTTCCTCAAAACCTTTTCCTTCCAATCCAAAATCTGCACTGGTTTCTCTTCAAAGCTCAAGTCAGTCAGCAATTCCAATGGTTGCTCCGGCAAGGCATGTGAATCATCCCGCAGGTATTTCCTTAGCATAGACACATGGAAAACATCGTGTACTCTGGCAAGTTCTGGGGGTAGTGCCAACCGGTATGCCACATATCCAATCCTCTCTGTGATGTCGTATGGTCCAATATAACATGGACTGAGCTTCCTCCGTCGACCAAAACGGATAATCCCTTTCCATGGAGATAACTTTAGGAATACAAAATCTCCAACCTCAAATTCCAAGTCTTAAATCCGTCAATCAGCATAACTCTTTTGGCGATCATGTGCCGCCTTCAATATTTCCTTGATGATTCAAACCATTTCCTGAGTCATGTCCATCAAATCTGGTCCTACTGCCGCTCGCTCTTCTACCTCCATCCAACAGATAGGTGTCCTGCATTGCCGACCATACAATGCCTCGTAGGGTGCCATCCCGATACTCGCCTGATAACTGTTGTTGTAAGCGAACTCCATCAAAGGTAAATGAGTATCCCACAAATCCTGAAACTGTAGCACATAAGACCTTATCATGTTCTCTAGGGTCTGAATGGTCCTCTCTGACTGTCCATCGGTTTGTGGGTGGAAAGCTGTATTGAAACGTAGATTTGTACCCAAAGTATTCTGTAAACTCCGCCAGAACCTGGAAGTGAAACGCGGATCGCGATCAGACACTATCGACTCCGGTGTTCCATGAAGTCGAATGATTTCCTTTACGAACAGCTGAGCTAGTCGGTTGGGCTTATATGTCTCCTGTATTGGCAAGAAATGAGCTGACTTGGTTAATCGATCTACAATCACCCACACTCCATCGAATCCACTCTGAGTGCTTGGCAACTTAAAGACGAAGTCCATGGTGATGTGGTCCCACTTCCACTCGGGGATCGGAAGTGGTTGCATAGCCCCATAAGGTCTCTGCCGTTCTGCCTTGACCTGCTGATAGGTCAAACACCTGCTCACAAACTCTGCAATGTCCTTTTTCATCCCTACCCACCAATAATGGCTCCAGCGGGTACGGTACATCTATGTACCTCCCTGATGCATAATATAAGCCAAACTATGGGCTTCCTCTAGAATCTCGGTCCATAATCCTGCCTTTCACCCGCTTCGACCTCAATCTTGTAGATACAAAGTGTCGGATCGTGAAATTATGCTTCGATGGTCCGATCAACTAACATCGGTCGTACATAGAAACTGGCCAACAAAGCTCCCTACTCATCCATCCCCAGAACAACTCCAGTCCTTCGGAGTTCCACTAAAAAAGAGAGATATACCATCCTCAAGTATGCCACTGATCCCGCTGATTTCCTACTGAGCGCATCTGCCACTACATTTGCTTTACCCGGATGGTACTCAATTGTGCAATCATAGTCCTTGATCAGTTCCAACCATCTCCGTTGCCTCATGTTCAGCTCCCTCTGAGTGAACAAATGCTTTAAACTCTGGTGGTTGGTGAATATCCTACAAGTCACCCCGTACAGGTAATGTCTCCAAATTTTTAAAGCATGGACCACCACTGCCAATTCTAAATCATGTGTAGGGTAGTTCATTTTATGAGTCTTTAGTTGCCGTGATGCGTAAGCGATAACCCTACCGTTCTGCATCAGCACACAACCCAATCCTTGCAGAGATGCATCACTATAGACCACAAATTCTCTACTGTTATCTGGAAATGCAAGGACGGGTGCAGTAGTCAATCGGTACTTCAATTCCTAAAAACTCTGTTCACACTGCTAGTCCCAAATGAACTTCACCCCCTTTCTAGTCAGTCGAGTTAATGGCGCAGCAATTTTGAAGAAACCTTCCACGAATCTCCGATAATAGCGTGCTAACCCGAAAAAACTCCGTACCTCCGTCACGGTTATCTGTCTGGCCCAGTTAGTCACTGCTTCCGTCTTCTGGGGATCCACGCTGATCCCATCTGCCGATATAACATGTCCCAGAAAACCAATGCTATCCAGCCAAAACTGGCACTTACTCAGCTTGGCGTACAACTGTTTCTTTCTCAGTTTCCCTAACATCAACCGTAGATGTTTCTCATGTGCTCTGGCACTCCTTGAGTACACCAGAATATCTTCAATGAACACGATCACAAATTTATCCAAGTAAGATCGAAAGACCATGTTCATCAGATCCATGAAGGCTGCTGGAGCATTTGTCAAGCCGAAAGGCATCACTAGGAACTCGTAATGTCTGTATCGGGTCCGAAATGTCGTCTTTAGAACATCCTCCTCAGCAATTCTCAACTGGTGATAACCAGATCGTAAATCAATCTTCGAGAAGTACCGTACCCCCCGTAATTGGTCGAATAGATCATCAATCCTAGGTAAAGGGTACTGGTTCCTCAACGTCACCTTGTTGAGTTGTCGATAATCTACGCATAATCGGATGGGAGGCTCCCCTCCTTATTCTTTACGAATAACACCGGTGCTCCCCAGGGTGAAGTACTCGGTCGGATGAATCCCAAATCCACTAACTCTTGTAACTGAGTCTTGAGTTCCCGCAACTCGGCCGGCGCCATCCGATATGGTGCCTAGGATATAGGTCATGTACCACGGAGTAGTTCGATCGTAAACTCGATCTCCCGATGTGGTGGTAGTCCAGGTAAATCTTCCGGGAACACGTCCTGAAAGTCTCGCACCACCGGTATCTCGTCAGCACTTGGAGTATCAATCTGTGTTGCCACGACATGTGCTAGATAACCCTGGCATCCTTTCTGTAGAAGCTTGGTAGAGGCAAGCGAAGAAATCACTTCATGAAGTGACTCATCACGCTCTCCCTGAAAGGTAACCTCTGGCAAACCCGGACTCCGCATAATCACTTGGCTACTACAACAATCAATGAGTGACCCATGCTCTGACAACCAATCCATCCCCAAAATAACGTCGAAGTCATGAATATCCAGAATGATTAGATCCGCTGGTAAATCCACATCTTCTACTCTCACCGGGTACCTCCGAATTACCTGATTCACTATGTACACAACTCCCATCGGTGTACCGACGCCCAAAGTTGATACCTCACAATCTAACATACCTGCACATTTCCTCGAAATAAAAGAATGAGTAGCCCCAACATCCATCAATACACGTACCATAAGGTTTGAGATATGAAGGGTACCTGTAACCACACTTGGGGCTATCCTAGCCTGCTGCTGAGTTACTGGGAACACTCGAGCCCTGGGTCCTGAAGTCTGTCCGCGGCCACGCAAGCCACGCTCGGTATTGCGATTGCCTCCCTGTCCTCTGCTTCCCACCTTGCTGGAAGCCGAACTCTGCACTGCACTAGTACCTCCACCATCGTTGCTCCTAGACAGCAGTGGGCAATCTCGGGCATAGTGGCCCGTACCTCCACAAGCAAAATAGTTTACTGTCCTCGGCCTGTCCAAAGATCCACTGGATGCCCCACTCCATGATGAATGCTGCCCTAAGCCGGACCTCGATCCTGACCTCTGAGAGCCCCCATGTCGACCTGACCAGCCACGACCCCGTGAAGATGAAGGTGCTCCTCTGTAATTTCCTCTCTTGGTGCTCCGCTGGCCCATAGGCCCAAGGTATGGACGATCCCGACGTCGTCCCTCGCCTGAAGGCTGTCGTGCCTGGTGTGCCGCCAGACTGGCCTCGACAAGAATTGCTGTGTCGACCATGTCCCTCAGAGTGGCATGACTGGCAGCCATCACACTTGCTCAAATATCCCCTCGGAGTCCAAGTTCAAACCTCTGACATTTATCCTCCTCTGTGCTCACAAAGGCTGCCGCAAACCGAGAAAGTTTCACAAAGGTCTGCTCATAATCCGTCACCGACATGTCACCCTGCTCAAGCCGCAGAAATTCTGCCTCACGGGCAGCGCGAAAGGATCGCAGGTAGTACTGATCCAAGAATCTCGCACAGAAGACCTCCCAGGTGGTAGTGTGGACGGACCATCCTGACATCTCCAGGCCGTGCCACCACTAGTAGGCCCCGCGTTCCAGTAGGAAGGTCGCTAATGTCACACGCACGTTTGGTGGGCAGTGCATCACCGTAAAGATTCTTTCCCACCTAGCTATCCACTCATAAGCATCCTCGGAGTTTACTCCCCCAATGAAGTGTGTGGCTCCCAAACGTTGAGCCCATTCAATACTCGCGCGTTCCATTTCTCTCGCTATTTCCTCGTCGGTTCCTACTTGAGAAATTCTCCTTGGACGCATACCAACTGTTTAAGAGGCATAGATTAGATAACAACATCCTTAAACTTTAAAAGTACCAAGTACTGACCTCTAGTCTAGCATGCTGACCACAACCTAGTGCTCTGATACCAAGTTGACAGGACCCGCCCCGATCCCCCTAGGACCACACGGGGACATGCCCTACTCCCGTCTAACACCCCAATAAAACATAACAATTTTACCCTTTAGAATTCAAATGCATAAATATCCAAAATAAAGTCATACATAGAATCTGAATCCAAAAGATGTTAGACAAGGGATAGTTTCCAAAATAAAAGTTTTGAGCACGACTCTAAGTTATTCTGCGTGCTAACCTACCCAACAGTGGGGTTCAGGTGCGCAGTGTAGATCTAAGCCTCAGCCTCAGGATCCTCTTCAGGTTCAACAAAATAGAAACATATACTTTTACCCCTCCGTTTTTCCAAACATGCATGCATCAATATCAAAACCATAAGATTATAAAAGATAAACATGAGCAACACAATATAAACATAATCATAATCTCAGTCACTGCACTATAGATCCCAACCCTGACATCCCAGATGTCCGACGTCCCAGACGTCCAATAAGGTCATAGTCCCAAGGCTACGCGTGCCGCTCGGGGTCTCAATCCCGAGTCCAATCCCCCAACCCAGTCCAGGTATGGCATCCCAGACGCCTGACGTCCCAGACATCCGACCATTGCAATCCTGCTCCTGAGTCATCCTATGGTCCGGTCCCTCCGTAGAATGACCCCTCGCAGGCATTGTGCCGTGACCACTTCGGGGTACCCACATCCGGAGGAGACAGTATCACACATGTAGGTCTATACAGTGCAGTACTAAAGATATTCATCGATATCCATGTATATATATATAACTCAAAACAATGCTTAAGTTAACCAGAAGGGTCTCATGCCCAACATCGTAAATCGTGCCATAGTTATAAATCCACAAAATCATATGTTTTTGCCTGAATCACGTATATATATGTATCAAGAAATGAAAACGGTTATGCATGCAAGGGTTTAATGAAAACAAAGGCCCACTCACAGTACAATCCTCCTGCAATCCCGAACGTATAACCCTGTCCTGGTACTATTATACGATTCCTGTCACATCCAAAGTACACGTAGAGGTCACTACAAGTCCCTAATAGTCAACCATGAAACCCTAGATTGAAATCGGCTCGGGAAAGCCACCTGAACACGCTTCCCGAGGTAATAAATCTTATTTTGACCAACTTAACGATCTCCGATCGACCCAAAACCACCGCTATTGGATCCGGATCGTCGAAACCTAAAGAATGGTGGTGGTCCCACCAGAAACACTGTTCACACGCGCCCCCACGAGCCGGTCAACGGTATAAATAGTACATGTTGACGTCAGCATGACGTCACTGCTGACTCTGATAGGTGTCACGTGTCAACACGTGATTGGTCCATGTCACGGCTCTGTCAGTGCCACGTGTTAGCACGGCACTGGTCCACGTCACTAACATGTCAGTAACACGTGGTAGACCATGATTGGGCCACGTCACTGACATGTTAGTGCTGACTGTGCATTGACACGTGACACATATCGGCTGCTGATTGGGCCACTTCACCTGACGGATCTGACAGGTGCCACGTCACCGTCTCGTTCCTCGCGACAGGTCGACCCATTTCTCTGAAACTGGGTCGTTTAGACCCGCGACTTGACCCGGCCACCATTCGTTCCATTCTCCACCATTTTAGCCCTAATTGATCCCAAAATGACCGTCTAACTCCCAGTAAGGGTTCTAACTAAACAAAAACGATAACCAAGGGCTAGATTTGTGGTTTTACCTCAAACAATCGTGGCTGGTTTTTCATCCACCGTGAACTCGCAGCTCCGATCACGACCAGCTTCGAACCCAAGCCCTACGAGCTCGTCTCAGTCCCTAGAAGCCATTAGGATTAAAAGGAAAGTTAAACAGACATGGAAAACACGGGTTCCATTTTCAGGTTCAAGAAATGGTTTCGGGTTTGAAACTGCCTACCTCTCCGCCGTGCCTCAGCCGTGGTCTCTCCTTCCCACGTCGTCGTCAGTCGATTTCGGTTAGTCCCTCCACTCAGATCTCTCAGCCACACACGGTGGTCGCACGGTTTTGGGAGGTCGGGTATTCAGGTGTTTCACAGTTATGGCAGGGCTAATTAACATGGGTGGGGGAAATTTGGGTGTTTGAAAAATGAAATGGAACAGACGAATGGGGTGAGGAGAGAGAGAGAGTTTAGAATTTATAGCCAATCAAAGAAACCCTAATTGTGGCCCTAACTCACGGATGAGTGACATTTGTCACTCATCCAAGTGTCCTCCAATTAATATCCTACCTAACCCGCCAATAAACAATTAGCACGGTTTTCGAGGCGTAAAGTTTCCCGATTTCACGTTTCAGACCATAACTTTCCCGTACGAAGTCCGATTTCAGCGTGCCGCCTGTCTACGGACTCGTGACGTCCCGATCTACGTCACGGCCATGGTTCCAAGTCCAAAATAGTCCCCGGGTCAAAAGTCAACTTTTCCCCCCCTTAGGGGAAAAATAGTCATTTTGCAATAAAATAACATTTACAAAAGTTCGGGTCGTTGCAATATTAATTAATTTTTAAATTAAAAATTCAGTTGCAGCCCAATCCATTTGATCAGCCCAACTGCGGCCCAAGAATCCCGAAGCCCAACTCCATTTCCGTTCCAGCCCAGCAGCCCAGACGCTGGGTCCAAGTCCAATCGGAAATCCAATCCAAGCCCGCCTAACGCGGGCCTGCCCAAATCTCGCTCCAGCAGATGGCTACCGAAGCCCACATCCCATTTTCGGTGCGCACGTACCGACTTCCCCTTTCCAACTCAGCACACGCCTTCTGAACCCTCTGACAACACTCATCTACCGAATTCTGTGTCTTCTTTTCAGCTGCTTCCTACCAAGTCATTTCCTGCACCAAACCACACCAAACCTGCTCCACTTTTGCACAAAAATCAATCACTTTTCATCTTAAACCATCCTCAATTTCATCATTTTTCATCATTGTTCATCATTTCATTATTTTATTTTATTTTTATATTTTTTTTATTTGAATTTTGACACTCCCTCTATAAATAGGGATGTCATTTCATTTGTAAAGAGGTTCCCCTTTGTCTATTTTCTCTCTCTTTTGTATCTTTTATTTTAGTTGTTTTCTCTCTACATTGTAGAGTTATTTTGGGGACCATTTTAACTTCTTGTAGATTTTCTTCTTAATTAGTTTTCATTTAGATCTTATCTTTTAATTTATGTTTTTAGATTCATTTCTTAAGTTTCATTTTCTTTTAATTTTAGTTCTTAGATTTTCTTTGTAAACTTTTCTTTTTAACTTCTTTGACTTCTCTTTTAGATATGAATTTATGCTTTCCTTAAGAAAATTCTAGGCCGAGTATTTCCGAAATAATTCTAGAATTTAAATCCGAATTCTTATGTTTTATCCTCCATCTTCATAAGGTTCCTTCCGCTATTCAGAAAATGTTATGAATAACATTTTATTGTTTCCATTCACTTTCGGAATCACAAGCTATTCTTGGGTTCCGAAAGTGTAACTTTATTCCCTTTACTTAAATTCTTGTTATTGTTTCGTTTTACTTATAATTCAATACATGTGATGGTATTTTCTTTCTAAACTTTTGTAAGTATCAATGCAATCTTCATGTGTTTTACTTTCTGAATTTCTTTTACTTCATATATCTTAGTGCTTAAACTTCAATTTGATGTTATATGTTTTATCCGTTTTTCGGTGCATTTAGACTAGAATTGAAGAGATTAAATGTTGATCGCTGTCGGCGCATTTAATTATCAACATAAGGTGAATCATGTTGTAAATGTTTGAAGCATATTGATATTTGACGCACAATAATGGTTGATGCATTTATAATATTGAAAGATATATGTAAATATTTGAGATGATGAAGGTAGAATTTCATGATTGGTTTATTATGAGGAAAATGTTAAAGTGTTGGTAAAATTTGTATTTGAAGGAAATCTATTTTTAGGAGTAGTTTAAATAATGTGATTGTTAATTTGAAATTACTTACGTAAAAATGTCGGTTTTGTCTATGAAACTACTCTATGGTTTGTAAGTTCTAATTAGCATGAGCGTTTGCACTTTAATTATTAGTTTGGTTAAAGATGTAGCTTAGATTACAATATTCCTAAACACCCACCCCACCTCCATTTCATTCTTTTATTCTTTTATTATTTATTCTTTAATTCTTTAATTCTATAATTCTATAATTCTTTTATTCTTTAATTATTTGTTATTTAATTATTTAATTATTTAATTAATTATTCATTATTCTTTCTCTCTACCATATTATTAATGTTCCCTAATATCCCCGGTTAAAAACGATCCCTATTTACCTATACTACATCTACACAAAAATGGTTTAAATTGCATAATACTTGAATTACATATTTAATTTAATACGTAGTTTGAGCGTTATCAGTTTGCAAACTGAAGAAGGCTCTTTATAGGTCAAAGCAAGCCCCTAGAGGCTGGTATGGGGAGATTGATGCTCACTTGATCAGATGTGGCTATCATAGAAGTCCTAGTGAGGCAGCTCTCTATATGAAGACAAAAGAGGATGGAAGAACCTTGATTGTCTCAATCTATGTAGATGACATAGTGTACACTGGAACTTGTGATAAGCTAAAGGCTGAATTCAAAGAGGAAATGATGCAGAAGTATGAAATGTTTGATCTGGGACTATTACATCACTTTCTAGGCATGGGAGTGATCCAGACAGAGAAAGTCATCTTCATACATCAGAAGAAATATGCACAGACTCTCCTAGAGAAATTTGGGATGGAGGATTGTAAGCCATTGAGCACACCACTTGCAGCCAATGATAGATTATGCAGAGGTGATGGATCAAAAGCTGCAGATGAAGGTATCTATAGACAGATAGTTGGCAGTTTGCTTTACTTAACAACAACTAGACCAGATATAATGTTTGTTGCTAGCCGATTGTCTAGGTACATGCATGGCCCCTCTAAAAAACACTATGGAACTTCTAAAAGGGTGATGAGATATGTTCAAGGAACATTGGATTATGGGATAAAGTATGTGAAGGGAAAGCAGACCACTCTTGTCAAGACCGGTCCCAAATCCCCTGGGATTAACGTGGGACCCGCCTGATCCCGTCAGACATGAATTGTCAGACCAGGGAAAATTCCATCTCTAGCCCTCGCTGGGGCTATCAGAGTGCGTCAGGATCGTAGAAGGAGGGGAGTGATGTCTCGTCCTCTCGTAACTCTACGGCTCTTAGCCGTTGGCCTTTACAAGAACTGGCCGTACTCCGGTTCCAATATGGCACACGCGCTACGTGCGCAATCGCGTCCTATCGCGTCACACCACATCTACTCCGGGCATTTCTTGCCAGTTGACATCCTTCCAGGATTCGACACACTGAAACACGGCAAAACTTGCCAATTAGAATCACACATTCCTATTCCCAACTTTCGTGGCTGTAGTCGTACAGGGTCATCGTAAATTGGTCGACCCTGACCTCTGACTACCACTGGTATTAATCCGTACATCCTCTATCCGACACGACCTTGCTGTCGAGCGGTCACGACTCTCAAGTCGTCATACTGTGTCTACCGGTCGGCATTGTAACGACCCGTCCCGGAATTCGGGATTAGATTACTAACTAATCATGATTAGCGGGGTTAATCGGTGATTAGTTGGGCGAATTCGGACAAACGGTGCAAAATGACTGTCTTGCCCTTAGTTGTGGGCAAAACGTTGACTTTTTATTCGGGCGGTCAAATGGACTTTGCCCGATGACCGTGACGTAGTTTGGGACGTCACGAGTTCATAGACAGGTGGCACGTTCGATTCCGATGTTTGTGGAGAAAGTTATGACGTTCGGAAGTCCAGGGGCATTATCGTAATTTGGACGAAAAAAGGGAAAATGTTGACTTTTTGATCGGGGGGTCCGATGGCCGAGGGCCAAGGACCGTTAGGAAGGTTTTGATGCCCCGAGTACAACGACAGGCGGCACGCGTGGAACAGACATCAGGTGAACAAGTTACGGGTCACGGAAGGTGAGGGGCAATTTGGTAATTTGTCAATTGAGGGTAGAATGGTAATTTTGGCTGGTTTTGTGCGACAGCCGTGTATGGTGCTTGACACTTCTCAGAAAAACAGAGCACGGGTGGACGGATGGATTTGTTTATGGAGCATGATGCTTGGGCTTCGTGTGATGGTTTGTTTATGTAATTGGGGCTGAGTGGGAGGCCAACGTGTCTGGGATGGCTGGATGCTGTGCTGGGCGTGGAATTGGAAAATATAAAACGGGCAATGCACGGGTGAGGTTGGAATTGGAGCAAAAGGTTTGTTTATGCGTTGTGTGGCTTGCTCAGGGCAGGGCAGACACTGTCTTGTGGAATTGGGACGAACGGGTGGTGATTTGAACTGATCAGAGCACGAGAGGCCTTGTAATTTGGTTTTGGGTCCTTTGCGGGAAACAGCGAAACAGAGTGGGACTGGGTGTGCCTTGGTTGCTGGTAAGGGCTGGATTAAACATAGGGAGTTAGAGGGAGTCGAGAGGATTATGCTGGAGAGAAGAGGGAGCTGTTGTTAAGGGAGAAATAGGATCGGGGAACTTGGGACCTTTTGGAGGGAAATTCGAAAGTTTGTTGGTGGACGGTATGAAGCCAAACTGAGACCAAGATTAGTCTTCTGGGCTCATTTCGAGCTCGACCATACGAAAATTGAAGGGAACTGACCATCGTATGGCCATGAACTGAAGCTTCTGGTTCGGAGGATTTTCGAGCTTGCGGACGACTACCTTCAGGTAAAGGTTTGTGGAATTGGTTACGGTTTAATGTTCGTATGGGTCATATTAAGCTCCTGTCTAAGTTAATTCGAGAATGGAACCGTGTTGGGTAAGTTCCAGAACTCGACCTGTCGACTGTTCGAGTCTGGGGTCGATCGATTTAGTCTATGTCGAGGCTAATGGATGACTCAGAACTGGGATTAAATGGTCATAGAAGAAGTTAGGATAAAAAAGGAAAGGGATTGGTTGAGAATTGATCGCTATCTAACCGGGTTGTTACGCGGGTTGCAGGACCCGTTTGCAGAGGAAACGGGCGAAGAAGGCGAACTGTTCACCGTCACTGTAGCAGGCGCGTGGGTGTCACGCGCAGCCGCTTGCGGGGTCCGATTTTCAAGGTGAGTTCAAAATGGCTTTTGTCCTACATATTGTAACGAACATTTTAGTATTGGTTTCGAATTTATTGGACACTGTTTCGATGTTATTCCGAGGGTCCGAAGATTTATGTTACGTTTGTAATTAACGATTAATTCCCGGAAAATTATGGGAAATTAGTATGTTGTTATCTAAGCCTTTTGTGACACTAAAGTATGTTTTCGGACAGGATTCGAAATTTTGGAAAATATCGGAAATTACGGGCATGCGTACGGCGCGAAACCGAGCCTTGAAATTGGTGTGTGAGTGGACGTTGCTTTCAAATTTAATGCATGCATAAATTATTTCTATGATTTTATGATTATGATTATAAGGTGTGATTGATTTCGATTTCCGTATTCGATTCTCGTATTTCTACGTATTTTTACTATACATGTGAAATTACACGTATTTCGAGACTATGGTCACTCGTGTGGTTAATGATGGTTTGATGAAAGAAATTATATGAAATGGGTGTAAAATGATTTAAGAAGGTTGTTTATGATTTGCGAGTGCGACTTACGGTTTTGACACGTTTTTCGAGAATGTTCCGGATTTGCACGTTTTACGAGATTTCGAGTTATTGTGATTTGGTCACTGTTGATGTTGAATCTGGGAATTGAAATGAGACTTGTGATTTTGAGGATTTTAAAAATGGGTTTTGAGTATTATTTCGATCGGATCGTGATTTTGGTGATTATGATTGTGGGTTTGATGTGTTGGAAATGAGATTTGAGAAAGGGGTGATTTCTAAGAATAAAAATGGATTTGAAAAGGGTGATTTCGGGCTTGGTGCTCGGGGCATAAAAGTAACTCTTATTTACGGGGTTTCGGTTTTCGGAAATAATAAAGTGGGTTCTTGGTTTGGGTTCGGGATGATGCTTCCGGATGCCGGCTTACGGAATCATTATCGCGAATTCGAATTCGGGAATGAAAAAGGTTTTAATAAATTGATTTGGTATGATTGTACATGCCCCGTGTTTAATGATAATTTGATTATGTTTGTGAAGTATGATTTGGAGAATTGAATGTGGAAATTCGGACCATGCGTCCTGTTGTGAAAAATGTGATTTTGGGATGGATCCCACGTTGTCGTGGTTGATAAACTGTTTTGGGGTTTAAAGACCCGTTGAAAACTGCTTTGGGTTTAAAGACTTGCTGTTGTGTTTGAAAACTGTTTTGGGTTTAAAAACCCGGTGCTATTGCTGGAGCACGTTTTGAGTTTAAAGACTCGGTGAATTGATGACGGGGGAGGGCCCTTAATGAGTTTAAAGACTCGTGAGTTTAAAGACTCGGTTACTGTGATACCCCCGAGGCCTATCAATTATGTTATGAGTTTAAAGACTCGTTGATATCCCGGGAAGGCCTGTTTATGCGCATGGTTTTGAGTTTAAAGACTCGGGCGCACTTGATATCCAGCAAAATGATTGACTTGTGATTTATTGATGATTTCTAATGTTTCAGTTGAGTTGGGCAGTGGCCGGTGTACGGTTGTTGGTTTTGGATCATGTTGTGCATTTGGTTTGATTCGTGGTTTTGGGCTGCGGCCCGGTGATTACGATTGCGGGTTAAGACCCGATGGTTGAGAAGGAAAAATGATTTTCAGATTCATCCGAGTTTTTCCTTATGTTGAAAATTAATACATAGTTTTTCTTATGCGGAAAATCTTAACCGATTGCGAAATGGTTTTTGTATGCATGCATTCGTGTTTACGCGGAGGGTAAAAACGCTTGTTGTAACTGTTTTGCTAAACTGTTTTATCTTTGTCCACTCACACCTTTTGGTTTTTATTGACCCTCCAGGTCGTGGCGCGTTGTTCGAGACTGTACGAGGGGCGGAGGCATGAGTAAGCACATGTGGCTATCCCTGGTCTGGCACGTACTGAGGGTAAACTTGGGTATTTCAGTTGACTTGCCAGACGGGAGCAGGACCGGGCACGGTTTTCGATGCCCCTTCCGGGGGCGGTCCTGTCAGGCATAGTCCTATCCACCGGTAACACCATGGCTCTAAGCCGATATCTAACACACAAATCCTGATCTTACTCGGGATCCAACCTCGAAACACGTAGCATTCACGGCAAGGATTGCCAATCGAAACTTAAATGATCGTATCGAACATCAAACATACACGAAGGAGGATCGATTCTATTGAATCCTCGTACTCATACCCTAACTATAAGGTTGATGACGGACTGTTACGACTTCAGAGACATCACATCCTCGACCTACGCGTACTCCACGCTCTGATACCAACAGGTATCAGAGTACCATGAGTATCAAATGAGCCTGCCTCGCCCTGATACCAACTGTCAGGACCGGTCCCAAATCCTTTGGGATTAACGTGGGACCCGCCTGATCCCGTCTGACACAAAGTGTCAGACCAACAAAAATTCCATCTCTAGCCCTCGCCTGGGCTATCAGAGTCCGTCAGGATCGTAGGAGGAGGGGTGTGATGTCTCGTCTCTGCTATAGCCCGCAACTGCGATCAACCTGAAGGGCATTAAAACATTAAAAGTCGTGAGTGGACAAAAATAATAATTTCATTAAAAACATTTTCTCATAAAGAGATTTATGCCCTTCACTAAATACATATGCATGCATTCGAAAACCGTTTATCAAAACGTTCATAAAACTATTTGTCAACCATCTCAAAATATTTCAAGGGTTCATGCCGGTTCCCATAAACCGTCATGACCCATAAATCCATTTGGGTCCCCGACTCGAAATCGTAAACACACGTAAATTCATATATGTGGGAACTCGGCCCAAATCATTCTCAGTGAAATACCAAAACATACAATACGGGATCTCCGTCCCATACCATTTCTAAAATATCAAATACGGGGTCTCGCCCCAAAACACTTTTTGAATCATAAAACACGAAATACGGGGTCTCCGCCCCCAAATCATTTTCCATAAAACCACATACGTATCAACATACGTATAACCCATCCGCGGCACTTCCGAGAAGATGCCAACTCGGGGCACACAGCCTCTAGGGAACACATCCCTGATATAGTCACGATGACAGATCTATACTAGTGTGCACACTACTCGGGGTCTCACTCCGAGTCTTCTCCCAGGAATCTCCATCTGGGAGGCTCAATCTCTGGATCTAGTCCGAGCTCTCTCTCTCGATCAAGTCTACAATCTCTTCAGAATCTGGTCCGGGACCACATCATAATAAGTAACCACCACTCCTGGAACGGGATCCCAATGGGGATACCCACTCTGGTCTGTGGATCGTGACTCTCTAGGTCGACGCTAGAGGAGACCATATAATCAATATGGAGGGTTTCATATACATTTTAAATTAGTCGTTTCTTTCTTTCTCAAATCACTTTCAGTTGGGTCTCACACTCGAATCATCTCAATAGGATTCCGCGAATCCGATTCAAATCCATTTCACAGGCCTCGGCCTAAATCCACAGTTCAACTGGGTCTCATGCCCGAATTCTCATTTCACAAACTGAACTGGGACTCAAGCCCGATAACACGAATAACTGGGCCCTAAGCCTGAACCACAACTCAACAGGACCTCAAGTCTGATTTCACAACCAACGGGACCTTAAGCTCGATATCTCAACTAAAGGGGTCTCAGGCCCGATACCATAAATCAACGGGGCATCAAGCTCGATAGTACACCCAACTGGGCCTCAAACCCGAATCGTAAACCAACTGGACCCTCGGTCCGATCGTATAGCTCAAATGGATCCTAGGTCCGAGAGTTTGTAAATAAATTGGGTCTCGTGCCCGATTTCATATTTCTAAATCCAAAATCCATTCATTAAACCCTCGTTGAAAACATGGTACGCAAAGGTACGACATAAAGCCGAAACCCTCGAAATACGTGCAATTATGTCGATCCTAAGCTACCACAAACAATTGCACTCATGGAAACACAAAACATGTATTAAAAGCATTTATAAACATTTATGCATGCATCAATTTCGAAAGAAGGGTCGACTCACAGACCGTCCGAAGCCACGCCTCGATACGTGTGCCATAATAGTCTCCCGAGTCAATCGTCGCCTCCGGGATTCCCGAACCTGTCCAAATTAATTTAGAGGGTTACTAACTACTTATATAATCCCTCGCTAAAGTCCCGTAATTTTCCGGAATTTCTAACTATTTTAAAAACCGATCCTAAACCTTCGGACGTCCCGAACTATATCGAAACGATGTCCGATTGACACGAAAACAGTCCCAAAATGTTCGTTACATCAAATAGATGAAATTACATGTTGGAACCTTCCCCAAAGGAGTGAGCACGTGCCTTCACGCGCCCAAGAATGGTCCTGCGCGTGGGCCTCACGCGCCAGGACTATTCATCTTCTTCCTCACGTAATCGACAGGTCTGGTCGGTTTTCTGTGCAGTTCGGTCCAGCTGGACCGGCGTGACCGGTCCGGCCCTCCTACTCCCTCATTTTTTGTCCAATCTTCTCCTTTTCAATCCCATTCTTCCTATTTTCATATTTCCTATCATTCCCAATTAACCAAACTACCTAAAACCGCCTAGAACCCGTGAACCCAAAAACCCCTCCACGTTTCAAGTTTTCTAAAATCCCTCCTGGGCTTCACAGCCGTTAACCACCGTCCAAAATCATCTCTATATTCCCTAAACAACCTAACAAACGTTGCCTAATCAACCAAGACTATCCATAATGCAAAAATCGACAAAAGGGAAGATTTGGGTCTAACCGGGTACCTCTCCGGGTTTGGGCCTCAACCGTTGACGGCGGTGCCAACCTGGCCAGCCACCGTCGTCCCCTTTTCCTCTCTGCCTTCCCTGGGTTTCAGTCCTTGTCATAAGGGAGGGTTGGATTGGTTTGGGTTCAAGGTGGATCGGTTTGGGTGTGTTTGGATGAATGGAACAATGAAGAAGATCGATGCATGTATGTGGGAAGGTGGGCAATGGATGGGTGACACTTGTCACTCATCCATTGGGCCTGCCAAAAGATCTGGGCCCTACTTAGGACAAAACTCAAGTCGTCTCGTAATTCGTGCAATAGTACTTTCGTACTTTCGTGAACCGTAACTTCTCCGTCGAATGTCCGAATTTGACGTGCCGCCTATCTACAGATTCATATCATCCCGATCTACGTAACGGTCTTTGGCCCTCGGCCGTCATATCCCGGGTCAAAAGTTAACTTTTGGCCCAAATTACCAAAATGCCCTTGGACTTCCGAATGTCACAACTTCCTCCTAGAACGTCAGAATCGAGCGTGCCACATATCTATGAACTCGTGACATCACGAACTACGTCACAGTCATCGGTCAAAGTCCATTTGATCGCCTGAACGAAAAGTGAACGATTTGCCCATTCTAGGGGCAAAATCGTCATTTCTCCCGAACATCCGCCAATCCTCGTCTAATCTCCGATTAGTCTTGCTAATCCGTCATTAATTTTTAATTAATCCCGTTAATTCGGGACGGGTCGTCACAAACTTCCCCCCTTAAGGAATTTCATCCTCGAAATTCAAATTGACCCGATTCCACAACTAAACTGTGGAATCCAACCTTGTTCCACGACTTGGATCACTGCACCCACACGAGAATACTCGTGTAGCAGTACACGTCTAACACACATACCGTATTCATCGGTACCGTCCTTGGTACGTACCGTCACTAGAGCCTCCAAAGCTCCAAGTCACTCTCGAGAACTACTCGTCAGCTCGTACGTCTCACTCGAGACAACATGTCGACACTCGTCGATCACACCTAACACTCACTTTGACAAGTCAGTAATACCAAGCTGACATCCAAATGGATTTTCAGTCCGCCATTCTAACACGATCCATCCTACAGTCGTCAGGCTGCCAAATGTACTCCCACTAAGGCTAACACATCGAAGCTGACATCCTGCCCAGCATCCGATCAGTCAACATCCTAGAGATCCTGCCATCACAATGGCACGAATCCCATCTCATAGGTCATCCTCAAACCTATGTCCATATTGACCCTCGATACTCGTACGAATCAACACTCTCAAATTCCTACACCGAAAACTGACTCTATTGAGAGTCCCATCAACCACATCGATTCGAACGTATCGGATAACTATCCATCCATTACTTTCACAGGTCACATCCGTCGTGACCAGCCGGTCACTCCCGGCTCCATTGCGCTTCCCCTGTGCTACTCTGATCTCGACTCGCTCTCGAGTCCTAGTATCGTATCTCGCATCACTCAGTGATACCACTTGTCATCTAGACTCAGGTGAGTCTCCAAACTGTCACTATCGGACCCAATCCGATCGTCACTCATGTCAATCTAGGACTCTATTCAAACTACAACGTACTGGTACTCTCGGGAAATTTCAACCTGACATACCGACTGATCGTGATCAATCCCATCTTCGAACATGCACAGCACTCTGATACACCTGTACCAAAACAACATCGGGGCGCCCCCGACCTACTCAAGGACTGCACTCTGGCAACGTCCAACCACATACTATTGTCCGCACCAAGCGAACGTCAACCCATCACCTCGGACATTCACTCGTCACATCCTGTGACGCTAAACACCATCTACTCGTCAAGTCAAACAAGATTGACCCACAGCCTAGGTGTTCGGTTCTTACACCCTCTTTGAACTCCTAGCTGTCACAACACTCCTTGTCGTCCTACCTAGGAACGAATCCAGGAGAATCCACGATGATGACATTAAAGTTCATCCAATGTCATCCTCCAGCACCCAACACTATCAACTAAAGAGTCACACTCAATGACCTCGAAATACTCATCACCAATACGGAATCAAGTACTCATCTCAACATCTCAGTCACAACTTCTCTTAATTCTGTAGTTCCAATCACGTAGGAACCATGCCTCTTTTCCAATTACTTAACTCACTCATCAACGAGTATTTTCGTGTCCTATAGACAATCGATTTCCAAGTCCTCTACTCAGGAGGTTTGGTCAACCGTAATCAACAAAAACCAATCCACAATGGACTCTCAAGTCCACAGCTCAACCGGACACCATCCACGCGTCCGTGACCTCCAACTCGCCTATCCGTTTACTACCGTATATGCACATCCAAAAGGATGTCAAGTTATCGTACCCTGATGTATCGCTCAACTGACTAGTCACAACAGACTCCTGCTGTGATCGGTAGTCAAATCACTGCATACCACCATATATGTCAAATCGACCTTTCCGTCATAAGACGTCACTTAGGTCATCCACTCGTACCTGGATCTCACGTCCCATCTCAAACGTTACAACTCCTAAGCATACCCTCGTGACTCAATCTCGCAGCACTAGGGGAACTAGTCTCCATTACTGGGGAAACTGATCTCCATCACTGGGGAAACTGGTCTCCATACCAAGTACTCCCGTACCTCGCACTGAGCCACTCGGGATCCTCTCTGTCCCGCTTATAACCATCACCTTCACTAGAGCGTGGCAAGTGTGCCAACACTCAACGTCAACATCTCATTCTGCGATCGGACTCAGCCGTCACCGAGTCGAATCCAGAATCACTGTTCATACTGTGGGTCACTTACACACCTCGTATCATCGTCACGACTGACGAATCCTATCGTCACAATCGTCATGGCAACCTGAGTCCATCCAACTTGATAAGACTCGATCACGTCCATCGATAGCAGCGTCTGTCACAACCTCGTGCAAACCAAACTCACAAACACTCTGCTATCGAGACTCCTAATCCATGCGGTAGTCTCACCGCCGGTACCAACTGCTCCACACCCAGCATCCACCGATCGGTCCACCTCAGGATCCGATCGAAAAGTACCACACTCCTGGTAACTTGTCCAACCAATCACCTACTAGGGTTACCACAAACCCGGCTGCCCACTGCAGTTCAACCATCCTGACCGATCCCTCGATCTCGACTCCGAAGAGTCGTCATACTCCAATATTGGTGCCAAACCAGCCAATAACTACGCTCTGATGATCTCGTCCTCTCGTAACTCTACGGCTCTTAGCCGTTGGCCTTTGCAAGAACTGGCCGTACTCCTGTTTCAATATTGCACACGCGCTACGTGCGCAATCGCGTCCTATCGCGTCACACCACATCTAGTCCGGGCATTTCCTGCCAGTTGACATCCTTCCAGGATTAGACACACTGAAACATGGAAAAACATGCCAATTAGAATCACACGTTCCTATTCCCAACTGTCATGGCTGTAGTCGTACAGGGTCATCGTAAATTGGGCAACCCTAACCTCTGACTACCACTGGTATTAATCCGTACATCCTCTATCCGACACGACCTTGCTGTCGAGCGGTCACGACTCTCAAGTCGTCATACTGTGTCTACCAGTCGGCATAGTCCTATCCACCAGTAACACCATGGCTCTAAGCCGATATCTAACACACAAATCCTGATCTTACTCGGGATCCAACCTCGAAACATGTAGCATTCACGGCAGGGATTGCCAATCGAAACTTAAATGATCGTACCGAACATCAAACATACACGAAGGAGGATCGATTCTACCGAATCCACGTACTCATACCCTAACTATAAGGTTGATGACGGGCTGTTACGACTTCGGAGACATCACATCCTCGACCTGCGTGTACTCCACGCTCTGATACCAACTGGTATCAGAGTAACATGAGTATCAAATGAGCCTGCCTCGCTCTGATACCAACTTTCAGGATCGGTCCCAAATCCCCTGGGATTAACGTGGGACCCGCCTGATCCCGTCTGACATGAAGTGTCAAACTAGGGAAAATTCCATCTCTAGCCCTCGCTGGGGCTATCAGAGTGCGTCAGGATCATAGGAGGAGGGGAGTGATGTCTCATCTCTACTACAGCCCGCATCCCCGATCAACCTGAAGGGCATTAAAACATTAAAAGTCGTGAGTGGACAAAAATAATAATTTCATTAAAAACATTTTCTCATAAAGACATTTATGCCCTTCACTAAATACATATGCATGCATTCGAAAACCGTTTATCAAAACGTTCATAAAACTATTTGTCAAACGTCTCAAAATCTTTCAAGGGTTCATGCCGGTTCCCATAAACCTTCATGACCCATAAATCCATTTGGGTCCCTGACCCGAAATCACAAACACCCGTAAATTCATATATGTGGGAACTCGGCCCAAATCATTCTCAGTGAAATACCAAAACATACAATACGGGGTCTCCGCCCCCAAACCATTTCTAAAATATCAAATACGGGGTCTCGCCCCAAAACACTTTCCGAATCATAAAACACGGAATACGGGGTCTCCGCCCCCAAATCATTTTCCATAAAACCACATACGTATCAACATACGTATAACCCATCCGCGGAACTTCCGAGAAGATGCCAACTCGGGGCACACATCCCCTAGGGAACACATCCCCGATATAGTCACGATGACAGATCTATACTAATGTGCACACTACTCGGGGTCTCACTCCGAGTCTTCTCCAAGGAATCTCCATTTGGGAGGCTCAATCTCTGGATCTAGTCCGAGCTCTCTCTCTCGATCTAGTCCACAATCTCTCCGGAATCTGGTCTGGGACCACATCATAATAAGTAACCACCACTCCTGGAACGGGATCCCTATGGGGATACCCACTCTGGTCTATGGATCGTGACTCTCCAAGTCGACGCTGGAGGAGACCATATAATCAATATGGAGGGTTTCATATACATTTTCAATTACTCTTTTCTTTCTTTCTCAAATCACTTTCAATTGGGTCTCATACCCTAATTATCTCAATAGGATTCCGCGAATCCGATTCAAATCCATTTCACAGGCCTCGGCTTAAATCCACAGTTCAACTGGGTCTCATGCCCGAATTCTCATTTCACAAACTGAACTGGGACTCAAGCCCGATAACACGAATAACTTGGCCCTAAGCCGGAACCACAACTCAACAGTACTTCAAGTCTGATTTCACAACCAACGGGGCCTTAAGCCCGACATCTCAACTAAATGGGTCTCAGGCCCGATATCATAAATCAACAGGGCATTAAGCCCGATAATAAGCAAAATTTCTGAAAGAGTTATGCACTCCAAGGCGCCAGACGAGGGAGAAGGAGGTTGTGATGGTGAGTGAAACAGTTTCTGCTGTAATCCAGCGTCGGCTACCCCCAAAGTTGAAGGATCCAGGGAGTTTTTCTGTTCCCTGCGTGATTGGTAACAAGTCATTTGATAAAGTCATGCTAGACTTAGGAGCATCCATTAATGTTATGCCATATTCACTATATGTTGCCCTAGGTCTAGGTAAATTACAGCATGACGATATTATCATTCAGTTAGCCGATCGCTCTAATGTGTATCCTAAGGGATACGTCGAAGATGTTCTTGTGCAGGTTAACCAGCTCATTTTCCCCGCTGTCTTTTATGTCCTAGACATGGAGGATTCCCCTACGAATCAAGCTCCACTAATGCTGTTGGGAAGACCATTCATGAGAACTGCCAAGACAAAGATTGATGTGTTCAATGGAACATTAACTATGGAAGTAGACGGAGAGGAGATTGGCTTCAACATCTTTGATGCCATGAGGTACCCTAGTTCCGCAACTCATACTACTTTTTCTATTGACGTGTGCACTTCTCTCGCAGAGAAACATTTTGATTCAATTCGAGAAGACACACTCAACATGATAATCCAGGAAGGAGTTGGCCTAACGCAATCAGGGGACGCCTTGGTTGAGGATACAGATTACGAACTAGAACCTCGAATTTGGGATGAAGTCATGACCCTAAATGAGACCCCCAGAATGGTGAATCATCAGGTACCCTCGTCATTTCCAATTAGTAATAATGCCACTCCTCTTTCAGTGATTCAGGCCCCCGTTCTCGAGCTCAAAGTTTTGCCTGACCACCAGAAGTATGCCTATCTTGGCTCGGACGACACTCTGCCCGTCATAGTGTCTTCTGCACTAACCGAGTCACAGGAAGATAGACTGGTACAGGTCTTGACAAAGTACAAGACAGCCATTGGATGGACTCTGTCAGATATCAAGGGAATCAGCCCTACAACTTGTGTGCATCGAATCTTACTGGAAGATGATGCAAAACCCTCTCGCGAAGCCCAACGTCGCCTCCATCCTGAAATGATGGAAGTCGTGAAACAAGAGGTCATCAAACTCTTGGACTGTGGTGTCATCTACCCAATTTCAGACAGCAAATGGGTCTCACCAGTCCAAGTAGTCCCAAAGAAAAGTGGAGTCACAGTTGTTGCGAACAGTGAAGGAGAGCTAGTGCCCCAACGAACAGTGACCGGATACAGAGTCTGCATCGACTATCGACGCCTGAACAAAGCAACTAGGAAGGATCACTTTCCTTTGCCCTTCATTGATCAAATGCTTGAAAGGTTAGCAGGTCACTCCTATTATTGCTTTCTTGATGGTTATTCCGGGTACAATCAAATCTGTATCGCTCAAAATGACCAAGATAAAATGACTTTCACTTGTCCTTTTGGCACTTTTGCCTACCGAAGAATGCCTTTCGGTTTATGTAACGCCCCAGGTACTTTCCAAAGATGCATGTTTTCTATTTTCTCTGAATACGTCGAAAAAATAATTGAAGTATTTATGGACGATTTTAGTGTCTTTGGGGATAGTTTTGATGCATGCTTAGAACACTTAGCACTTATCTTACAAAGGTGTGTCGAAACTAATCTGGTACTTAACTAGGAGAAATGCCATTTCATGGTTAGACAAGGGATAGTCTTGGGCCATATTGTCTCTGAAAGAGGAATTGAAGTCGATAAATCTAAAGTTGATACTGTGAGCCACTTACCCTCTCCCACTTCGGTGAGAGGAATCCGTTCATTTCTTGGTCACGCAGGATTTTACAGAAGATTTATCCAAGACTTCTCCCACATTGCAAGGCCCTTGTGCCGACTGCTTCAGAAAGAGACACCCTTCGTCTTTGATGCAGACTGTCAGGAAGCTTTTGAGAAGCTTAAAAATCTCTTAACCACTGCCCCCATTCTTTGTGCCCCTGATTGGTCCTTACCCTTTGAACTAATGTGCGATGCCTCTGATTATGCAGTTGGAGCCGTACTCGGACAAAGGCGGGATAAGAAGCCCTACGCCATCTACTATGCATCCAGAACCTTAAATGATGCCCAGATGAACTACACCACTACAGAAAAGGAGTTGCTTGCTGTTGTATTTGCTTTAGATAAATTTCGCTCTTATCTACTTCGAACTAAAGTCATTATTTACACTGATCATGCAGCACTGAAGTATCTCCTAGCCAAAAAAGAAGCGAAACCAAGACTGATCCGATGGATTCTTCTTCTTTAAGAGTTTGACATCGAGATTAAAATAAGAAAGGCGTAGAGAACGTGGTGGCAGATCATTTGAGTCGCATTGCACATGAACGAGATCCTGTGGCGATTCAAGAGATGTTTCCGGACGAACAACTCTTCAGAATCGAGGGAGGTACTCCTTGGTATGCTGATATTGTCAATTATTTAGTCACCAAGCAGTTGCCCACCACCCTCTCTCGTGCACAAAAAGATAAACTTAAAAAGCATGTTAGGCACTATATTTGGGATGAACCTTATTTGTGGAAACACTGTGCAGATTTATTGATTAGGAGATGTGTCCCTGATATTGAACATAGGTCAGTCCTAGAGTTCTGCCATAGCCATGCTTGTGGAGGCCACTTTGGATCCAGGAAAACTGCACTCAAAATCTTAGAATATGGACTATATTGGCCCACACTTTTTAGAGATGCACATTCATTCTGTTTAGCCTGTGATAAATGTCAAAGATCAAGAAACTTAGGACGAAGGGATGAAATGCCACAACATTATGTTCTTACTGTTGAAATATTTGATGTTTGGGGTATTGATTTTATGGGTCCGTTTCCTCAATCTAATGGCTATCTCTATATCTTACTTGCTGTTGATTATGTATCAAAATGGGTGGAAGCTAAGGCCACCAGGACTAATGACTCTAAAACTGTTGCAGATTTCCTCAGAACTAACATTCTTTCCAGGTTTGGGATCCCGCGGGTCCTAATAAGTGATGGAGGAAGTCATTTCTGCAACAAGACCATTGAAGCTTTAATGAAACGGTATGGTGTCACTCATCGAGTCTCTACACCTTACCATCCTCAAACGAGTGGAATGACGGAAGTCAGTAATAGAGAGATCAAGAAGATATTAGAGCGAACTGTGGGCCCTAATCGTAAGGATTGGAGCCAACGGTTGGATGATGCACTTTGGCATACAGGATGGCATACAAAGCACCTATAGGAATGTCTCCCTATAGGTTGGTGTACGGAAAAGCATGTCACCTTCCGGTGGAACTAGAGCATAAAGCATGGTGGGCCGTCAAAACTTTCAACATCAAGCTAGATGACGCCGGTCTGCATCGAAAGCTCCAGCTGAGTGAGCTTGAGGAAATAAGAAATGATGCATTTGAAAGCACTCTGATCTACAAGGAAAAGGCAAAGGCATTTCATGACAAACAGATCAAGAGTAAAGCATTTGACATTGGCCAGAAAGTTTTGTTGTTCAATTCCCGACTTAGACTCTTTCCAGGTAAATTATTCTCCAGATGGGTAGGTCCTTTTGTTGTTACTAATGTGTTTGCCCATGGAGCTATACAGATCAAAAGCAGTGAAACAGGAAAAGAGTTCAAGGTCAATGGCCACCGATTGAAGCCTTACATCGAGGCAATTGGAGGACATGATGTGGAGTCAGACAAAGTACTTCTACGTCCCATCAGATAAAGAATTTGGTCTAGGCTGGATGGACGTTAAACTTCAAGCGCTTGTTGGGAGGCAACCCAATGTGTTCTCGAGTGTGAAGGAGTCATCAACACAGATTTGCTTTCTTTCAACCCTTCACTCTCTTTTACTTTGTTTATGTTTTTCTTTCTTTCTTCATTTTCTTAAATCATCTTCCTTACTTTGATTCTATGTTTAATTATTTCGTATTTTCCTACATTGAGGACAATGTAGAATTTAAGTGTGGGGGAATGGTTTACAAATTTATTTGTGCATTTGAAATTGTTTTATTAAGTCTTTCTTAACGAAAAAAAAAATTAAAAAAAAAACAAAACAAAATATTGCTTTCTTGAGTCTTTTTGTTTTAACGTAGTGTTTTTACGAGTATCAAGTTGCCCTTTAACTTGTCAATGATATAAATGAACGGAAATGAATATGTTATGGCTATAAAGATGATCACTACAACTTGAATTTGTTTGTTAATATTTTGTGATTAAGTGTTACTACTTGAAGATAATGCATGTAAATTGGTACATAAATAAGCATGATATGATAAGTATGAATCATTTGAACCTTATGTGAGCTTTAGAACTTATATACATCTTTGATGAGTGATTCATAAGTTCTTTGTTTAAATTGATATACATATGCCTCATAACTGCTTGCCATAGCTTTTAATGAACTCTAGAGTACTAGAACTTATTCTATGTGATTTTCAAAGCTTTTTAAGTCAATAAATTCTCTGATTTTGGAAATGATTAAGGCATTAGGGTTAACACCACAAATTCAAACATCCATGTTCCCTATTTTGTGCGCACAAGTTGCGACCCCCTTAGTTTTACCCCTTTTGAGCCCACATTAAGCCTTTCTTTCCTCACTATGATTATCTAAACACTTGAGCTTAGTAT
Source organism: Prinsepia uniflora (assembly GCA_032719365.1). Classification (NCBI taxonomy): domain Eukaryota; kingdom Viridiplantae; phylum Streptophyta; class Magnoliopsida; order Rosales; family Rosaceae; genus Prinsepia; species Prinsepia uniflora. The sequence continues at coordinate 30,188,292 of CM064868.1, forward strand.
AGACATCTTTTACCTTTGTTCCAAGGACTCGGATGAAGACATAATGATTGTGTAAAGAGGAAATGATGATATTGAAAGACTTTTATGTGTATTTTGTGGATTTACTTACTCAAACATTGTTGTATTTTTGACACATGTTATTACCTTGATATATGAAAAAAAAAAAAAAAGAAAAAAAAAAGAAAAAAAAAAGAAGATATATTGAAGTTTTTATTAAGGTAATAAGGTTTGATTATGAATGTTTGAGTTAAGTCCTTTACATTTGTAAATCCGACACAAAGAATGAATTCGAGGCCCAACAAGATGAAATTAGGCCTATGTTCGAAGGGATGGATTACTGACGTCATTGCACTAAGGTTGGGAAGTTATGATACGTTTTGGGAGTCTATTGAGTCTTGGAACGAATTTGAGCACCACTTGTCTTATATATTCCTTGCCTCTAATCTTAGCCCCATTACAACCTTCGTAAAGACCTTATGATCCTTAAGATGGTAAATTTTGATTAGTTGAGTCAATCACTTGAGTAAGCTTATGGTTTTGGTTCATTTGTGCAAGTATGTTTTGTTTTTATCTTGAGGTGTTTGTTTGAAATTTTGCAAAAGTACTTCATTTCGATTATGTGAGTATTTCTCACATACTTTGAGTGCAAACACAACCCTCACAAATTGAGTGAATTTATGAGTGCATATCCTTGTGAGTTGATTCATACTTGTCTTATTCGTGCAAAACTCCATTTCACCATATTTACTCATTATCTTACTTGTTAAACATTTTGTTACCATGTATTAACTCTTGAATTCCATATGCTTAAATGATTTAAGTGAAAATATTTTATGCCATGATAATAATAAAATATTGAGACAAATGGTTAAGGGTTTACTTGTTTTGAATTCGTAGTTTGATTTTAGTATTTGCTAGGGACTAGCAAAGTTTAAGTGTGGGGGTATTTGATAGGACGTTAAATAAGCATTATTTTATATTATTTTATACCCTTTATACTTGACTTTTAATATTAAAATATTAAATAAATTGATAAAATAAATTATTTTGTGATTTTTATGTTTAGATAAATAAAGGTTGTAATTTGGAGCATTTTGGCAAAAGAATCGTCTCGATCGGAATTATAACGAATAAAATATGGACGAATTTCGGTGGAATAATTAATTTAGTTATAAATTAAATTAATTAATTATTTGTTTTGCAGCCCAATTAAATTCTGAGCCCAGATTAGTAGCCCAACCCATTTCTAAGAAAATCCGGCCCGCATGCAGCCCAGCCGTTCCAGCCCACAGGCGTTGCAGCCCAGGCCCGTGCGGCCCAGCTCGCTCCAGGCCCAATCCGCAAACAGCAGCCTTCATCCCAGTCCTCTGTAGCGTGCCGCCGAGCGCCAAGGCTCTTCTTCGGCGCGCGCACGCCGATTTCCTCAAGCCAGCTTCAGCGCATCCCAGCTGAACTCCCAGTCGCCCCTTCAGCAGCAGCCTACCGAATACTTGGAGTTATTTTCAGCTGCTCTCTGCTGAATTCTTTCCAGCAGATTCCACTCAATTTCCAGCCACTTTCCAAGCCACTTTCCAACCCAATTTTACAACTTTACAACTCAAACCACTTCTAAACATCATCACAAATCTTTATTACTCATCATTCCATTATTTAACATTTTTTATTGTATTTTTATATTATTTTTGGTAGCTTTCTCTACCTATAAATAGGGTTTCAATTCACTTGTTGAAACACACCTTCTTTGAGGCACACATTTGAGCCTTCTTTGAGAGAAACTTTGGCAAAGTATCTCCAATACAAAGTTTAGAGTTTGAGTCCATATTTCCCAAGTTTATTTCCTCCATCTTCATAAGGTTCCGTCCGCTGTCGGAGAATCATATGAATAACAATCCATTGTTTTCATCCATCTTGAAAGTGTAACAATTACTCTCCATCTACTCAAACTCTCATTTTTGTTATTGGTTTTGATTATAGTTCAATATATGTGAGGTTTTTCTTACTAATATTTGTAAGTGTTAAATGCAATCTCCATGTGTCTTACTTTATGAATTTTAGTTATTTTATACATTTTAGTGCTTCATACTTCAATTCAATGTTAAGTGTTTTATCCGCTGTCGGTGCATTTAAAGTGGAATTGAAGAGACTTAATGTTGATCGCTGTCGGCGCATTCAGTCAAAAACAAAAGGTGAATCATATTGTAAGTGTTGTCCGCTGTCGGTGCATTTATAGTATTGAAAAATGTATGAAGGTAATTAAGACGATTAAGGTAAAATTTCGTGATTGATTTAATATTTGCAATTATTAGAGTGTTGGTAAGATTTGTGTTTTAAGAAGATCACTTGTACATGAATTAGAATAGAAGTAAAATTAGTTTATCTATGCTTTTACTTATTTACATGATCACAAACCTTTTCAAAACCCCCCTTTTTATTCTTTATTCTTTTATTCTTTTATTCTTTCATACTTTTAGTTTATTAGTCTTTGATTCTTTCATTTCTTGATTCTTTTATTCCTTTACTCTTTAATTTATTGATTCTTTGATTAGTTAATTCTTTAATTCTTTAATTCTCTATTCTTTTAATCTTTAAGTCATTAATTCTTTAAATTGTTAATTCTTTGATTATTTAATTCTTTGATTATCTAATTCTTTAATTCATTATTCTTTTATTCATCTTCCACTAACACATTATTAATGTCCCTAATTTCCCCGGTTAAGAACGATCCCTATTTATCAATACTACATCTACACAAAAAGGGTTTAAATTGCATAACACTCGAATTACATGTTTAATTTAATGCGTAGTTTGGGCGTAGTCACCTAATCAACCAAAACTATCCATAATGCAAAAATTGACAAAAGGGAAGATTTAGGTCTAACCGGGTACCTGTTCGGGTTTGGGCCTCAGTCGTGCATGGCGGTGCCAATCTGACCGGCCACCGTCGTCCCCTTGTCCTCTCTACCTTCCCTGGGTTTCAGTCCTGGTCATAAGGGAGGGTTGGATTGGTTTGGGTTCAAGGTGGATCGGTTTGGGTGTGTTTGGATGAATGGAACAATGAAGAAGATCGATGCATGTATGTGGGAAGGTGGGCAATGGATGGGTGACACTTGTCACTCACCCATTGGGCCTGCCAAAAGATCTGGGCCCCACTTAGGACAAAACTCAAGTCATTTCGTAATTCGTGCAATACTACTTTCGTACTTCCATGAACCGTAACTTCTCCGTCGAACATCCGAATTCGACGTGCCGCCTGTCTATGGATTCGTATCGTCTCGATCTACGTAACGGTATTTGGTCCTCGGCTATCGGACATCCTCGGTCAAAAGTCAACTTTTGGCCCAAATTACCAAAATGCCCTTGGACTTCCGAACGTCATAACTTCCTCCTCGAACGTCGGAATCGAGCGTGCGACCTGTCTATGAACTCGTGACATCACAAACTACGTCACGGTCATCGGTCAAAGTCCATTTGACCTCCTGAACGAAAATTAAACTATTTTCCCATTCTAGGGGGTAAAATCCTCATTTCACCCGAACGTCCGCTAATCCTCGTCTAATCTCCGATTAGTCTTGCTAATCCATCATTTATTCTTAATTAATCCCTTTAATTCGGGACGGGTCGTCACAACTCTTGTAGGCTACTGTGATTCAGATTGGAATGGGAGTCAAGATGACATGAAAAGTACCTCAGGATATGCTTTTTCCTTTGGGAATGGTATCTTTTCATAAGGCTCTGTAAAACAACACACAGTGGCACTGTTGACACGACCCGCCCTCAATCCCCCCGGATTAAGGGCTAAGTCATGCTCCTGTCTAACTTACGAGTGACACGAAGGCTAAATTGACATCCAACCTCCATGTGACACGGAAGTCGGACAAGGGATTCTTGACTGAACCGCTCAAAACTTCCAGACTTCCCAGAGGGCACAGACTCTACTGTGGATCGCGTATGTGATGTCTCCATCTCTCTCGACCAACAGCCCGCACCGCAACAACCTGGAGGGTATCGAAAACACAAAAGACTGTGAGTGGACAAAAATAAAGTATAAGTTCAAAAACATTTATCAGAAAACAATATTTACATTTATACCCTCCATTTAATAACCAATGCATGCATATAAAAAACCACGTCATAAAACCATTCTATTTTCAAGTTATTCAAATCGTTCAAAAAAATCGAACTCATTGCCTTTTCTCAAATCCCGGGCCTCAGTCCAAAACCATCAAAATCCGTTCATCCGGGTCATCGCTCAAAACATCGGAAAACCATTATGAAAAACCATCATCATCAAGTCTCGATGAAATCCAAAACACATTTCCATCCATCGAACCTGTTGGATCTATCCGAGTCTTTAAACTCCTGAGTCTTTAAACTCAATCCAGGCCTCAATATAATCCGAGTTTTTAAACTCCCGAGTCTTTAAACTCAATAGGCCTACGGGGGAAATATAAATATCCGAGTCTTTAAACTCCCGAGTCTTTAAACTCAATCCGGGTCTTTAAACCCAATACGGGCCCGCCCTCGTCATAATCATATCTGGGAATTTAAACCCAATAACCAGATCCAGCAAATCCAATCCAAACCCATTTGAAAACCTTTTTCCATTTCCGAATCTGAATCCGCAATCTCATCAGGATCCCAAATCCAAACCCAACATCATATTCATCATCCATTTCCAAATCTGAGTCTGAAACCATCATTCCGTAAGCCGACATCCGGAACAACCATTCCAAACTCAAACCCGAAAAATTCACTTTCAAGTTTCAAAATCGAATCCAAAATCGTCATTCTGAAATCCGATTCAAAAACCCGAAATCTCGTTCTTTAAAACCACTTTACTGAACTGGGCTTCAAGCCCGAAGTCACTTTTCCGAAATCTATTTCAAATCTTTGAAATCGAATCGTATTTCAATTCTCGAAATCAAATCATTAAAATCATATTCAAATCACAACATTGATCGAAATCTCGTAAAACACGTAATTCCGTAAATATCTCGAAAATCGTGCAAAACCATAAACCATCAAGATCATAAATAAAATCATAGAATCATGTATAGAAAACATATAAAACATATATGCATGCATCACAAGTTAGAAAACAAAGTCTACTCACAGACCATAGCGTCGTCGCTTCGATACGTGCTCACTTTTACCAATCCCGACTAATTCGCTATCCTCGGCTTTCCCGAACCTGTCCAAATCCCATAATAAGGTCACTAACTACTTCACAAAGATCATATTAAATCCCCGTAATTTTCCCGAATTTTTAACTATTTTTAAACGAGCCCTAAAACCTTCAGACATCCCGAAACCTATCGAGACGATGTCCAATCGACTCGAAACCAGTGCCAAAATGTTCGTTACATTGAATACTTTAAAAGTCATGTTGGAACCTTTCTCAAAATGTGTACCACGCGCCCACACGTACCGTCCAAAGGGGATGTGCGTGGGCCTCACGTGCCAGGCACTGTGCTTGTCTTCAACCTCTGTTGAACCGGGTTCGGTTCGGCTCTGCAGATCCGGTCCAATTGGACCGGCGTGAGCGGTTCGCGGCTGTAATTTCTATATTTTCGGTCCATTTTTATTCTATTCGATCCTATAGTTACCTCCCTTCATTTCTAGTTGATCTACAATGTCCTTTTTAAAAAATTACGGCTCAAACTTACCATCTTTGAACGTCGATCAATCCTTCAAACATTTCTTCTCTGTTCTCGACACGCGAGCCACCGTTGGCCCTAAATCTTCATCCATCAGCTCATCATCATAACCAAAACCTTTCCTAATGAACCATTATCAATATTAGACACCAAAGCTTCAACGACCATTATCGATTTAAAAAAATTAATTCTCGGGAAAAAATCTACTTACCGTCCGCTGTGAGCTCATCCGTGAAAATCTACTTACCGTCCGTGAGCTCATCCGGGAAAATTTACTTACAGTCCACATGTATGAAGGAGAAAATCTCCCTGACTGATTGGCAATACAGCGATATGAATCGGGAACGGAAACATTAGGGCACATCCTCCCAACAACAACACTAATCAAACTAATCACCGGAGCAAGAGGAGACGGCCAACGCCAGCTTGAATTGATGACCACAAAACTGACCCTAGCATGAGCAGCCAACCTAGAATCCCCAACCATCTCATTACCCACTAAATCACCAATCGGGCCTACATCCAGCTAATTATCACATCACATAAACACATCATCCCCATTCCCAATCACCGCCTTAATAAAAGGCTTAACAAGAGATCTCACCTTAAGCAACTTTCTCCAATTCTAAGAACATTGAGAAAGAGGGATAAGACACCAAAAACACTTGCCACGAATAAAATAGGTCTTAACCCACCTAATCCAAAGACTGGAGTTCTGAACATCAAACAGGGACCATATATGACGAGCCATAAGAGTCACGTTCCACAAGTGAAGGCGTCACAACCCCAAGCCACCTTCTATTTTCGGCTTACAGATTTCATTCCACGCCACCTTAGCATGGTACCTCCCACAAACATTACCAAACCACAAGAACCTGCAACACTTGAGCTCTAAGTCACAAAAAAGTTTCTTTGGGAGGAAGAGATGAGAGGACCAAACAACCTGCACACTGTACAATACAGACTTAATTAGCTGCAACCGACCAGCAAAGGAAAGTTTACGGTGTTCCCAACTACTAATCCGGCCATCCATACTATAACAACCCGTCCCGAGAACCGGGATTAGTAGACTAATTAAGGTGTGATTAGTGAGGTTAAGCAGTGGTTAGATAGTTCTTGTCGTCCTGAGTTTGATGACAGGCGGCACGTATTCATCGGACTTACGAGGCGAGAGTTACGGGTCTAGGAAGTTTTGGTAAAACCGTAAAAATGTGTAAACTAGAGGGTATTTTGGTCTTTCTGCACATTGGGATTTGTGCAGAAAGAAGGAAATGGACGGCTGGGATTTCACCAGGTGGGATAAGGAGTGGAGTGGATGGTGACACATGGTAGGGGGCTAGAGGATTCTGGGAGAATCCTGTGTGGTCTCAGCCCAAATAATTGGGGTGCACTCGTGCAACCCGTGCAGTTCTTCGATACACAGAGAAACAGAGTGAACTTGTGAGGAGAAGTTGGGGGAGTGATCGTGGCTGGTGTTGAGTTCTGGTGAGTGAGGGAGAGACAGGGAGGTCAGTGTGAGCTGGTGGTGGTGAATTGGAGCTGTGATCGTGCACGGCGACACGGCGGTGGTGCGGAGAAGTTTTGGGGAAACAGGGAGCCTGTGAGTTCGTGGTGGTGGCTACGCCGTGAGGTGAGGCAAACCAAGGCGAGGGAAGCCGTAGGAGACTGCAGGGAGGCCAACGACCACCGTGGTACGTGGCGGTGCGCACGGCGGAGCCGCAATCGAAGGGTAAGTTTTCTGCTCTGTTTTACCCGTGATTTTCATTTGGAAAGTCGTGAGTCTGGGCTTAGAGTCGAGAGGATTGAAGGTTAGGGTGATGTTCAGGGAGGTTCTAGGAATGGTTTGGGATGGTCGCCGTGACGGGGGCGTACACGGCGGAGCTCAGTCGAAGACGAGCATTCTGGTGCTCTATTTGGCCGTGAACTTCGAACCCAAAGTCGTGGACTTCTGTGGTGAGTCAAAGGGTTAGGAGTGTTGGACTAGGTTTAGTGAGGTTGTGGGGTAAGTCTGGTGTCGCCACCGTGACGGGAGGTGACCGGAGTAGAAGGATCGTGAAACAGGGGAAAAATGGCCGTCTGGTTCGAGCTTGAATCGACGATGACGGGGCTGTGTCGAGGTTAGAGGAGTTGAGGGATGGATTCGTGGTGTCTGGACGAAGCTGCAGGAGAAGAGAGGGAAGGAAAAGGTGGCCGGACGGTGGAGAATGCCTCTCGCCGGTCCAGTTGCAGCGGCCGGTTCAGCACAGTGCACTCGAGGTTGGGGGTGACACTGTAGCTGGCGCGTGAGGGCCACGCGCAGCCACTTTGGGCGGCGCGTGGGGGCGCGTGCGGCGGCGATGGGGAAAACGATCAACATGACTTTTGGTCTAGGAGTTGTGGTGAGTTCAATGGAGTTGGTTTCGAGTCAATCGGATGTCGTTTGAGTGTAGTTCCGCGAGGGTGAAGGTTTAGGGTCCCGGGGTTCTAGGTCTTCGGTTCCGGGATTTTTGAGGAAATTTAGGAGAATGTTTGTAGACGTATTAGTGACGTATTTTGACGGTGCTTGACAGGATCGGGATTTCCCGAGGAAGCCGAGGAACGTGCTGGACGTTCGGGACGCGAGTAGGGCTCAGTACTGTGAGTGGACCCTTTCTTTAAACTCGAACATGCATAACTGTTTTCTATAATTGTTTTATGGTTTTAATTATGATTTTATGTTTATCGGATATGCCTGGTCGATTTTACATGTGCACGGTTTTCGAGGAAGTCCGGTTTTTAGCACGTTTTACGAGGAAGTGGTTGACTTCTGAAATTGATGCTCTAGTTTCGGGATTTCAATTGATAAGTGATTTCTAATGATTATAAATGGATTTTGGACTATGATTTTGATAATCAAGGTTTTCGATTTTAGAATCGGATTTCGGAAAACGAGATTTGGTTTTAAAGTTGAAAAGTGGCTTCCGGATTTGGGTTCGAAATGACGGTTCTGGCTGCCGGAAGGGCATCGGACCAGTGGTTTCGGATTCGGGTTTGGATGTGGATTGGTAAATGGGTTTCAAATGGTTTTGGGATTGGATTTGCTGGATCTGGTTATTGGGTTTAAAGACCCGGATATATGTGACGGGGGACCGGCCGGATTGGGTTTAAAGACCCGGATTGAGTTTAAAGACTCGGGAGTTTAAAGACTCGGATATCTTGATATTTCCCCCGTAGGCCTGTTGAGTTTAAAGACTCGGGAGTTTAAAGACTCGGATTATTGAGGCCTGGTTTGAGTTTAAAGACTCGGGAGTTTAAAGACTCGGATAGGTCCAGCAGGTTTGATCGGAAAATGATGATTTGATGTTTATGGTTTCTGATACGGTTTTATGATTCACATGCTGTGGATTTTCTAACTGTTTTATAGTGTTTCTGTTTCTTATGATGCGGTTTATGGTAAAGTGATTTATAACTGTGTTCATACCTATTGGTTGTGCATGTGGTTTTCAAAACGGAGGGTTAAAATCGGTTTTCTGATAACTGTTTAGAACTTTTCTTTTATTATGGTCCACTCACACTTTTGTTTTAACTTGCCCTCCAGGTTGTGGAGCGAGCGCGGGGTCTTGACGTCGAGGCAGTGTCCGAGGCATAGAAGTGACGTGAGGGATTCCAGAATAATTTAAAGTTTTCCGTGTGCGTGTAGTTTATCAGTTTTTATTTTTCCTTGTATTTTCGTACTATGCAAGACGATAAGGTTGGGATATTCCGTTAATGACTCCTGCGTCTGACTGGGTTTGCGTGAGTTTTACTTGGGTATTGTGTCGGGAAGTCAGACGGGAGCGGGATTTACCTCGGGTTTTGGGGTGAAACCGGGGTGGGTCCTGACACATACGCTCCAAGAGAGGGCGACAAGCATAGAACCCAATTTTGGAAAAAAATCAAAGGGATGCCTAAATAACGGATAGGTAGAGACCCCTCGCCAAACTCAAAGATCCTCATAACCTTCACTAGAAGATGATTAGACCCACCTACTGATAGGTCATCAAATAAGCATTATTTTATATTATTTTATACCCTTTATACTTAGCTTTTAATATTAAAATAATAAATAATTAGATAAATTAATTTATTTTGTGTTATTTTTGTTTAAATAAATAAAGTTTGTAATTTGGAGTATTTTGGCGAAAGAATCGTCTCGATCGGAATTTTAACGAAAATATTATGGACGAATTTCGGTGAAATATTACTAAATTAACTAATTAATTATCAAAATTCTTTGCAGCCCAAACCCATTCAAATTGTGCAGCCCAGCCCAGCAAAAGAAAAAAGAAAAAAAAAGCCCACTTCAGAGCAACTCGCAAGCCCAACCCGCGCAAGGCTCCGGCCCATTCCGCGCGCCCAGCCCACTACTCCAATCCCAGCAGCCCAGATTCACTTCGGCGCGCGCCTGCCGAACCGAAGCCCTTCTTTTCAGCAAGCGCCTGCCGTTCTCCATGCCGCCCATTCAGCATGCATCCGCCGAACTTTCTTCCTCCTTTTCCAGCAAAGGTTGCCAGCCATTTTTCCCACTTTCCAGCACAAAATCAACTTAAATCACATCTAAACATCATCACAAATCTTTATTACTCATCATTCCATTGTTCCACATTTTTTATTGTATTTTTATATTATTTTTGATAGCTTTTTCCACCTATAAATAGGGCTTCAATTCTTGTATTTTGGGGAGTCCCCAATTAGTTTCATTCTTCCATTTCTTTCATTTTTCTTAGTTCTAGTTCTTAGTTAGTTCTTTTGTTTCTCTCTTTTGAGAGACATTTTTGGGGACCATTTTAACTTCTTGTAGATTTTCTTATTAATTAGCTTTCTTTTAATTCTTGTTCTTAATTTATGTTATTTTTATTTTTCTTAATTTCATTTCTTCTTTACTTTGTTCTTGTGATATTTCTTTGAGATCTCTTAAACACATTTTTATGCTTTCCTTAAGAAATACCTAGGCCAAGTAATTCTAAGGCAATTCAAGAGTTTTAAGACCGAATTCCTCGTATTTCTTCTACCATCTTCACAAGTTTCCTGCCGCTGTTCGGTGATTCTTGTGAAAATCCATACTTCTCTACTTAAATTCTTGTTATTGTTATTGGTTTTACTTATAATTCAATATATGTGTTGGTATTTTCTTTCTAACATTTGTAAGTAAGAATGCAATCTCCATGTGTTTTACTTTTTGAGTTTCTTTTACTTCATATGTTTTAGTGCTTAAACTTCAATTCGAAGCTAAATGTTGATCCGCTGTTCGGGGCATTTAGAATAGAGTTGAAGAGATTTAATGTTTGATCGCTGTTCGGCGCATTAAATCACTTACTTAAGGTGGATCATATTGTAAGTAATAATCCGCTGTTCGGTGCATTTATAATATGAAAAATGTATGCATGTATTTGAGATGATTAAGGTATGATTTCGTGATTGGTTTAATATGAGCATGATGTTAGAGTGTTGGTAAAAATATGTGTTTGAAGAAAGTTCACTAGTACAAAGGTTAAAATAGAAGTAAAATTAAGTATTTAATTATTTTTACTTGTTTTCTTTATTTTTATATTTACAACTCTTTTCAAAAACCCCCTTTTTCAATTCTTTATTCTTTATTCTTTAATTCTTTAATTCTTTTATTCTTTTATTCTTTTTTATTCTTTATTCTTTTATTATTTTATTCTTCTATCCTTTTTATTCTTTATTCTTTTATTCTTTTATTCTTTTATTCTTCTTTTATACTTTTAGTTTATTATTCTTTGATTCTTTCATCTCTTTATTCTTTTATTCTTTAATACTTTTAGTTTATTATTCTTTGATTAATTAATTCTTTAATTCTTTAATTCTTTAATTCATTAATTCTTTAATTTGTTAATTCTTTAATTATTTAATTCATTAGTTTATTCATTATTCATTTATTCATTACTCTTTCCCACTAACACATTATTAATGTTCCCTAATTTCCCCGGTTAAGAACGATCCCTATTTACCAATACTACATCTACACAAAAAGGGTTTAAATTGCACAATACTCAAATTGCGTGTTTAATTTAATGCGTAGTTTGGGCGTAGTCACCTACCACAAAGACATTACTCTTGGCCAGATTAGGGACCAACCCCGAGGCCCTAGAAAACACCGTTATGGTATCATTAATAACATTAGCAGAATACCTATCACCATGACAAAAGACCAACAAATCTTCAGTAAAAGTCAAATGAGTGAGACCCACCTTACCACACCTCCAGTGATACCTAAACCGGGGGCATAAAACAATCATAGCCTTCAACATCCGGAATAGGATTTCCATAGAAATGATAAAGAGATATGGCGATAGAGGGTCTTCTTGTCGTAACCCCCGTTTTCCTACAAAGCAACCCACCAACTCTCCATTCATAGCAACCGAAAATTTAGGTGTGGATATGCATTTTTCCACCCAAGCAATAAGCTTATGGTGGAAATTAAACGCTCTCATAGCCTGTAAAAGAAACCCCCAATTCAGAGAATCATAAGCTTTCAAAATGTCAACCTTGGACATACACCTGGGCACTCCCTTATTCAAATGGTAACCACACAGTAGCTCCTGAACCAACAAAATATTATCGCCAATCTGACGACCCCCCACAAAAACCAACTGATTAGCACTAATGATAGAAGGGAGCATCCCCACAATCCGATTAGCAATCAACTTGGAAATAATCTTATACGAAGTATTACAACAAGAGATAGGACAGAAATCAGCCATTGTAGAGGGATTAGATCCTTTAGGGACCAAGGTAATAATAGTGGCATTAATCTCACCAAGTAAACACCCAGAAGAAAAGAACTCACTAACCCTACAATGATATGACTTCCCACCACACTCTAGGATTTCTAAAAGAAGTACCCATTGAACCCATGAAGACTATTATATGATATCTTTAATGATTATTTATATTTCTATTTCAGAATATCAATGGAGCGTCTATCTCAGATTGAACATTTTGTTCACTTGAATCACTATTATGAAGTCGCGACCAAAAGCTAATGGAAAAACATATTTCACGTTAATACGTGTGTGTAGAGTGATGTGGGTGCCAAGTTTCACATTTCTCAAATTTTGCATGCTATGTTTATTATATAATATCTTATTATGAATTTTATATTTGACATTTATAAATATTTTGAAGTCGCGCATTATAACGCACTTAACATGCCGAAATGCTTCGCGCCGACGGTGAGGCTGGTTAGGAATAATGCAAATACAAAACTAAATTTAACCCTTTCCATAATACAGTAGAACCAAGAATGAAAATATCGGTGGATATCAGCGAAATGTTGCTGATATTTCGTTAAAATTGGCCGGCGGAACATAAGAGGGAGAGGAGGGGGGGGGGAGATATCTGACGAAATTTTGATCTTTTTTCTTGTTTTAAGGAGATAGATCTCATTATTTACTTAAAACGATCGAGATCAGCCTAAATTGGGTGAAACTCGGACGTAAAATGAGCTTAAACCAGTCAGGTCATGCCGCCGGGTCAAAAAAATCCAAATCGTATATCCGCGTGAGGTAGGAGATGACTGTTAAAAGTGTTAGTTGGTATATTTCATATATTATACCGTTCTTATATTTTCAATTAAGTTAGCCCAGGTGAGTTGGTTATGCACTTTATGCCCTTCCCATCAACTTGGGTTCGAACCCACCAATGCTCCCTTTCTGTAGTTTTTTTTTTAAGTTTGTTTTTTCCAAAATTTAACAATGTTTGTCATATTTTTTTTTTTCAATTTTAAATATATGAATTTTTTCCAATTTTTGAACAAAGATTGGTTCTATTTTTTCATCTTTTTTTTTTCCAATTTTAAATATATTTACTCATTTTATAATTTTTCTTCCATTGAAATCTTTTGTGCTTATTGTTATGTTTTTAATTATATTAATATTCAATTATAATAATTCACTTCAATTTATTTTTATGTTTAAAATTTTATATTATTAGTCATCGGCAGAACCCTATTATATCATATTATTCATCATATATTTATTATATCATAGCTATTTTATAGTTTTTATTAATCATATATAACAATCATTAAATACTTATATTTTTCCTAAAGTTTCATTCCAAATTTCCAACTTTTAGACCGAATTTCCATCATTTTTATTGACCGTAAACGATATCGATATTTGAAACGAGATATCTGTAAATTTGACTAACGATATATCCGTCGATATCGATATTTCAATCCTTGAATAAAACTTCAAATACCCAGGAAAAAAAAAATATATTAAGGATAACGGAATTTTACAGTAGTTACAGTAGTAAAATTGTTTTTTTTTGGGTTCAAATTATGGTTGCAAAATTTTAGCTAGTAGCTACTGGTAATTGATAAGTTGGCAACTGTAGATTGCGGCAGCATTCGGTGTTGCCGCCATGACAATGTCCTTTTGACAAGACACTGACGGACCTCTAAAGTCTAGTCCGACGCTTTGAAAAATCAAAAAATTCAAAAAAAATAAAAAAAGCAAAAGGAGGGTAATTGAGGAACCAGTAAATATTTCATCCTTTCTCTGGCGGCCTCACACTTTCGCATCTGTTTCCTTTTCCTTTCCTTCGTGTTTCTCAAAAAACAAAATCAACACGTTTTTATTTATTTTTTTATTTTTTTTGCTTTTAGCGCCAACATTGTATATAATTGAGGAACCAGTAAATATTTCATCGTTTCTCTCCTCGCTCTGTTCCTTTCCATCCATCCCAATTGACCACCAACTCCCTTTGTTTCTTTCTCTTGCTTCTGTCTTCGTTTTGTTGAGTGGAAGGCATTCAGATTGGTTTTCTTGTAGACATCCAAAGCAGTTTCTTTTATTGTTTTAGTTTTTGCAGAGGAAAATGGGATTTGTGGTTTCCACATCTAAGGTTGTTTTTGTTCTTGTGTTGGGGTTTCTGGCTTTGAATTGCTTCTCTGGGTTTGAATCGAATGCTCAACTTCTGCCTCTGGAAGAAGGTAAGTACAATCTATTTTCACTTCAAATTTTGAATTTGGGTTACAAATCGTTTGTGGGTTTGGATTTTGTGGTAATTTGTCTGTTTAGGCCTGCATTGCATTTGGTTTCCTCAGAAATACAGGAGAACGAAGTAATTTGAATTTTAAATTTTCTGGTTTTGTTTTATATTGCTTGTAATTCTCGATTGTTTGTAAAGCTCCTGACTTTTTGTCGTTTTGGTCTTTGGAAATCTATGAGTTTTCACTTCTTGGATCTATTAGAAATTTGGTGAAGTCTTGTTTCCTCCAGATTTTCAACATTTCTCACTAGTCAAACAATATCCACTTGAATATATATATTTTTTTATATTTCTAATCGGAAGTTAAATTCATAGACTTCAGTCTTCCATTGGCTTTAAAATCTTGCTCTGATAGATTCTTCTTCTTATAATCTGATATTTCATCCTTCTCTGAATCATTTCAAATTTATTTTCCCTTCTGATGAGTAAGAATGACTCTTTCAAAAACTCAATATCAGTACTACAAACTAAATTAGAATGCATAATAAACAATCAAGAAGAGCAATTTCAATTGCATTCCTTCAATCCCCAATATTATTGTCTTTTGTCGTCGGATTTCTTCAAATCCTCTTAAGTTTGAGACGTTGATTTTATCCGTGTTTTGGGCCAGAAGACTTGCTATTATGGAGCCCACTGGATCATATAGATTGAAGGCATTATACTGGTGCAGTAAATGCTGCTGCTAGTTGGCCTTCTCTGATATTCTTTTCTGAGTTAATTACCAAAAAGATATTTATTTTCTGAGTTTGGAGAGACAGAAAAATGATGATGATGGACATAATGGTCCTTAAACAATTTATATGAGTTCAATTTGAAGAAAGGGGGCATTAAAAGGGTCCATCTGGTTGCATTGATGCTAACCAGCCATGAAATTATAGGAAGTGATAATATGTTGGGTTTAGGGAATAGGTGCCTCCCTATTCCTTTGATTTGTTCTAATATTAATTTCATTTGATTTTGATTTAATTTTAGTTTGAATTATCATTATCTGATTGGCTTGTCGTATGGAAAACAACAGATTTGCCAACAAAAACAAAAAATTAGAAAACAACAGATGGTTTGGCTGTTTGTGGATTATTATGAGTTTAGGCTGACTGGAATTAGGTTTGGTTTGACTCAGACAATTGAACGCCTTGCTGTGTGAACGTGGGCTACTTGTATTCTTTTGACTCGTGTCTTCTGACATCTGACCTAAAGAAAAGGATATATCTAATTAACCCCCAACATTGACCACTGTATACAATAATAAGACACGTCCGTATTTGCGGCCTACGCCAGTTGGCTAACGCTACGGTGCATGTTTAAATATGGGATGACACTTGACTATTTCCTATAGGAATATACGACATGTTTCTCCCTTTTTCCTGAAAACTTTACGTACAAAAATTCTCAATATAATAAGACCTATATACAAGTTGCATATAGGAATACGATGATAAAACCCATACCTAGCTTTTAGTACCCAATATAACTCTTCGAACCATTTTGATGCAGTAAAAACTCAATGTGGGCGGTCTAACGGGGTTTGGGTTCTTTGAGTAACGGAATGCATATGTTGATTTTGAAGATAATATTGGGTAGGAATTTAACCATTTAAGTAATTTTGATGAGGGAAGCTTGGCTTAGAAAATTTCATCAAACTTGGGGTGTCACGAGTAGTTTTATAGGTGTCAATAGAACCACCCTAGCATAACATTAACATAGCAGATTTCTTTGTTTTAGTAATCTCTTTCTCTAGTGAACCAATTACTCACATTACTAAGTGGTGTACAACTTTAAATCACAGTGAAAACTCTTGAAACAATTTCCACAAAGATACGAAACACTCATTGGAACATCAGCCGAACTTCTTGCCAAGATGCTGGATCAGGCTTTCAAATGATCATCACCGACAATATTCTAAGCAATGTCACATGCAACTGTTCCTTTCCAAACAACACCTGCCATGTCACAAACATGTATGACTTTGTTGGGTTGAAGTTTTATTGTTTTGAATTCTATTTTCAATGTTTTAACCTCATCATGCAGAGTTCATAACAGACTAGTCAAATTTTTGGCTTATTCTTTTTCTTCGTTTGTTATATTTTTGTTTGGTGTTGGTATTACAGCCAGCTGAAGGGTCTCAATTTAACCGGAGTTATACCTGAGGAATTTGGAGATCTTCCAAATCTGGTGGAAATGTAAGTGATAATTATTTTGCCTTTTTGGTTGGCCGCTTATTGAATTGATTTATGGATATCAATTATGGACTGTGGACAATGAATTGCTATTGCTTATCATATTAAACAGTGATCTCACTCGGAACTACATCAATGGATCAATACCTGCAGGCCTTTCTCGTGCACCTATTCAAGTTCTGTAAGTGATCAATATGCCTTCATAGCATCAAGGACCTTAATTAATGCATGTGGGTTATTTTTTGAAAAAAAAAAAAATATTTTCCTGGCCTCGCATGTAACTGTTAATATGTTGCAGATCTCTTTTGGGAAATCGACTCAGTGGCTCAATTCCTATTGAAAACTTCACTGTGCTCAGAGAGTTGTAAGTCTTGCAATGATGTTCTTAGAAAAATTGCGAGAGAAGGAATGTGCGTAATCTTGATTGAAAATTTTATTTTCCAGGGTGTTGGAAGATAATCAGTATGTAGGGCCTCTTCCCCAAAACCTGGGAAAGTTGACTAGCTTGGAAAGACTGTAAGACTACACTCTCATTGCTATCCAATATTCCTCATTCAAATATTCCATATATTTCTTCAACCAACGGTTGAAACATTTTACTTCTTGACATGATCGGTTGAGCATCAGATGATTCATTTAACAAAGTTTCTTTTTCTTCTGTTTCAAGAGTAAAATGTATGTACGTCGGTTCAGTGTTGTAATGAAAACAATGCATGGAGGAGCAAATATACTTTGGTTTTTGGTTCGCTATTGTTGACCTTTTAACAAGTCAGTCTTAATTTGTGGTCTTTTGTGACCCTCAGACTTCTTTCGGCCAACAATTTTACCGGGTCAATACCAGAATCGTATGGAAATTTAAAGAAATTAACTAATTTGTAAGTGATCATCATGACCAATTGTTTCAATGTGTAGTATCTTTTGATAAAAATTTTCTCATCTTCTTTGACTGCTTGCAGCAGGATAGATGGGAGCCGCATATCAGGGAAGATACCTAGTTTTATTGGAAACTGGACCCAACTTGATAGACTGTGAGTGCTGCTCTTCATTATATTCACCTCACATCTTTTACTCCCTTCATTCAAGTTGTATTGGTTAACATTTATATTTGTCTACTGGGCAATTTAATTGCATTTGTTGCAGTGATATGCAAGGCACATCCTTGGAAGGCCCTATTCCTTCCACCATCTCTTTGTTGAAAAACTTAACTGAATTGTGAGAGCACTGTCCTCTATCTTGTAGTTACACATACAGGGTGTTGATCTACAGTAATGAAATAAATCAGTATTTCTGATCTGCCTTCTGTATCAGGAGAATATCTGATTTGAATGTATCGAGTATGACTTTTCCTAATTTGGAGGATATGAGAGGTTTGGTGATAATGTGAGTTCAATATGACTTAACCCTATTGAGCTGTTATAATTCTGAGTAATTTTTATTGTAATTCTGAGTAATTTTTATTGCAATTCTGATAATTTTTGGCTCATCTCTGTGGCTCAGGATTCTGAGAAATTGCTCAATTAGTGGTCCAATCCCAGATTACATTGGTGAGCTTCCAGAGTTAACAACAATGTGAGTGCTTAGAATTAAAATTCTTGTAGAGATGCATAAATTTACTATCACAAAACTGAACAAAATTGAAGTTCATATACAGATTTATATTCAGGTTTTCTAGTTGGTAGCTTAGTTTATAAATTATGTCTTATGAATATTCCATAGATTAATTGCTACTTGTCAAAAATAAATATTCCTAAAAGAGTGCTTAAACAGGACCATTGTGACCCAAGTGAACAAGGAAAAAAAAACTCCCTCTGATTCCTTTTTCAACATTATGTTGTAATAAATATACATCTGCTTTTTAATTTCAGAACTATTATATTATTCATGGATAGCATAATCATTTCAGAATCTTCAACTAGAATACTCCATGCTGTCAGTTTGGACTTCCCATGTCAGTTTTTGTATTTTTGTGAAATCTATCTGTTATCAAATTAAAAGTCCGTTTCAAACCCTTTTTAACAAAAACTAGTAGCTGTGTGTTATCATGTTGATTTATGGTTATATTTTGCAATCCATCGAGACAGACCTCTAATGTATGCTCATATGATCCTTTTTTTTCTCTCTTATAGAGACCTGAGCTTCAACAAGTTGACTGGTGAGATTCCACGGACAATGCAGGGTGCTGCTCGTCTAAATTATCTGTAAGTCTGCTAAAGACAAAAAGCATTAGCTTATTTGTGCAAATTCTTCCCACGTTGTTTGTTCCTCAAATTAGCTTTATCTGTATCTTTCACTTACTGTAAGTTTTATGGATGCAGGTTTTTGACCAACAACTTACTGACCGGAGAATTACCGAGTTGGATATTAAGTAGCAAAGAGAACCTGTTAGTCATACTCCATTCTATTAAGTTTTTCTGATCCGTGTTTATATCACGCACAATTGTTGACCGTTTTAACTCTCAAAATTTGTTGCAGGGATTTGTCTTACAACAATTTTACAGGATCACCATCGGTTAGCTGTCCGCAGTTAACTGTGTAAGTTTATAATACCAAAAGCTTTTCCTAATATAAATTACGCATGCATGCATGCATGTGTAACCTAAGCACATATAGTCCTACTCTCTCTAAATTCTCTATGTGCTTATTATAGGCTCTTTCTTTGTCCTATATTATCTACTAATACCCTTGATTATTAATCAGGAATTTGGTTTCTAGTTATTCGTCTTCAGAAAACGCGTAAGTTTACTGAAGCATGTGGGTTTTTTTTTTTTCCATTAAACTTCGTAAGATATTTATGACTGAGCCTAAATGCTATCAACAAGCAGATGGTGCTTGCAGAAGGGTCTCCCTTGCTCCTCAAAACCCAAACGTGAGTTGGCATTTTACTTCATGAACATGCAACAGCTTGAGATAGGTCTTATGTCGAAATTTCTAACGTAATTTCCTTCTAACCTTCAGACCATTCTTTGTTTATAAATTGTGGCGGTGGGCAGATGGAGTTTGAGGGTAATGAATATCAAGAGGACTTAAGCGCTCTGGGAACATCAAACTTCATTTCATCATCCGAAAAATGGGGT
This sequence comes from Prinsepia uniflora, assembly GCA_032719365.1. Taxonomy (NCBI): domain Eukaryota; kingdom Viridiplantae; phylum Streptophyta; class Magnoliopsida; order Rosales; family Rosaceae; genus Prinsepia; species Prinsepia uniflora. Next base: position 30,208,218 of record CM064868.1, read on the forward strand.
TACAGCAGTACCGGGGTTTACATGGGCATGTCTCGTGCGAATTACCTAGCAACAAACACATTTTCTATGAACATGAATGCTCCGTCGTTTTATCAAACAGCCCGCCTTGCCCCGCTCTCACTCAAGTACTATGGCCTTTGCATGTTAAAGGGCAGTTACAAAGTGAAGCTACACTTTGCTGAAATAATGTTTACTGATAACCAGACATTCACCAGCCTCGGGAAGCGCATATTTGATGTCTCAATTCAAGTGAGTAAAAGTGGACTTTTATTATTGTCAAATGTTGATTATCGTTTGTAATTCTTATCTGATTTCTTTAAGGTACACTTGGTTAAACGAGTCAAGTTGTGATTTGATTTTTCGTGCAGGGGAATTTGGTTTTGAAAGATTTCAATATTATGGAGGCAGCAGGAGGTGTTGGTAAGAGCATCGTTATAGAATACAATGTTCCTGTTAATGGTAGCACTCTAGAGATCCACTTATATTGGGCAGGGAAAGGAACTACTGCCATTCCTAACAGAGGTGTCTACGGACCTCTTATATCTGCAATTACCGTGACACCAAGTAAGCTTCACTTACATTCTAGAATTTCTGATTTTTCGTTCTACTTACATGCATCTTAACTTAGAACTTCTAATTTCTTTTCAGATTTTAAGGTTCCTACTAAGGGTCTATCTGCTGGTGTTATTGCTGGCATTGTAGCAGCAGCGTTTGTGTCTGTTCTATTGGTTTTGATAATCCTCCGAAGGAATGGTTGCTTAGGGGGAAAAGATGAAGATAAAGGTAAGAATGCAGAGTAAATTATTTTGCAATATCCTCAGCATCATAATAGGAGACATGATGAGCTAGTTTCTTCTATTTTTCACTGTCTTATTGTCTATGAAATTTCTAAAATCTTTCATTGTGGCAGAACTACGTCGTGGGCTAGAATTACAAACAGGTTATTTCACTCTCCGACAAATTAAAGTCGCCACTGATAACTTTGATCCTTCAAACAAGATAGGTGAAGGAGGTTTTGGGCCTGTTTACAAGGTAATGATTATTATGAGATCTTTGTTTTTTCCGTTTTGGAATTGGGACCAATGAAATGAAAAGTGTGGAAGAAATATCTTCATGTGGACTTGGTTTTGAAATAACCTTTGCTTGGTTCTTAGGGTGTACTGTCGGATGGTTCTGTCATTGCTGTTAAGCAGCTATCGTCGAAATCAAAGCAAGGGAACCGTGAGTTTGTTAATGAGATAGGCATGATATCTGCTCTGCAGCATCCAAATCTTGTGAAGCTTTTTGGCTGCTGTATTGAAGGAAACCAGTTGTTGCTTATATATGAGTACCTGGAAAACAATAGTCTTGCACGTGCGCTTTTTGGTAAATACTTGCAACAGCTTCAGCTGAATGTCATAAATTTGGAATAAGTCCTGCTTCTAATTCCTCTCTCTCTCTCTCTCTCTCTCTCTCTCGTACATTAGGTCGTGATGAACAGAGGTTAAATTTGGACTGGAAAACCAGAAAGAAGATATGTGTAGGGATAGCAAGGGGATTAGCTTATCTTCACGAAGAATCAAGGTTGAAAATTGTTCATAGGGATATAAAGGCAACCAATGTGCTGCTTGATAAGGATCTAAATGCCAAGATATCTGACTTCGGTTTGGCTAAGCTAGATGAAGAAGAGAACACGCATATCAGCACACGAATTGCTGGAACAATGTGAGCTTCTCTCTTTCATCTCTCACCTTCACTAATATGTATCAATAGCTTGATACTTTCAATTAGAAATTGCTCATATGCTTCTAATAGCCTTCGTTTGGTAATGATTAATGGCAACATACTCACTGATCTGGAGCTGCCTGCTATTTCTGCAGAGGCTATATGGCTCCCGAATATGCAATGAGAGGCTACTTGACTGACAAAGCGGATGTTTACAGCTTTGGTATTGTTGCCTTAGAAATAGTCAGTGGAAAGAGCAACACAAACTACCGGCCAAAGGAGGAGTTCGTGTATCTTCTTGATGGGGTAAGTTCTATTACTTTTCTGTAACCTTTTAGTCGTAATAATTCAAGAGGTGGTAAAAATTTATTTGTTTGTCTTCCTGTAATTCATTCTAGGCCTACGTCCTACAAGAGCAAGGAAATCTGCTAGAACTTGTGGATCCAAGTCTTGGTTCGAACTACAATAAACAGGAGGCAATGACTATGTTTAATTTGGCGCTCTTATGCACAAACCCATCTCCCACTCTCAGGCCATCCATGTCAGCTGTAGTAAGTATGCTGGAAGGCAAAAGTCCAGTGCAAGCACCAATGATTAAGCGCAGTTCTGTGGAGCAAGATGCAAGGTTCAAAGCCTTTGAGAGGCTATCACAAGACAGCCAAACAAACATTTCCAGTTCCACATTTTCGCAAGACAGTCATGTAAGAGGCGCATCAATGGAGGGTCCGTGGGTTGATTCCTCGGTTTCGTTTGTAAGCAAGGATGAGACAACGTTGGAGCATTCTTCAACAAGCAAGCTACTATAGGACATGAAAATATACAAAGATGAAATGCGATGACTTGAAGGTTACGGAAATTCTTTTGCTCAATTGAACTTGGTCCAAAGTTTTTTGTAAAGGTGATTAGTGGCAGAACTGTACTTTAGGTATGGAGTACGAGACATACATGTGTTTGTAAGGTATTGAAAAAGAGTTAGCTTCTGGATTTGATATTACCAGTCCAAATTATGTTGCGAAAATCTTAAGATTGCAGTTTCAAGCTAGGAAGTTATGAGGTCTTGAGGTTACATGTCAACATATGAAACATTGTGCATCAGGTCGAAATCCAAATTTTGAGGTTTGAACTTATGTTAGGTTGTGTTCGTAAACGACTGGCACTCTTAATTTAACCTTCCAATAGTATAAATTTGGTGTATTCAAAGTGGGAGATTAAGTTAGCTAGTTGGACGTAACAGGCTGGGGAAGTGTACCCATTACAAATCAATCACGGTTCACCAGACACGCATGGGAAAATTTTGTGATCTATGCTACGATGCATCATATTTTGTGACATGTATTTAGGAAAGTGTCTAATTAAGACATCAACAATCCAGAAAACGAATGATGCGGCAGACATAATTAAGACATCAATGAAAAGATTTAACTTTTTTAACATGCCAAAATTTCTAAATAGTAAAGCTTACATGCAAAAAAAAAAATTAGAAGAACTATACAGCAAAAGTTAGAAGAAAATATTAAGTATTTTGTTGAAAGAAAGAAAAACAAAGCTCCCAACACAGGTAAAACGGGGAACATTGGTATATAATTAGCAGAACATTCATGTATTCACATGTGGTTTTGTTTTCAGAGCTTGGGACTATATACACTTGCATTTGCAGACTATAGAGCCTAAACAATCAAAACTCAAGAACATTGTTTAACTGGACGGAGAAGGAAGATTGGCCAACATTGGTGAGAGGAGCATCCACTCTTAAAACAATCCCAGAGTTCCCAATATTTCCGTTCCACTTGGATCTTCCAACCTGAATATGAAGACCAGAGAGAGCAAAACAAGAAAGTTAGTAAGGAGGAAATGAGCAGCCCAAATATGATAAATATACACTGGCAGTCTGGCACATGATAAATATACACTGGCAGTCTGGCACTCAATAACTTACAGATAATGAAGCAAAAGCAGAAGGACGTGTTGTAAATGCACAGCCGCATATCAGATTCAGCTGTTCCTTCACCGAATGAATGATTTCTGCCCGCAAACCAGGATTGCTTCCACCAAAAGTGGGGCATAAACTGACATAAAATTTCATGAAAAATGTCAACACAAAGCATCAAGAATGTGGAACTGCAAATGAAATACAAGAAGGGGTATGCACGCATACATGACCCACTTAAAAGTATGCTTAGTATACACAAGCTTAATGCGAACATAGTAATTAACAACATGCAAATTCATCTTGGAGACAGAAACATGCCGCCCAAGTAACAAAGTAAGTTTGCCTCTGACGCTTAATACTGCATCTTAGATTTACAATTTATTTCCTAAGAATAAAGTTTTGGCCCCAGCTCAACTTGAGAATACAGTTTTGGCCCCAACCCAATACATAAATCATGGAATATAAGAAAAAAATATTACAATGGAGAAAGCAAAATCCTGCTGGAACCTATTAGTGGCCTCAAAGACCAACTCCTCCAGACCTCTTAGCCCTCTTCGAATATAAAATTATGTTCCATTATATTTTTGCTACGGCTGCTTTTGCTTTCACAAGGCAAAAGTGTAAAACTACTAGAAGGGTATGGTAATACCACTTAACATTATATTAACATGAGATCTGGACCATTAACAGTTAGATTCATTTCCCTTGGTTGTCAAACATTTCAGACACCAGTATCAACAACCAACAGACCTCGCTGCTAGTAAACCCTCAACAGCACAAGAATGCAAGAGAGATCGACTTTTATAATGGAATAACCATAATGTGCAGATAAATGAATAGAGAGAGAGCATAAAACCCAACCTGAACTGAATCGTAGGCCTCACCAAGAGACCAGATCTCTGCCAAGACAGAGCTTGTGACAGACCCATTGTAAAAGACTTTTCTGGCCATTGTATCATTGGCGTGATACGTGTTCCCCACTTATTCTGAGAAATCATTTAAACGATCTTAATTCCCAGAAAACAAAGAATACTAACTAATGGGAAGAAAAAACAGTGGTATAAGTCCATTCTAGAATAAACTGAGAAGAAAACTATAGTTATTTGATAAAATCATTTTACTAGTTTGCAATCTGACCTTGCGAGAAAAACTAAATCTCATTTCTCCAGGATATTGACCTTGAGCTTGTAGAAGGCCTCCACAGAGAGGTAAGAAAGCACTTGTACTAAGCCCTTCACCAGATACATATGTAAATTGCCCATTTGGAAACTGTAAATCAACAAATGACTGGCCAAAGAGAGAAAGAGAGCATATGAGAATCAACCCCAAAAAAACATAATTATAATGTTGACACCAAAAACAAAATATATAAAGACAGACATACATATTCTCAAGTAAGTAATCAACTTACACAAGTTAATGGATTCAGGCAGACCATTGACATTAAGAGCCACCTTCTGTGTTTTGACCACACAGCGGGGCAAAGAGAATGCACCCCATTCTGAAAATTAAAAACGAGATTTGAGAAAACGAATAGGAAAGATATTGGGGAAACATAAGCTGCTATACATGCTATACATAAATCACTTTCGATTGAACAGTTGTAAAGAATTGGTTTGATTAGTTAGTCAACAGTCCAGCACATTTTCTTATGTGAGATATTCTAAATCCTCATTACTAATGGAATCGAAATGATCTCTGGATTGATCAGAAGATCCTTTTACTCTCTTGTAGACTTTCTGATTAATTTACAAATGAAGATTTCAGTTTCTCATGCAGAGTACTAGAAGTACACTATCCCTCTGGTGCAGCCTTCTTCCCTGCGGCGTTCTCCTACCTCCCTCCCTCCCCCACTCTCAAAGAACATGGTGCCTTCTAATGAGACTGTCCAGTTGCACAAGATTATCCCTTTCTTATGCTAATACTGATGCATTGACAAGATCATAAAAAATCTCAAGGTAGAAAAGCCATTCCAAATAGTCAAGTGTGGTAATCATATGATTTTGGGGAAAAGAAATAGTTAGAACACAACTCAAACGTAAAACAAATTTCAATGCTAATCCTCGGTATATCTCTAGATGAATAAAAATTTTACATGGCCTAATATATAAGGGGTTCCGATCATTGAAATATGCACTTTTCTTATCCATATTCATGTTTATCACTATTGAAAAAGAATTAGTTGGACACCTTGCACATAAAAAAATACCATTAGTTATCTGAATATGATCATACCTTCCTATCATAGCCATACCAAAGCAAGTGTTTCTTAGATAAATGCACAGGAAGAAGAAGGGTTGCATCACGAACAAAGAGCAGTGGCCCAAGCTGGACAAGGAAGAGTGATGAACTATCATTTCTAGATGGGGAACTCCCACTTGAAGCCTCTACTCTCCATAAATCTCCCCTTGCAAGCAATGTACTTTCAAGACGACGAGTTCTACTGTCATATGTTGTTGTGGTATTTACACTACCCTGCACTCCATAAAAATTAACGATTAAAATCCACAAGTAGAAGCTTTCAGGTGCTCTTTATACCTATGCTAGAAGTTTGACTCAAAATAAACTCAAAAAAAACAGCATGACATTGCCCTTATAACAAAATTGACAAACATATATAAATTTCAAGCACTCATTCAACCATTCTACATTGGCTGAAAGTTGAAAAGAGAATATATAGACCAAACTTAAGATTCAAAACAAAAATGTAGCTAATTGTTGGAGTGTGAAGTGATAAATGCAAAGGTGATGATCATAATCATACAAATGATAATAACAACATGAAAATGCCGAAGGGATATAAGTAATAATCATACTAATTGTTGCAGTCCTGTATGCAAATGTCATTGCAAATACAGTGAAGAATACATATCCCCACATCCATCAAACTTCTATTGGAATGCCAATGCATATTAAACACCTTGTGAATGATAAGCAATTGGTTATAGTCGCCTACTAGCCTCCACAAGTAAAAGTTCCTTTCAAAGAATCCACCAACCTCCGACCTATCCTAACACTACAGCACTATCCATAACATAACCTACTAAGACAAAGCTCACCTAATAGAAATTCCAATTATATGAAAATCTAAGACTTTAACCTAGGACTCATCCTTTAATTTAGTTCCCTTACAAATACATCTTGAGAAAATCTCACTCCTATCACTAGGCTAATTATCAATAGAGTTCAATCATGCTCTATCATAATTCATATGTAATTCATGTACTATCGGTTATGGGAGGAAGGTATCTGGGTATCTAATACGATACGGAAGTTACAATTATTGCACATACAAACAATAAATATGAGATGCTATACCATTTGGTTGAAAAATTTACCAGTGGTTTACCCAGAAGACCAGCGGACCCTAGATTCAAGCCAGCAAGTTCTTCATCCACCAAACCATCAGAGCCAACATCAGTCTCTACAACCCTGAAATCCTTTAACCCTTCCTTCAAAGGTCCCAAATCCTCCTTGCCACTCAAACCCACATCAGCTCTCTGTCTAAACTTATCAGAATCAATTCGAACCGGAAACATAGCATCATCATCATCATGCTTAAATGGAACCGGTAAAGTCCTGAAGAACTGTTGAACCATCCCATTCAAGCACGCCCCGAAATCCGCCCCCGCTTGCCCGATCCTATTACCGATCTCGAGAATCGCCAAAACCCCATGAATGCCCGAGTTCTCTGCAGCCAGCCCAACAAAGTCCCTCTTACCAAAACTCTGGCTCGGGAATTCGAGGTCGAACAGCTTCGATGTGTTAGGATTTGGCCAAGGAAACGATGGTGTCGTGATATGGGACTGAATCAAACCCGTGAAGCCCTGCGTGAGGCGGTCCGCTAAGTCTTGGCCATGGCGCTGAACTTCCTCCCAAGCTTCAAAGGACCTCTCGACCGACATTTCTGAGAAATTGGAAAGCTGTTGATGTAGTTCCTTTGTTACAGTCACAGCTTCTTCATATCAAAAATCAATCAATCGAATACTCGAACCAGAGACAGCAAGATTAAGATTTTGAGGCTTCCCAATATCAAAAAACCAGATATTTTTTAGCAACTGGTTATGTCAAACAAATCTAAAACAGTGAATCAGAGATTTAGAATTCCGAGCGCGAAAATCAAGAGCTTTGAGATTTTAGGGTTTTCAAGTCAAATTGGCAAACAAAATCCCGTATTCGAGAAGTAAATACGAAGTTGAAAATTGAACCTAAAATTTGAATCTTCTATGAATTCCAAAGAAGCAACTAAATATGAAAAGAAAGGGAAGGGCCGTTGAGGGTTTCCGATTTGGGAATCGCAATTTCCAAACAAGAGTGAAGTAGTAGATACTAGATAGAAGGAGATTGGTGGGGTGAATATGCGCAGGGTGCGTATTGCGCACATAGCTTTCGTTAACGCCACGTTGGCGGCGAAGGGATGTGCCATTTGGGGATATGTAGACTAGAGCGCGGATAGAGGGGGAGTGTTTGGCTCCACAGTTGGTGGATGCAGAGGCCATCACTGACCAATTACAAATTCCATTGAGATTATGAAGTTTTTAAATATTTTTTTTATGGAAGTTTTTAAATTCAACCAACTACATCTTGACTACTATTACATTTTTTTCCCTTAAATTGTTTCTCGAAGATTTTATATAATTATAGAATGGGAAAAATATAATTGTGGTCACTCTTGCCAAGTAAAAATCAATTTTTATCAATGCAGTTTTAATTTTACCAATTTATGGAGTGTATTGAATTCAAATTTATATAAATAATTACAGAATTTTTTAAAATAATTGAATTTTACAGATTGAGTTTTATAAATTTTTACAGAGTTAATGGTAAAATTATATAAAGTTACATAACAATGTTTTGTAGAGTTATACTGACTTTTATATATTATGCAATTGAATTTTGCAGAAAATAATATTGAGTTGTATAATTTGATGGTTTTTTTTTGAATAATTATATAAGAAAATCATAAATATTTATTTAATAAAATATTATATACATATATATAATATTCAAATTAATATTATATATATAATATTCAAATCGTTTATATGGCAATATTGTATTACTATTAAAAAAATATAAAAACTTTTAGTGACCAATGAGAATGAGATTGAGAAGTTAGGAATGCCGGGAATCATGCATGTCTTTTAGATATGATTTTTTTCTTCAAATAATAAATATACTAATGTAAAAATTATATTATTTCATTACTTATAATCAAATACAAAGTAATTTAGACTTATTACTCACTTAACTGGATATTAAATATCACTTTGCTCACCGAAATGATTTTAGTTCCAATATTCTGCCACAACTGCACATTTAGTTGCACCGTTGTCCATCCGTTACTCTCGGCTAGTCTAGTGTTTATGTGACAGTCTCTCATTGGTTGGTTAATTATTTATAAAAAAATTATTAAAATTAACACAAGGAAGAAGATATGAATAGTGAACATGGGTTCATGATCTTCTTCCTTCTTCGTCTAATAAAATCAAATCTTTAATTTGCAAACCAATCTCAAATCCTAAATCTATAAAAAAAAAAAACAAAACTGAAGTCTCAATCAGGTTTTTCTTTGTCAGGACCCAACCCTCATCGGTCAGGATCCGACTCATCTAGCACCATATTATCTGCTTTGAGTCTCGCCCTCACGGTTTTGTTTTCGGGAGCTTATGGTGCAACTTCTCAGGAGGTCACCCATCATTGAATTGCACCAGCCTCAACTCGCTTAACTTTGGGGTTCCAATTCCCTCCAAAGCCACTTGAGCTCCCAAAAAGCCTAGTGCTAGATAGGTGTGTGCATACACCTTTAAGGCACACCACCATTCCCTTCCCAGACCATTCCCCCTCGCAGGAATGTTGGATCGTTCACCGTTCCCTCCAGGACACGGGTCTTACATATATATATATGTATATAATATTTTATTAAAAAAATATTTATGATTTGATTATATATTTATTCAAAAAATAGTCATCAAATTGTACAATTCAATATTATTTTCTACAAAACTCAATCACATTATATAGAAAAGTCAGTATAACTCTAAAAAAGTCTGTCATGTAACTTTATATAATTTTTTTTATTTATCTAGCCTCCCCTTTTGTATTTCTATAGAGTTTATGCAAAACTTAAAAAACATTATTTTAGTTTTTAAAACTTTCAATAGACTCGATAATATTCATGTCACCTATTACTATCTATTATCATATATTACTTGGCTTATTACTCATTTTACTCTTCTAATCCGATGTTAAATATCATTTTGCTCGTCGAAACGATTTTAGTTCTAATATTCTGCCATAATTACACATTTAGTTGCACCATTACTCCATCTGTTACCCTCTGTTAATCTAATGCTTATGTGGCAGCTTCATATTAGTTGATTAATTATTTACCCTTAATTATTAAAATTAATTAAAAAAAAAGGAAGAAGATGATGAATAGTGAATTTGGGTTCATCATCTTCTTCCTCCTTCATCTAATAAAATCAAATCCTCACTCGGCAAACTAATTTCAAATCCTAAATCTACCAAAATAAAAATTAAAGTCTTAATATGATTTTTCTTCATCCAGTGTCCCACTCAGTTCTCTGTCGGTTAACTCCGACCACAAGGCCACAGTGTTCAGGCTGTTCTCCATTGCCAAACCCCACATGCGAGCATTTCACCTGTCTTGGTTTTGCAAGGGGTTTATTTGAATCCATGCACGAGAAGATATCTCCCTCCTTTCGAAGAATTTGAAGTCGACTGCTGTAATCTTCCTCAGTCTGCATCGGTAGCTTTCTCGTCAGTCCTAGGACCTTCCCTTTTCCTGTTTATTGCTGGGAAATGGTATTTTGATGCAGTTATGCCTGAGAATGGTATAGCGAAGGAGGGTAATGACATAGTCATAGAAGGTGAGGTTTTCTTCGTGCCTGCCAACACGAAGATTAACATTACTGCTAAATCAACAGAGCTACAATTGTATAGGGTGGGGGAGAACAACACAACTTTTAGGGATCTGTAGTTTGCAATTTACTTCAAATTCTTACTTTTCTTTTCACGTTTTGAAGGGGAATAAAATGAGGACACGACTTTATGCCATATATATCACACCCCCAGATGTAATATTTTCTCCTATATCCTTTAAATTTATTTATTTATACGTTTCTGTTCTTTCTTGGAGTTGTGTAACCACTCAACTCATATATTATGAAATATCTCCTTATCCCTCAAACAATGAACGGTGTCACAGGCGGGTGGGGAAATCTAGGCGGTGGAGCAACACAACTGATTGTGGCCCATGTGTTCGGCCTCATCCGAGACATAGGCGCCGCTAACTTCACCGCTTGGAGAATTGCATTTTTCATCCTTGCTCTATTTCAGACTCTGTCTGCATTCACAATCCTCATATTCGGATAGGACATGCTAGACGGGAACTTCCACGGCCTGACGAAATCCGGCGAGAAGCTGAAAGACATGCTATCAAGCGTTTTGTTCCACGGAGTGAACTACAGATGGTAGATTCTGGCATTGACTTATGGGTATTGTTTCGGGGTGGAGCTTGCGGTGGACAACATAATTGCAGAGTATTTTTACGACAGGTTCAATCTGAATCTGCATACGTCAGGGATCATTGCGGCGACTTTTGGATTGGCAAACCTTGTTTCGATGCTTGGAGGTGGGATTTTGTCGGATGAAGAATGACAGGACCCACCCCCAATCCCCCGGGATTAAGGGTTAAGTCCTGCTCCCGTCTAACTTACGCATGACGCGTAGGCTAAACCAACGTTCAACCTTCGTGTGACACGTAAGTCGGACAAGGGATTCTCGATCTGACCATCCAAAAGCTTCCGGACTTCCCATAGTGTGCAAACTCTACTGTGGATCGCGTGTGTGATGTCTCCGTCTCTCTCGACCAACAGCCCGCACTGCAACAACCTAGAGGGTATAAAAAACACGAAGAGACTGTGAGTGGACAAAAATAAAGTATAAGTTTTAAAAACAGTTCATAAAACAAGTACATTTAAACCCTCCATGTAAAAACAATGCATGCATATCAAAGCCAAGTTATAGAACCATTCTTACTCAAGTTATTTAAACCATGTATGTAACGCCCCGGAAATTCGGAAAATGTAATTTTGTAAAATACTGAATAAAATGACGTTTTTACCCCTGTGAATAGTGTGGTCAATTTGTTGACTTTTTGTTTGGTGGGTCGAACGGACGTTGACCGATGACCGTGACGTAGTTCGGGACGTCACGAGTCCATAGACAGGCATGTCCGATTCCGACGTTCAGGAAAAAAGTTATGACGTTCGGAAGTTCAAGGGCATTTTCGTAATTTGGACGATTATGGGGAAAATGTTGACTTTTTGTTTGACAACTGATTTTCACACGACTCGAGGACCGTTAGGTAGGTCTCGAGGCCCCGTGTACAACGACAGGCGGCACGCGTCAAACGGACATCGAATGACCAAGTTACGGGTCACAGAAGATGAGGGGCATTTTGGTAATTTGTCAACTGAGGGCATTTTGGTCATTTTGTGCATCGGTTACTGTTCACCACGTGGAACAGAGTCTGCACGGCCATGCCGTGAGTGCCCTGAATGATTCAATTGTTTAATTGAGTAGTGGCTGTGTAGGGTGAATTGTTTAAGTCCTTTGAGGCAGTGGAAACTTGGTTGAATGGACTGAACAGGGCATCAGAGGACGGGCAAAGTTTAAAAATTGGTTATGGGTTCTGTGTTGCGGGAAACAACTTTCATAGAGAAATCAGGTGGATTTCCATGAGTTGCCGTCCATCTTGATCGATTAACTGAGTAATGGGAAGTGGGAGGGTTCATTTCGAACCAGAGTGAGGGCTGAGAGTTGAGAGAAACTGACGGGGAAGAAAAACCAGAAAATGGAGGGAAAATTGAAGATTAATTTGTGAGGCCAGTTGAATGAAACCAAGGATCGTGTTAGTCTTCTGGGTTCACTACGAACTCAACCACGAAAGAATTGAAGGAAATCAAGCACTGTTTGGCTAGGAACTCAAGTTCCAGTTTCTGGAAAATCGCAGTGTTGAGGACGACGACTTCCAGGTGAGTTCTTGTTCAATTGGTTGTGTTAGAGTGTTCGTCTAGGTCCCCCTTAAGCTCATGTCTGAGTTAAATTGGGATTGGGGCTAAGTTGGGTGAGTTGCAGACGTCGACCCGTTCGACTGTTCAAGCTTGGATTGATCGATTTAGGAACTGTCGAGGTTAATCAAGGACACAAAACTAAAATTAAATGGTTAGAGAAGATGTTAGGATCAAAAACGAAGGGAATTGATTAGGAATTGAAGGGTAATTAGCCGGGTCGAGTCGCGGGTTAAAGGCCCGTTTAGCAGCTGTGCGGGTGAAGGAGACGACACTGTAGCAGGCGCGTGGCCTTCACGCGCAGTCACTTTGGGCGGCGCGTGACGACCCGTGTGACCTCATCTCCGGTCACCGTCAACTGGAGTTTTTATCCTTTTAATGTTTTGAACATTTTTTATTTAGAGTTCGAGTTGATCGGGTGTCGTTCGGGATAGTTTTTAGGGTTCGGAAGATTAGGGCCTTAAGTTTAATTACGTCGAAAAATCCCGAAAAATTAGGGAAATTAATACGAGCTTTTTGGGGATGTTTGTAACCCTTCTTGTACCTTTTTACAGGCCCGAACATTCCCGAGGCTACCGAGGAACACACGGGGCGCGATTGACGCGTCCGAAAATCGTGAATGGACTTTTGATTTTCAACTGTGCATGCATGACTATTATTACTCCTTTGTTTATGTTTTCATATATGATTTTATGTTGATAATCATGATATTTCGGTTTTACGTAATTTCACGCTTTTCGAGGTAATTATCGTATTTTACGCATTTCAAGGTTACAGTTTTCTCCTATGCATGAATGAGGGTTTGATGAAGGAATTTGAGATGATTATGCATATTACGTATTTATGATGTTTTGATTATATTTGTGAAGTAATTTTTGGAAATTGCATGTGAAATCCATAAGTCTTATTATGACGATATATGCTTTCAGAATGATTTTTGGGTAACAGATCACGAGGAATCCTTTTATTGTGCTTTATAAAATGGTTTTGGGTTTAAAGACCCGGTATGATTGTTGGATCTGGTTTCGGGTTTAAAGACTCGGTCAATTGATGACGGGGGTGGGCCCGGAATTGGGTTTAAAGACCCGGATTGAGTTTAAAGACTCGTGAGTTTAAAGACTAGGTTAATGAGATACCCCCAAGGCCTATTAATTATGTTTTGAGTTTAAAGACTCGTTGATATCCCGGGAAGGCCTGATATTGAGTTTAAAGACTCGGATGGATCCAACGGCTTGATTGTGGTTATTAGTTCAGTTTTACATGATTTGGTTTGATTAATGTTTCGAAAAGACGATTTCTAGTTTTTGATAATATTATATTATTTCATACGAATTTATGACTGTTTGCTGTAATGTTTCCATACGATACGGAAAAAGGGATTTCGAATGTTTAGTATGCGGTTTTTGAATATACGGTTATACATGCGTATTATAAAACTGGAAGGCGAACCCCGATTTCTTTAAATTGTTTTCTGTAAACTTTTGTTTCAGTCCACTCATACTTTGCTGTTTTAAATACCCTCTAGGTCGTGGTACAAGTTCGGGGGTCAGCGCCGAGGCAGAGGCAGAGGCATAAAGTTTTCCGTTGCGGAGTAGTTAGTTCAGAGAGTAGGATTTGAACTTATCTTGTTTTGTAATATTATGGCTCTGTGAAACTATGGACTTGAAGTCCAGTCGGTTGTATTATTTAATCTCCCTAGTATGATTGTGGGTGTGATGTAACTTTATTTGGTTTTCTAGTCTTTTGTGTTCGACTGTCAAATGGGAGCATAATGCTTCCCGATTATCGAGGCGATAATCGGGGCGGGTCCTGTCAATGTAAGAAAAACCGAATACATTGTTCTTTGCTCAAATCCCGGGCCCCAGCCTAAAACCATCAAACCTCATGTCATCCGGGCATAGCCCAAAACATCGGAAACTTTTATCGAAAACCGTCATCATCAAATCTTAGTGAAAACGAAAACATGTTTGAAACCATATTTCCATCCATCGAACCTGCTGGATCTATCCGAGTCTTTAAACTCAATCCAGGCCTCAATATAATCCGAGTCTTTAAACTCCTGAGTCTTTAAACTCAACAGGCCTACGGGGGAAATCTCAATATCCGAGTCTTTAAACTCCCGAGTCTTTAACCTCAATCCGGGTCTTTAAACTCAATCCGGGCCCGCCCCGGTTATAATCATGTCCAGGTCTTTAAACCCTATAACCAGATCTAGCAAATCCAATCCAAAACCGTTTGAAAACCATTTTCCATTTTCGAATCTGAATCCGCAATCTCATAAGGATCCCGAATCCAAACCTAGAACTCATATCCATATCCATTTCCAAATCCGAGTCCGAAACCATCATTCTGTAAGCCTGCATCCAGAATAACCATTCCGAACCCAAACCCGGAAATCCACTTTTAAGTTCCCAAAATCAAATCCAAAATCATCATTCTGAAATCCGATTCAAAAACCCGAAATCATGTTCTTTCAACCACTTTTCTGAACTGGGCTTTCAGCCCGAAACTACTTTTCCAAAATCCATTTCAAATCATTGAAAGAAAATCATATTACAAATCCCGAAATCAAATCCTTAAAACCAGGTTCAAATCACAACATCCATCATATTCTCGTAAAACGTATAATTTCGTAAATACCTCGAAATACGTGCAAAATCGTAAACCAATAAGATCATAAATCAAATCATAGAATCACGTAAGAAAACATAGAAAAACATATATGCATGCATCATAAGTTAGAAAGCATAGTCCACTCACAGACCATTATGCCGTCGCCTCGATACACGTGCACTTACACCGTTCTCGGCTAATCCAATGTCACCAACTTTCCCGAACTTGTCCAAATCCCATAATAAGGTCACTAACTACTTAATAAAGCTTATACTAAAGCCTCGTAATTTTCCCGAATTTTTAACTATTTTTAACCGAGCCCTAAAACCTTCGGACATACCGAAATATATCGAGACGATGTCTGATCGACTCGAAACCAGCGCCAAAATGTTCGTTACATCGAATAATTTAAAAGTCCTGTTGGAAACTTCCCCAAAAGGAGCCCCATGCGCCCTCATACGCCGCCCAAAGGGGATGCGCGTGGGTACCATGCGCTAGCACTATTCATCTTCAACCTCCAGCCGAATTGGGTCTAGACCGGTTTGGTTCAGGCCGGTCCAGCCGAACCGGCGGTCACGGTTCTCGTCTATTTTCTAGTTCATTTGTGTCCTTTTGATTCCATTAAGTTCGTCCAATCGTATACAATCGTTTTAACTAATTAAATCGTGAAAATAGGACATGTTTTTACCTGTCCAAGTCGAATAAGAAAAACCCGAATTGCCTCCTCTGTGTCCTCGTCAATCCGGCCACCTCAAGCCATGATTTCAAGTTCAAACTTTCTCTTTTGACCTCCAGAACCTCGTCTAAACAATCAATTGGGTTAACAATCACGAAAACACACCTTGCCATTTTTGAAACTAAAACGAAGGTTCCATGGGAAAGCTCCTTACCCTTCGACTCAGGCCTCGAATATGGGCTCAATCATCTCCATATCCTCCTCCAAACACAATCCAACCAAAAGAATCAATCAGCAAATCCTTAATTCAAGTTTGTCCATTTTCCAATCAAACAGGACAGTTCACGATTATTATCTTTTTCCTACCGCCACGAGCACCGTCCTGCACGGCCGTGGGCACCATCATCATCCTCACAACACTCTCTTCAAATGTCATTCTTTAACTGCAAGGAATCGATGAGGAAGGAAGAAGTTAAAGAGGTAGGTTCCTCTTGGGTTACCCAGTACCCTGTTCCTAGTTTTCTTTGTTCTTCTCACTTCTCTCACACACTCTTCACTCAGGTTTCCTCTCAAACACAGACACCCCACAAGCTTGATCACGGCACAAGCACAAACTGGACACAGGCACGACACACACACACACGATTGCTCTGTCTCTGTTTTTAAGCTATTAAAAGTATGAGAAGTAATTTAATCGATCAAAAGTAGGAGAAATGGCTGGAACCAACCAGAACCCAGCCAGGTGCCACATCTCCCAACATCTGGTGAAAATATCCAGTACTGTAGGGACAAATGGCATCATCTACTTAATCACACATTCCAATAACCGCAAAAGACCATTTTGCCCTTACCATTCAAATTTACTATTTTACCCTTCACACATTTAGAATCATAAATCAATCGTCCGACGTCCGATGACTATATGCCGCCTATCGTTGTACTCAGGGGATTGAGACCTACCTAACAGTCGTCGAACTTCATGAAAAGTCCAAGTCATATGAAAAGTCAACAGATTGACCCATTTTTAACCAAATTACCAAAGTACCCTCAAACTTCTAAACGTCATAACTTTGTCCTCGGATGTCGGAATCGGACGTGCCACCTGTCTATGAACTCGTGACGTCCCGAACTACGTCACGGTCATCGATCAAAGTCCATTTGACCGTCCGAACGAAAAGTCAACATTTGTGCCCATTCTAGGTGCAAAATCGTCATTTCGGACCGTCCGTCCAGAATTGTCCAACTAATTACTGATTAACCTCACTAATCCGTCATTAATTACTAATCTAATCCTGATTTCTGGAACGGGTCTTTACAAACTACCCCCTTTAAAAAATTTTGTCCTCGAAATTCCGCATCTCGTACGTCCGTAACTAACTGGGGGAAATCCAACTGATCTTACACCTGGGTCTCCTACCCGGTGTCCATCACTTGTCAATCCGACTTATCCTAACAGTGCCCAGCTGTCACCACATCTCACTAAGGGAGTTAATTCAACCAACTTTTAGTTCATCGGGAGATCATCCCAAGCGTACTAGGGTCATCAAAAATCCATCTCGTTCCCGTGATATGTCCAACGTCACACCAGCCGACATTCACGGCTTGGCTCAACTAGCACTAGGTACGCCGCAACACCATTGTTACCTAAATCCAACACTTTCGCCTCCTTCTAGAATCGAGCGTACCTCGTACAAACGTCTTAGTACATCATGTATGTCTGCCGTCAACAAACACAAATCTCAGGTACACCCATTCACAAGACGGCATCTACCAGTCACGGTACTCCTGTGCATCAAGATTCGTACAATGTTCCATACAACTTCCGTCAGTGATCCACGTTGACCTCACCGGAGTCACAACGTACTCGTCTATACCCCTAATTCTACCAATCCTCTCACCAGTGGTTCTGTTAACCACTAACACTGTCATCCTGGGGGAACACCATCTACGTCTGAGATTACCTCTTTACAATCGGACCATAACACATACCTGTTTAACCATGAGTATACATCTCAACGTCAGGGTCCCACCAGCCACTCATGGCTCGGAGTATCCAATTCATCTAAAATATGAAACCTGTAACAACCAATTAACCACTCATGATCACCTTGATCCGGCCCATATGCTTCTTCAAAAACCATCATATCGGAACTACACCGATTATCCATCCATTCACAACATACTTCAACACTAAGCTGTTCATCAACTCTTCTACCAGAACGTCACATTGCACGTCCAATTACGTCAGCATGGTTCCGACCACTGCAGAACCAGTACGTACACATTCCAAGTACATGCACCCGTTGTCACCAATTAGAACCATGGTGCATACCACCAACCACACGCAAGGACAACCCTACGAACCTTGAAGGAAACAAAGGTATTTTAGAATACCTCAAACACAGCTCGTAGAGTATATCCTCACGTACTTACAACGTCATCTTACAGTACGTCCATTAATCAACCACATCGTACCTGTCACCCTCCAGGAAAATCTCCAGGGCACACAAACTTCCTCGTACCTATATCAATTAACACTTGCCTACCTGCCAGTCACGTTTTACTTGTATAGTCAATCAATCCAACCCTACCACTAGGCTGAACTACACGTCTTCCAGGAAAGTCCAACTCAAGTCCCTTCAGCGTCTCCCGGTCTCCCGGTGTCTTGGTTAGTATGAACCTTAAACCTGTTAGAAGCAACCCAGTCTCGATCCACACACTCCTAAGTGGATGCTACTGACTAGGTTGCATACCACTGCATCAAATCCAAACGATCTTATATACTGTACGTCTAGATTGTGGGTTCTCTTCAATAACCTCATGTCGATCAGTTATGGTCACTCTTTCTCAGCTTCTTTCCGTCATCCTACAACAGAACTTATAATGGTCCTCAATCAGGTCATCACAACGACCATAACTCATCTAACACCCGTTCCTAACACTTGCTACTCACAGCACCATCCAGTACTTTTTCCACTCATGAACACAACCACAAGTGTCCACGGTCAAGGGGGGTCACACATCCTGATGTCCCAATAGTGAGTCTCCTAACTCAACTCCAGAGTATCTACCACAAAACCTATTCATCACCTCGGAACCAAACACAGTATCTCATCTTCTCAAGCTCAACATCTCCTGATTCCGAGAGTCCAACCACGATTCTTCATCTTCAAATATACCACCTCCGGACATCCTGTCCAATGTCAGCTCACTTACTACACTCAAGTAGTCCACAACTCCTACGGATCATACCTATGTAACCAAAAATCAAATCAGCTCACCGACCCCTCACATGTCGGTTATCCTCGTTTCTGCACGTCCAAACGGGTATCAATCATCACTCCCTCTAATGATCGCATTCCAACCTTTCCGAGGTTTAACTCCGGGCACATGCTAGAACACAAGTCACCAACGCTCGAAATCCTCAGTCACTGACCTCAGACTCCCCAAGTACCACCCATGAAGTCACCACTCACCAAGTGCCAACCTCGGCACCAGACGATATATACCAACACGTCGGGGGAAGTCTACTAAAACCACTCTCACGAGCGGTCAACCCCGACCATACAAACCTAGCCCGATCCAACATGAGGCATAGGTCCACCGCGCTTCAGCTGCGTTACTCTGATCAGACTCACGGTATCCTGACCATTCGTCCCAGCCACAACCTACCAATGGTCAGTACCTATACCCATTCGGTTATTGATTCCTGCCGGACACTGGTACCTCACTGCCGGCTACAACCTCAAGTCACGCTATGCCTATCGTACCAAGTCAAACCTCCCGGCTCGTGGCACATTCTCTCCCATCTCGGCTCACAACATACCTCTTAAATCTCTGCACAAACCGAGCCGAGACCCTCAATCTATGCTCGGGTCGGAGGAACTGACACTCCTAAAAATCCCACAACTTAAGGCAACCAACTGCTCAACCACACCACCATCTCACTGGACTCGTCCAAAGCCATCTACTTGGCATCCAGTCCCTCGGCTGCACCTAGCAGCGCCATCTCCAATCAGGCCGTAAATCGGCCCAACCATAACAACTTCCTAACCACAAACCCTTAACTCACAGTTTCCAATTTAGACACTTACTCTGGGGTTTATCACAAGGGTACTTACAATCCCGTCTAGTCCTCCCAAACCAGTCATCCCAATGGGGTTCCTCAAATCATCCTCGTCCTATGGGGTATCCGAACCCGCAACAGTCACTAGTGTATGACCATCCTACCACTCGAGTTATCCCGCTTGACTAAGAACATCCCGTATCACCAACAACAACCAAGAATCCGGTACTAGAGGAATTCCATCATAACCACGAAGTAGTTTCCTATACCCCACCTATCGAGGCACAATCCAATCTCCACCAAATGGACCAAAGGGTTACCAATCAATACTACAGCCATCCAGGCGCCAATCCGGCCTAACTAGCCACTGTCAACCAGCCTCCTCGGCACACGTATACCACCAACTCACAACCAACTCCTATTGGCCCCACAGACCTACCAGCCTACTCAATCGTAGTTCACCGGCTATAATCCAACTAAGTCCTGCTGGCATATCTCCGACCCTATGGTCCAACCAGCAAGCACATCCAGTGCCAATGCACTAACTGTTCCGGCCCTAAGCTGACATACGTCATACCTCGCACCGCGTATCGAGCGACTATCACCCTAGCACTAACAATCACCACTAACTAACCCCAAACGAGCGTACTATCACTATCGCGTCCAGTTTGCTGACAAGCTGTTTCGCGTCGAGACATCACATCCACAGTAACATCACAACACCCAAATCGACGAACCAACGACTATGGGAATTCAACCTTGAGCAGAGCACATGAAACCTTGCTTTCATACCAATTGATAGGACCCACCCCCAATCCCCCAGGATTAAGGATTAAGTCCTGCTCTCGTCTAACTTACGCATGACGAGAGGCTAAACCAACGTTCAACCTTCGTGTGACACGTAAGTCGGACAAGGGATTCTCGATCCCACTATCCAAAGCTTCTGGACTTTCCAGAGTGTGGAGACTCTACTGTGGATCGCGTGTGTGATGTCTCCGTCTCTCTCGACCAATAGCATGCACCGCAACATTCTGGAGGGTATCGCAAACAGGAAAAGACTGTAAGTGGACAAAAATAAAGTATAAGTTTAAAAATAGTTCATAAAACAAGTAAATTTAAACCCTCTATGTAAAAACAATGCATGCATATCCAAGCCAAGTTATAGAACCATTCTTACTCAAGTTATTTAAACCATGTAAGAAAAATCGAATACATTGTTCTTTGCTCAAATCCCAGGCCCCAGCCCAAAACCATCAAAACTCATGTCATCCGGGCATAGCCCAAAACATCGGAAACCTTTATCGAAAACTGTCATCATCAAATCTCAGTGAAAACCAAAACATGTTTGAAACCATATTTCCATCCATCGAACCTGCTGGATCTATCCGAGTCTTTAAACTCAATTCAGGCCTCAATATAATCCGAGTCTTTAAACTCAACAGGCCTACAGCGGAAATATCAATATCCGAGTCTTTAAACTCAATCCGGGTCTTTAAACCCAATCCGGGCCCACCCCCGTTATAATCATATCCGGGTCTTTAAACCCAATAAACATATCCAGCAAATCCAATCCAAAATCATTTGAAAACCATTTTCCATTTTCAAATCCGAATCTGCAATCTCATCAGGATCCCGAATCCAAACCCAGAACTCATATCCATATCCATTTCCAAATCTGAGTCCGAAACCATCATTCCGTAAGCCGGCATCCGGAATAACCATTTCGAACCCAAACCCGGAAATCCACTTTCAAGTTCCCAAAATCAAATCCAAAATCATCATTCTGAAATCCGATTAAAAAACCCGAAATCATGTTCTTTCAACTACTTTTCTGAACTGGGCTTCCAGCCCGAAACCACTTTTCCAAAATCCATTTCAAATCATTGAAAGCAAATCATATTTCAAATCTCGAAATCAAATCCTTAAAACCAGGTTCAAATCACAACATCCATCATATTCTCGTAAAACGTATAATTTCATAAATACCTCAAAATACATGCAAAATCGTAAACTAATAAGATCAAAAATCAAATCATAGAATCACGTAAGAAAACATAGAAAAATATATATATGCATGCATCATAAGTTAGAAAGCAAAGTCCACTCACAAACCGTTATGCCGTCGCCTCGATAAGCATGCACTTACTCCGTTCCCAGCTAATCCACTGTCACCGGCTTTCCCGAACCTATCCAAATCCCATAATAAGGTCACTAACTACTTAATAAAGCTTATACTAAAGCCCTGTAATTTTTCCGAATTTTTAACTATTTTTAACCGAGGCCTAAAACCTTCGGACATCCCGAAATATATAGAGACGATGTCCGATTGACTCGAAACTAGCGTCAAAATGTTTGTTACATCGAATACTTTAAAAGTCGTGTTGGAAACTTTCCCAAAAGGAGCCCCACACGTCCTCATGCGCCGCCCAAAGGGGCTGGGCGTGGGTACCACGCGCTAGGACTGTTCATCTTCAACCTCCAGCCGAACCGGGTCGAGACCGGTTTGGTTCAGGCTGGTCCAGCCGAACAGGCGGTCACGGTTCTCGTCCATTTTCTGGTTCATTTTGTGTCCTTTTGATTCCATTAAGTTCGTCCAATCATATACAATCGTTTTAACTAATTAAATCGTGAATAGGACATGTTTTTACCTGCCCAAGTCGAATAAGAAAAACCCGAATTGCCTCCTCTGTGTCCTCGTCAATCCGGCCACCTCAAGCCATGATTTCAAGTTCAAACTTTCTCTTTTGACCTCCAGAACCTCGTCCAAACAATCAATTGGGTTAACAATCACGAAAACACACCTTGCCATTTTTGAAACTAAAACGAAGGTTCCATGGGAAAGCTCCTTACCCTTCAACTCAGGCCTCGAATATGGGCTCAATCATCTCCCTAGCCTCATCCAAACACAATCCAACCAAAAGAATCAATCAGTAAATCCTTAATTCAAGTCTGTCCATTTTCCAATGAAACAGGACAGTTCACGATTATTACCTTTTTCCTACCGCCACGAGCACCGTCCTGCACGGCCGTGGGTACCATCATCATCCTCACAACACTCTCTTCAAATGTCATTCTTTAACTACAAGGAATCGATGAGGAAGGAAGAAGTTAGAGAGGTAAGTTCCTCCCGGGTTACCCAGTACCCTATTCCTAGTTTTCTCAGTTCTTCTCACTTCTCTCACACACTCTTCACTCAGGTTTCCTCTCAAACACAGACACCCCACAAGCTTGATCACGACACAAGAAAAAACTGGACACATGCACGACACACACACACACGATTGCTTTGTCGATGTCCCTGTTTTTAAGCTATTAAAAGTATGAGAAGTAATTTAATCGATCAAAAGTAGGAGTAATGGCTGGAACCAACCAGAACCCAAACAGGTGTCCACATCTCCCGACATCTGGTGAAAATATCCAGTACTGTAGGGACAAATGGCATCATCTACTTAATCACACATTCCAATAACCACAAAAGACCATTTTGCCTTTACCATTCAAATTTACTATTTTACCCTTCACACATTTAGAATCATAAATCAATCGTCTGACGTCCGATGACTGCATGCCGCCTGTCGTTGTACTCAGGGGATTGAGACCTACTTAACAGTCCTCGAACTTCGTGAAAAGTCCAAGTCATATGAAAAGTCAACAAATTGCCTCATTTTTAACCAAATTACGAAAGTACCCTCAAACTTCTGAACGTCATAACTTTGTCCTCGGATATCGGAATCGGACGTGCCATCTGTCTATGAACTCGTGACATCCCGAACTACTTCACGGTCATCGATAAAAGTCCATTTGACCATCCGAACGAAAAGTCAACATTTGTGCCCATTCTAGGGGTAAAATCGTCATTTTGCACCGTCCGTCCGGAATTGTCCAACTAATTACAGATTAACCTTACTAATCCGTCATTAATCACTAATCTAATCCTGATTTCTGGAACGGGTCGTTACAATATATATATTGTAACAACTCGTTCTAGAAATTCAGGACAATTTTGTAAATTGACATTTTTACCCTTGGGTTAAATGGTCAAAAGTTGACTTTCCAGATAGAAAATCTTTTGGACCTTTCGTGAGGACCACTGTGTAGGTTTCAAAGTTCTGAGTCTGTAAATAGGTGGCACGTAGAAAATATAGATCATAAGAGGGAGTTACAGGTCTAAACGTTCGAGGGTAGTTTGGTAAATAATAGTATACAGGGTATTATGGTCATATCATCAGGTTCATGGCTGGGTTACCAGCAGAGGTGCTGAGATAGAAAGGGAAACAGATGGGGAAGAAAAAGAGATGAGGGTGGAGCTCTGAATGATCCCAGAACTCAAACCTGTGAGGGTCAACAAGGGTCTTGGATCACTAACTAGTTCTGAGGCTCCTTAATGGTTAGCTGAGGATCTTAGATGGTTAGTTAAGTCCATGTGATCATTCAGGGGTAGAAAGAATGAAGTTTGGGGGTCTGGGAAGGCTACATCAAGAGTGTGAAACCATGGCCGAAAACGTAACGCCCCGGAAATTCAAATAATGTGAATGTACAAAATAATATGTAAAATGACGTTTTTACCCTTGGAGGGGTGTGGTTAGAAGTTGACTTTTTGTTTGGAATACTTTTTGTACATTTTTCGAGGACCTTTGTGTAAGTCTCGAGACGCTGAGTCCGTAGACAGGCGGCATGTGTCAATCGGAGTTCAGACGTAGAAGTTATGAGTCTAGAACTATAAGGGGCATTTTTTAATTTTGAAGGTAAGAGTAAAATGGTAATTTTGGTTAGGCTATGATTTGATGATTCAGCCATTTTGATGAGTCAATATTTGGTGACTCATTGTGTCCTTAAGTGACACATGTCACTTGGCTAAGGCTAATTAGTGGCCAAAGAGATATGTGACGGTGGGAAAGATTAATTGAAATTGGGGGAAACCGTGTCGTGTGGATTTTTGAGGAAACAGCAGAGAAAAAAGTATTGTCTGATCGAGAGGTGGAGGCATGAGCGGAAATCAGTGCAGTTATCCCTTGTCTGACAGGTGCTGATGGGTAATTTCGGGACATCAGTTGACTTGTCAGACGGGAGCAGGACCAGGCACGGTTATCAAAGTCTAGTTGGGACGGGTCCTGTTAGAAAAGCCATGAAATTGGAGTGCACAATCGAGATACGTTTTCTGGCTTTTGAATTCATAGATCCAATCTTGTGATTCTATAGATGTTGTTAGACACTTCAAACACGAAAAAAAAACGTGAAAACGGGTTTCAGAACAGAGTCTGGTCGCTGGGTCGGGCAACCCGAGTTGCAGACCCAGTAGGAGGTTGCTAGTGACTGACACGCGCTTGAAGCCCACGTGCAAGGAGCTTCCTCCTGCGCGTGGGGGCGCATGCGATGTTTCTGGGGAAACGATCAACATGAAAAATGTTCCCCTTTGAGTTTTAAGTTTATTCGTATAATGGTTGAGGAAATTTGATGTCAATTAAGTATGTTTCCGAAATTATGAAATTTTATGCCAATATTTAAAATTCAAGATTAAAATGGGGAAATTGGAAAAATTGAGAAAGTGATAGTTTGTTGGATAAGTAGACTCTCATGGTAAATTACGAGGGGTAAAAATGTTTAAAGGAAATATATTTGAGGTGCTTAACTAAGGGTTTGTGTAGCTAATTCAAATGGATTATTTGAGTTATACGTATGTAAATGTTATAAATTATATTTATGCTTGGGTAATAACAGACTTTTTTATGTTAAATAGAAATGTTATGGAAAAGATGAATGTTTAAGGATGAATCGTTATATCTTTTTTTTTTTTTGAATAACAATAAATGTGTAACTTAATTATGAAAAATGGAAAAGTTTAAGTGAAAATAATAACTATTTTATTTGTCCTTGAAATTTTTTGTGTGGTGATAACTATACATACTATTGTTAATTTGAATAAGGTCCGGTTAAGCAAAATTAGAAATTTTGGTCACTTGACGGGGTTTAGTGGGATGGACGTGGGCAATTACCCCGTAAGGATAGATTCATTTTTTGTTAATTTAAAAGAGTCAGACTAAATTTAAAATTCATAATATCCCTTATTTGACAAGAATGTCAGACGGACGTAGAATCGGCCCAACTTTTATGGAAGAAGATGAAGGAATTGTGTCAGGACCCGACCCCCTTCGGTCAGAACCTGACTCTAGCACGATATTGTTCGCTTTGGGCTTCGTCGCCCTTACGGTTTTGTTTTCGGGAGCTCATGGTGCAACTTCCCAGGTGGTCACTCATCATGGAATTACACCAGCCTCAACTCGCTTAATTTTGGAGTTCCAATCAAACCTAAAGCCACTGAGCTCCCAAAAGGTCTCGTGCTAGATAGGTGTGTGCCTACACCTTTAAGGCACACCACCATCCCCCTCCCAAACCATTTCCCTTGCAGGAATGTGGAATTGTTCACCGTTCCCTTCAGGACACAGGCTTATACAAATTGCAATTAGGATTACTCTACCGATGGAAGAGTTTCTGGGCTTGGGAAGGACGGAGCTTAGTGGAGAAGTCATGGAAGTAAGTGTGGAGGATTTGGGGGGTTTTAGTCAGGAGTTTTAGACGAGAGAGGAAGAAGATAAACAATGTTAAGTGCAACGACCCGTCCCAAAATTTTGAGATTAATTAAGATTTAATTGTGGATTAGCGACGCTAATCAGGGATTAGACGAGGGAAAAAGTTGACTTTTGATCCGGGAGGTCCAATGCACGTGGATCGAGGACCATTATGTAGATCAAGTCGGTACGAGTCCGTAGACAGACGGTACGTCAAAATTAGACATTCGACGAAAAAGATAGGGTCACGGAAGATTTTGGGAACTATTTATGGTGGCACATTTTACGAGGTAAAGTTGACTTTTTTCCTGTTGTGGGCCCCATATATTTTTAACAAGCCCAATGGATGAGTGACAAGTGTCACTCATCCATTTCTCACCTAACACAGATACATGCACTTACCCCTTTCATCCTCATTTGTTTCATTCGACCAACCAAACCCGAAACCCCCCAAAACTGTGCAACCCAAAACACCTACACCCCATCTCATTCCCTCCTGTTATGGCTGAGTGACTGTGAGTGAGAGGCTGAGTTGGATGGACGGCGGAGGGACGGCGGTGCGCAATGGAAGAACCACGGCCAGGTAAACCCGAAACCGGTTTTATGGGTCCAAATTTTAGGTTGGTTTTAGAGGGTTTGTTGGATTGTTCTAGCGACCAAAACAGGTTCCTAGGGACCAGATGACTTCAACGGGATCAAAACCACAGACGGAGGTGGCTGGAATCGAGGGCTGTCGACGGAGGAAAATTGGTCGGACTGTTCATCGATTGCAAGTAAAATTGTAGGCTTTTTTCTATGGTCTGATCATGTGGATCCCTTCTTGGGATTGAGACGAAGATATTGGAAGCAACGCCTTCGAAATCGGACCAAGAACCAGAAAGAAAAAATCGGGTTGGATTTGTGGGTCTGCGCGACTCGGAATATTGAATCGGGTCGACCTGGACAGAGGTTATGAATGATGAAGACATCATCGATGACGTCATCAGATGAAGTCATCAAGTCAAACCTAACATGTCAAACTGACACGTGTCAGATGTCAGATGACGTCACTGCTGACGTCAGCGATGACCTCAACCGTTCACTTTATTGTTCACTACTGACTTCAACATTGACTTTGCTAACCTTAGGGTTGACTTTTTGGTCAACGTTGATCAGCCACTTTGACCCGTGCATGGGGGCGCGTTGGCACATATTTCGAGGTGAGACCAGGATCATTTTAAAGGTTTCGATGATACAAATTCAATAGTGGTGTTTTCGAGTCAATCGAAGATCGTTAGGTTGATCAAATTGAGGTTTAAAGCCTAGGAAAGCGTGTCGGGGACAAGTTGAATTTTTTAAATGTTGGGGGTTCTTGATATGGACTTTTCTAGGTTGGTAGTAACCTTTGAGTATGTTTTGAGCAGGTCTGGATGACCCAGAGAGGTCGGATTAGCCCTGAGAGGCTTATGGCATGTGTATCGAGGCGCAACATGGACTGTTTGTGAGTGGACTTTGTTTTATGAATACGATATATACATAAATGTTTTATATGTGTTTATAAACATGTTTTGAGATGCCATGAGTGCATGTGATTGAAATATGAATTGTTTGGCATTTTCGGAGGAAAATGCATTATTTCACGTAGTTCGAGATTTATGTTTTATATGAATTGTTTGGGTTTCGACCGAGTGTACTACGTGCTTGTGTTTTATGTGATTCCGAAGGTTTCATGGAGATGCGTGAAATCGAGAAACTGATATACAATTTTGAGGATTTCACGGGGATGCGTGAAATCGAGATTCGGGCGCGAGTCCCAGTTGAACGATGGTTTGAAAGTATTTTGGAAATGAGAACTGGCTTTCAGCTTTAAAAGTATCTTTCGAGCGTATGACCCAGTTGATTTGAGGTTTGACTTAGAGTATAATCAAACGTGAGATAAGTCGGGCTGTGACCCAGTTATGAGTTTTATGAAAGATATTTCAGGCATGAGACCTAGTTGTGGATTTGATAGGATTCGAGGAATCCTGGGATATGAAGTGTCATAGGACACTGGTTTTCGGGTTGTGACCCACTTGGTGATGTTCTGTATTTGAGACCCTACGTATGATGATAACATTCAGGTTTCTAAAGGGTGTTACGACGCTCGCCTCCAGACTGCGATGTGTTCCTTCTTGAGAGGTCACGGTGCACTGCCTGTTGTCAAGCAGCAGAGGGAAGCAATGACCGAGGGAGGCTTGACTTAGGAGTGCTGATGAGATACTCTGAGATCGATCAGCGATGTGTTCGTGATGATCTAGAGACGGTCATGGCGAGTGATGTGTTCACGGCGACATGTTGGGATTGTGAGCGGTCCTGAGCTATATGCACATGTGCTAGGATTAGAATTGTGAATGACAGTGGAATGAGTTCACATGGGATGTGTTCCCACGTGTTCTATGATTTTGGCTAAGGTTCTGTTTGTACTCCCTTTGGGCTAAGGTTCTGTTTGTACTTCTTTTGGGCTGAGACCCTATTGAGATTATGGCTTCGATTGAGAAGTATTTTTCACTATGTTTTGATTTGGGAAGCAATACGTCTTGCTTCCAAGGAAGTAATCAAAATGATTGTTTTATGATGCATGCATGCTTTTACGTGAAAGGTATAATTTATATTATCGATTTAAACAATTTTAAAAATTGTTGTTTTGTCCACTCACAGCTTTTATGGTTTTAATACCCTTCAGGTTGATCGCGGATACGAGTTGTAGCAGAGATCGAGACATCACATTCCACGGCTGATCCTTGAGTACTCTAATGGACCCCGAACGGGTGACGAGTTTATCCCTAGTCTGACACGCAGTGTCAAACGGGAGCAGTCACGTCCCACGATAATCCAGGGGGATTGGGACAAGTCCTGTCATTAAGGGCATTAAAGGGAAGAAATAGTAGATTTAATGGTGTTAAAGATGAAATCCACTAAATGGTGCAACATATATAATGTTGCATCTATTCCTGGTGCAAAGTGCAACGAATTTCAGTTCCTGGTGCATTTTGAAACGCGCTGGCTTGTTCCTGATGTATCTACATTAAAAATCGTAAATTTTACATCTTATTCATCACGATGCTTCATAGTCCGCCCGTGGGGCTTCTGCCTTTGCTTTCCGATGATGCGGCTGGTGTAAAGTGCCTTTGCGGGGTCCCTTAGCTTTGTTCCTTTCTCCTTTTGGCTCGTTGTTTACAAAAAAAAAAATGTAATAAGATGCCACATGAGTTGTAAAATGAAGATGCTCTAACACAAAAGTTAATGTCGTATTGTAATGAGAACAACCTGGATTACTAGTAATCTTTCATTATTGCCAAATCAATTGGATACCCATTCTTTCAATTAATTTTTTTTTTTATGGAAGTTGATTTGTCACATCCAGCCCAATAAATTCGAACCCCATATTTGAATTAACCAAATGGCTCATACGGGTACCTTATTCAGGTTTTGAGTGCTTTATTAGTTGTGAGACTAGGCCAAGATTAGAGTTAGATTCTATAATGACCCGGACCTTTAACGAGGGTAAAATAAGAAACGTTGGATGAAATGGACCATTTTGCCCATGGAAGTCAAATGTTGACTTTTTGGTTAAAATAAAAAAGTCAAGATGTTAACTTTTTACTATGGACCTCTTTTAGGAATTTCGGGAAAACCGTTGCGTAGGTCTCGGAATCCTGAGTTGGTTAACAAGCGACACCAAAAAATCAGAGATCGTTTGAGGTCGTTTTGGGTCAAGAATCTGTAAGGGTATTTTGGTCATTTTTCCACCAAGGCCATTTGGGTCATTTGGTCAGTGGCCAATTAGATTTGATTGTTCATTTGGTCATTTGGGTACTTTACACCATCGTCTTAGGGCATTTTTGACTGTTTAAATGTTTATGGTTCATTTTAATTCATTTAAAATCCCGTAAAACTATGGAATTAAGTTGTGAGCCTATTGGAATGATTGGTGACCCTTCTAGGTGATTTTTGACAAGAATTGAGGTCTTCGGAGGTTACGGGAAAACGTTCAGTTCAGATTGATGTATGTAATGTAACGACCTATCCCTAATTTAAAAGATTAATTAAGACTAATGACAGGTTAGTGGGGCTAATAGAGGATTAGCAGAGGATTAACGGACGTTCAGGGTGAAATTACGATTTTACACCTAAACGAGGGCAAATAGTTGACTTTTGACCGAGAGGTCCGATGGTCGAGGGCCAAGAATCGTTACGTAGATCGCGTCGATACGAATCCGTAGACAAGTAACACGTCGAATTCGGACGTTCGACGGAGAAGTTAAGGTTCACAGAAGTTCGAACGCACTATTGCATGTTTTTATGATATTGTGGGGCAGAAATAAGGGAGGAAATTGGGTGAACCAGCTCTGCTGATCGAACTGGACAGAAAACCAGCAGAGCGATTTCGACCCGGTCTGCAGAAGGAAGAAGAAGCACAGTGCGCTGGCGGGTGGCTCCCATGCGCAGCCCCTTTGGGGGGCGCGTGGGCCACTTTTTGGGGATGCTTCCAACACACGAAATCATCTATTCAATGTAACGAACATTTTGGGACTGTTTTCGTGTCAATTGGACATCGTTTCAATAGGTTTCGGAGTGTCCGAAGGTTTAGGATCGACTTTAAAAATAGTTAAAAATTCAGAAAAACTACGGGGCTTTAGTGAGAGGTTAATTAAGTAGTTAGTAACCCTCTATTACGATTTGGACAGGTTTGGAGGTCCCAGTGACGGTGATTGGCCTAGGAGAGCCGTATGACACGCGTATCGAGGCGACAGCTCGGACGGTCTGTGAATGGACTTTGGTTTTCTAAATTGATGCATGCAGAAATGTTTTATATGCTTTTATGAACATGTTTTGTGATTCTATGAGTGCATTTGTGTGTGTTCACGTATTTGCAGGTATTTCGAGGTTTCGGCCTTATACAGTGCTTATACGCGTTTATGCTTTCTGTGTTGGTTTAAATGAAATGATTTCGGATTTAGAAACAAGGAATCATGCTTGAGACCCATTTGGTTTTGTCTCGAGCATGTGGCCTTATTGATGACCTACGGTGTAATGACCCGTCCCGAGTGTCAGGATTGAATATTAATTAATTATAGTTTGGAATGACTAATCTGGGATTAGTGGAGTGAAATCGGACGAAATGTACAAAATGACGATTTTGCCCCTGGGCGTGGGCAAAATGTTGATTTTTAGTTCGGGCGGTCAAACGGACTTTGACCGATGACTGTGACGTAGTTCGGGACGTCACGAGTTCATAGACAGGTGGCACGTTTGATTCCGACATTCGAGGAAAAAAGTTATGACGTTCGGGAGTTGAGGGTTATTTTGGTAATTTGGACAAAAAGGGGGAAAATGTTGACTTTTTGTTTGACAACTAATTTTCACACAATTCGAGGACCGTTAGGTAGGTCTCGATGCCCTGAGTACAACGATAGGCGGCACGTCGAAAACGGAGTTCAGATGCGACAGTCACGGGTCACGGAAGTCTAGGGGCAAAATGGTAATTTGTCGAACCAAGGGTAAAATGGTCTTTTAACCATGAATCATGCTACCAGACAGTGACATCTGTCACTTTGTCTTCTTCTTGCCCCAGACATGGAAACGGGTATTATGGAAAACACAATCATACTACTTTGGACATTAATCCCCTAAATTATGGTTTGTCTTAATCATTGTCAATTATCAGCTGATAAACCATTGTCTCAGCTTCATTGTGCAATTGTGAGACTGAGGAAGCTGAATTGAGAGAAAAACTCGAGAGACAGAGAGGCCCCTGGGATATTTCTGAATCGAAAAATCTTGAAATTAGAGGGAAATTCGAATTCGAAATTGTGAGCGGTGAGGATCACAATTGAGGATTGAATTCGACTTCTGGGATCAAAACGAAACTCCCTGCAACAAAAACGAAGAGAAATCGTGTCGAATTGGGGAAGAACAGAAGCTTCTATGGCTGCTTAAAATCGAGCTTGGGTTCAACCAGTTAGAGGTAAGGAATTCTCAAATTGAACTTGTAAAAACGTTCCTTACACTCTCACGATACTCACTGTATGAATTAATTTGAAAATCAGGGACGAAATCAGTGAACCCGAATTGAAAACCCGTCGAAGTTTGATCGTGAAGTCGTGAGGTTTTAGACCCTAATTGAGGTAATTGAACTTACAGAACTTAAATGGAGTTGGATTAGATGGGATCAATTGAAAGAATGGATCGATTTGAGGTCAAATTGAATGAGTTTGAATCGGGTTCTATCGCGGGGTTTCCAACCTAGTTTACCAGACAAACGGGCGAAGAAGACAACTGTGTTGGTTACTGTAGCAGGCGCGTGGTGGTCACGCGCAGCCACTTTGGGCGGCGCGTGAGGCCTTGTTTCAAGGTGAGGTCAACATGACTTTGAATCCTCTCAGTGTAACGAACATTTTGACACTGGTTTCGAGGAAATCGGATATCGTTTCGGTAATGTTCCGCGTATCCGAAGTTTTGTTTTATGTTTAAAATACGTATTTAAATTCCAGAAAATTGGGGAAAATTGTATGAAGTATTTTGAGATGTTAGTAACCCTCTATAATGATTTTGGACAGGATTTGTGATTTTCAGAATTTACGGAAAAACGTGCAGCTCGGAAACGAACCGTTTAGACGGTGTGTGTGAGTGGACTTTGTTTTCTAACCGTGATGCATGCATATATGTTTTAAATGCTTTATTATATGATTTTTTATGCTTTGGCATGATTTATGTTTCAATCCGGTGATTTCTCAGTTTTATGATTATTATATTATATTTTAGCACGATTTTCGAGAAATGATGAAATTGATGTTTTTGGGCTAGGCCCGGATTGAAAATGATGTTTTGACTCGGGTTATGAGTCAGGGAATTAAAAATGATATTTGGACTCGGATTATGAGTCAGGGATTGTTTTCATGGATTTACGTGATCGTGGCAACTCGGGTTTACGGTTGCACGGATTTGCGTAAAAATGAGATTTTGGGCTTGAGACCCAATGAAATTGTGATTTTGATTGGATTTGTATTTCCAAGTGATTACATGATGATATTGGTGATTTTCAGATTTATAAAGTAAATCGGGACTTGGGGCTGAGACCTTGTATTGAAAATGATTTTGATTTCAAGCGCAACTGGTTTCACTGATTTTTGTGATGATGATATGTTGCGGATAATTAGGGCTTTCGGGTGAAAATATGTTTTTCCCCGGAGTGCACTCTTGAGATAACGCTCGCCTTCGGGATGGAAGTGTTTACCCCGAAGAGGTCACGTAGCACATTCTTTGTCGTGCAGTCGAGGGAGGCTCGACTCAGACCAGAGATGTGCTGGATATATATATGGATCGGTAAGTGATGTGTTCACGAGATCCGGATTGCCGGCTGGTGATGTGTTCACAGCGGCGGATGCTCGGATTTTGAGCGGTCCTTGAGCCTATTGATTTGCATGCGTTGCATGGATAAACGTGACTCTAAGCAACAGGATATGGAAATAAGTCCCGTGGTTTTATAGAAAATGATTTTGAGGAATCCGTGGTTTTATGGAAAATGATTTTGAGGAAAACGTGATTTGGGGTTGAAATGATTTAAGGAAAACGTGAATTTATTGAGATTCAAATTGATTTATTGAAAATGAGTTTTAAGGAAAATGTGGACATGGAATTTAGAAACATGTTGTTTGTGATTACGTACCGGTTTTGAGTACGAGTTTTTGGTCTTTGTGGCCAGGTGATGGTGTTCACATGTTTTGGCCTGAGAGCCGGGATTTGCTGTTTTATAACTTGAACTGATTTGGTGAACATGAGTTTCACGAACCAGGGGAAAACATGATTTGATTTTATCGGTCCGCTATTCATACTTGAATGATTTCATAATAATACTCATGTTTTACGATATGCATGCATGTTTGTGAAAACTGGAGGGTAAGAATGGATTTTGGAAAATGTTTTTATACGAGGTCATTTTTGTCCACTCACACCTTTTCTGTTTTATTAACCCTTCAGGTCGTGGTGCGTTGATCGAGGCTATTCCAGAGGTGGAGGTATGAGTGGGCACAAGTGCACTTATCCCTTGTTTGGAAAGTCTTGGAGGGTAATTTCGTACCTTATGTTGACTTGTGAGACGGGAGCAAGACCGGGTACGGTTATCTATGTCCCTTGGGGACGGGTCCGGTCAAATTGGTATCAGAGCACTAGGTTGCTGATGCTGTTGCTGACAGGACCCATCCCAATCCCCCCGGGATTAGTGCGGGATGACCCTGCTCCCGTCTGACACGAAGTGTCAGACAAGGGATATTTTCGACCTTTGCCCTCCCGGGCTATCAGAGTACGCCAGGATCCGGAGGAGGCATGTGATATCTCGATCTCTGCTACAGTCCACATCCGATGTCAACCTGAAGGGCAGTCAAAACATTAAAAACTGTGAGTGGACAAAACAAGAGTTTATAAAAACATTTAATATGAAGACATTTGTACCCTCCACTAAAAAGCATGCATGCATTCGAAAACCATTTATCCAAAACAAACCATATGTGGGACTAAGCCCAAAGCAGATATAAACTAATGTCGAAAGGACCACAATAAAAACGACCATACGGGCCATTGCCCAAATCCTGTGCACACCTGTACACACCACATATCATATATCATATATCCATCACATACATATATATAAGTCACACAACCAATCCTGTCACGGTATCCAAAGCCACGCGCGCGCTACCCGGGTCTCAATCCGAGTCATCTCAAAGTCAAGATCAATGTCCGTAGACCACTGACCCTACCCGAGGTAATAGTAATCATAGCCTTCCTGAGAGTAAGGAACCCAACTGGGGGGTGACTCCACTCAGTCGGTGCTCCGTGACTACTCCGGGGTCCACCCAGGCCAACGACCCTCCCCGGAGGAGATAGTAGAACATGTAAAGGAAGGTAGACGAACATATATATACATAACATAAACATTCATGACCGGTTAACCGTCATGAATCCATAATATCCATAATCAGGTAACATGCCGGTTCCCATAAACCGTCATGTACCGTAATAACATAACCGAGGTAACATGCCGGTTCCCATAAACCGTCATGTACCGTAATAACCAACAAGGGTTCATGCCGGTTCCCATAAACCGTCATGTACCGTAATAACCAATAAGGGTTCATGCCGGTTCCCATAAACCGTCATGAACCATAATACCATAACAAGGGTTCATGCCGGTTCCCATAAACCGTCATGAACCTGGGAATCCATTTAAGGTTCCCTGACCTGAAATCAAAACCGTAAAGTGACTGGGTCTCGTGCCCGAACATAGGACATCAGTTGGGCACCGTGCCCGATATCTGAGGTCATATGCCCGAGACAAAACCAAATGGGTCTCATACCCGAGTTTATCATTTTGAAATCCAAATCCAGTTCATTAAATCAATACAGAAATACAGACCCGTATAAGCACCGTATAAGGCCGAAACCTCGAAATACGTGCTTATACGTAACCACATACAAATGCACCCATGGCATCATCAAACAAGTAAATAAACATATAATAAACATTTATGCATGCACCAATTTAGAAAACAAGGTCCACTCACAGACCGTCCGAGCTGCCGCCTCGATTTGCGTGCCATACGGCTCCCCGAGCCGATCACCGTCACCGGGACTCCCAAACCTGTCCAAATCGTAATAGAAGGTTACTAACTACTTAATTAACCTCCCACTAAAGCCCCGTAATTTTTCCGTATTTTTAACTATTTTTAATCCCGAACCTAAACCTTCCGATGCCCCGAAACATATCGAGACAGTGTCCGATCGACATGAAACCAGTCTCAAAATGTTCGTTACATCGAATAGAAGATTTCGTATGTTGGAACCTTCCCCAGATTCCCTGCCACGCGCCCTCACGCGCCGCCTGAAGTGGCTGCGCGTGGGCTTCACGCGCCGATACAGTACCTGCTGACGTCATCGCTGACGTCAGCATGACGTCATCACTGACAACCCCTGACAGTGACACGTGTCATGCTCCCATTGGCCCACTGTCTGACATGTCAGTCTGACATTGTCAGATCTGACATGATGACGTCATCCCTGACATGATGACGTCATCAGGATGACGTCATCAGTCATCCCCTACATCGGTCAGACCGGTCCGAACCGGTCCGGTCCGGTTTTTCCTGCAACTTGGACCGGCGTAACCGGTCCAGGTCTCCTTCTCCCTCATTTTCGGTCCGTTTGCTTCCATTCCAACTCTTAAACTCCTATTTCTTCATTTCCTATCAATCCTAATTAACTAAACAACCTAAAACCTACGAAATCCGACCGGTCCAATTTGAACCTCACGGTTAAATTTTTCCCGATCAGTCTACACGGCTTCTCGGCCGTCAACCACCACCAAAACCTTCCTAAAATGTCCCTAGCAACCTAATGGACTCATTAAAACCATTAAAAACTAACCATAACAACGAAAATGGAAAAATGGATCAAAATGGGCTAACCGGGTACCCGTTCGGGTTTCTCCTCCTCTCGCCGCCGTGGGCGGCGGTTCAGGCCTCCAAGCCGGCCACCTCGGCTCCCTCGATCTCCCTGGTCCTCTGCCTGGTCATGGGTGATGGTTGGCTGGGTTTGGGTTGCACGGGAATGAGAGAAAATGGTGAGATCGGGTGGGTTGTGTTTGAACGAAGAAAATGAAAATGCACGGTGAAGTGCATGTATGTAATGTGTTGTCCAGTGGATGAGTGACACTTGTCACTCATCCATTGGTTGCTAAAAAGCAACTGGTCCCACTAAAGACAAATTGCACTTTTTGTCTCGTAAAACGTGTCGTCGTGAATAGTAACCGGGAACTTCCGTGAACCGTAACTTCGCCGTCGAACGTCCGAATTCGACGTGCCGCCTGTCTACGGATTCGTATCGTCCTTATCTACGTAACGGTCTTCGGCCCTCGGCCATCGGACCTCCCGATCAAAAAGTCAACTTTTGACCTCCTATTCACCCAAATTACCAAAATGCCCCTAAACTTCCGAACGTCATAACTTCTTCCTCGAACGTCGGAATTGAACGTGCCACCTGTCTATGAACTCGTGACGTCACGAACTACGTCACGATCATCGGTCAAAGTCCATTTGACCGCCCGATTAAAAAGTCAACGTTTTGCCACCCTCAAGGGCAAAACGGTCATTTCGCATCGCTCGTCCGATTTCGCTCTACTAATCACGGATTAGCCTCACTAATCGTGATTAGTCACTAATCTAATCATGGAATTTGGGACGGGTCGTTACAACCTTCCCTCCTTAATTAATTTCGTCCTCGAAATTCCAACCGACCTAATTCTACCGTTCTTCCCTCCTTAATTAGTTTCATTCTCGAAACTCCAATTATCTTGATTCCACATCCACCCCGTGGAAAGTAGAATCGACCTCGGAACTCGTGTACACTGGTGCACCCACTAACCAGAACGATAACCGTCTGCAACCAGACGTACGACTAACACTCACGTCGTATCGACTACGTTCGACCATGTCGAATGACAGTAGTCATGCGTTCTGAATTGACACTACTTGTCAAATCTACCGTTTTGTTGACACAACCAACTAGACAGTTCCGTGCTCAACCGCTAACTATCCTGACATCTACTCCCACTGGGAGTCACCAAACTCACTAACCGATCCACGATGACACCTCCTACAAACTGTCAGTACTTGACAGTTGTCAGTCGCAACTGATATGACACACACTCGTGGTTACACTAACCACAAGCATTTCACTCGACCTGTGTGTAACTAGACTCATCAGAACCACTATGACCCAATGCACAGTATCTAATGTCCAGTCCACGACCCCGACTAATCCAATGGTATCGGAACCAAGCCGACTACCAACATGCTCTCCAACGTACCACCGGTATCTCCTATATACCGTCACCAGGCACGACAAGTCTGCCTAGTATCGTACCTTGAACAACGTACAAGGTACGTACATCTACCCATCAATCAGCCTACAACCACCTAGGTTTTAGCCAATCACGTTTCTACGATGGAGTCCATTTGTCCAATCCAGTATTAGACAATCGAAACTCCGACCCATTATTTATTTCCAAATCCGAATCCGAAATCCTTATTCCGTAAGCTAGCATTTGGAATAACCATTCCGAACCCAAATCCATAAAAGAAAATCTACAGTCAAGCTCTAGACTCAAATCCTGAATCGTCACCCAGAATCCGATTCCAAAACCCAAATCTAGAAATCCTTTTTCAAGTTCCAAAATCAAATCCTGAATTGTCATCCAGAAATCTGATTCCAGAACCTGTAATATCTCGTTCTCGTCTACCAAAACGCACCATATTCGAACCTATCGGATACCTGTTCAAACGATTACCACAATACGATCGATTGACTTCATAGGGAAGTCAATCCCAACATCAACACAACACTAGGTCAGACAAAATCCAACCTCGTCAGACACCTACTCATCGGACAACTACTCAGGTGAGTAATAAGCCATATGGGATTTACCTCGAAAAGAAGTTCAGTCCCAACATGCTCCACTCAACATCCAAGTAAGAGTAATAACTCTCCACCTATCTGGATCATCAAGATCACGATCCAGATCCACCACTACGTCAAACGACTATAGACGTCACGATCGAGACTGTGGGTCCTCACTGATTACCTCGTATCGATCTTTGTCATTCCACCTAGGAAAATCAAGGATGAGCGAATAATCCATCCTACGTGAATACAAACAACACTCGAGGCACTCACCACGTCAGGTAACCTGACATCCCGTCTGCCACCAAGTAGAGAATGAGGAATCTCAGTCACCTAACTTCGATATACTCATCTCCTCCTGATGGTCCAGAACAAATCCCGGGTCCACCAACCAATACACAATCAGTGTACTAGTGGCAACCAACAACATCTATATCATCAACGTCATCTACCATCATCATTCATGGTAGAATCCGAAAAGTCACCCAAACGACTTCGACATACCCAATACCAATGCGGAAAACCCGCATTCCTCTCGTCACCTCAATCGCAACCTCTCGCGATTTCGAAGTTCCAACCAGATTGGAAACAACATACCCGGACATCAACGACGTGTCCCCGTTAGACTGGTTATGGACACATGCCCATTTACGACCGTATATGTACATCCAAAAGGATGTCAATTCATCCTAATCTGATGTACCACTCAACTGAAGAGTCACAACAGACACCTGCTGTGATCTGCAGTCAAATCTCTGCAAACCACCATATCTAACCAATTCTGACCAACTCTGGCCAACACTAACCAACTGGTCGCTAGTCCCCCATGAAAGTACTCGATCCTCACGTCTCAACTACCGTTGGATCCTATCCAGTCCGTCACTATCCGTGATTCACTCCCGAACCACAGACACCAATCATAAGCCCATCACGTCGGAGTCACATCCCGACTCGTAACTCACCGTCATCACAATCACCGGCACCAGCACCAGCACTAGTACCAGTACACCATCTGTCAGCATCAGTACAAAGTGTGCCAATCCGACAACTCTGGATCTCCGCTCATACCGAGCGATGATCCCGTACCTCTGCTCGAATAGGAGAAACTCTGCCTCCGTCGTACCCAACAACCCTGGGTACAGTCACCCTGACAACTCATGCGAGAAAAGGAAAACGTTCCCCGAACGTCCCCGATCCCCAACAATCGTAACTATAACCACTCTCGGTAGTAGCGCCTGCCCCACACTCGTGCAGACCTAACTACCAGACATCGCTATATCCAGACTCCGTATCCAACGGAATCAATCGCCCGTACCAACTACTCTGTATCCCACTCAGGGATTCCATCGACAAGTACCAACCCTGGTAACCTGTCCAACCAACCTCTAACCAGTCGCAACTCGACTATCCCAATGTCGTCTACCAGGTCACCCGCGACCTTAGTTGCACCAACCCACAACTGAAGTAGCACGACAACCAACTCGGTCTAACCGATACGTACAACCCTGACTGCGAAGTGCAGTCCCAACACAAGCTGACATGACTAGACCGACTAACGAATCCAAATCCGAATAGTCGTCCAAGTCAAACCACTCGTCAACTCCCATTTCCGAACCATATACATACGGTAGGGTTCCACGATCACACCTAGAGTTCCTTTGAACCCACCTGCGAAAAGCAGTAAAATCAACAATTTGACCGACCCCGCGGTCTTGACATCGTAAAAACGTCAATCCAATCCTACCGACAATCCAACTAGGATTCCCCGAAACCGACAACTAACTGCCGACCGCAGTAAATCCATCTAACTCAACATAATCCGACCATCTAATGGTCACAACATCGAATCAGTCGTCGGAACCGATCCTACGACATCGTGAAGACGATCCCAACTAACCGTCTCACGATCACACTCCAGAATACGAACACGTTAATCCCTCCGTAGGGTCCCACACTGTCAACCTTGACAGAACTATGGCAACCCCATCCTCAAATGCCGAACCAAGGCATGCCAATCCTACTAACTATCGTACCGGCACCCCAACAATCAGGTTGACCACGAACAGCAGCCCCTTGAGATATCACATCCTCGACCTGCGTACGTACTCCAAGAGCTCCGCGGTTGCTCGAATAGAGACAACCCCGCTCTGATACCACGCTGACAGGACCCATCCCAATCCCCCCGGGATTAGTGCGGGATGACCCTGCTCCCGTCTGACACGAAGTGTCAGACAAGGGATATTTCCGACCTTTGCCCTCCCGGGCTATCAGAGTACACCAGGATCCGGAGGAGGCATGCGATATCCCGATCTCTGCTACAGTCCACATCCGATGTCAACCTGAAGGGCAGTCAAAACATTAAAAACTGTGAGTGGACAAAACAAGAGTTTATAAAAACATTTAATATGAAGACATTTGTACCCTCCACTAAAAAGCATGCATGCATTCGAAAACCATTTATCCAAAACAAACCATATGTGGGACTAAGCCCAAAGCAGATATAAACTAAGGTCGAAAGGACCACAATAAAAACGACCATACGGGCCACTGCCCAAATCCTGTGCACACCTGTACACACCACATATCATATATCATATATCCATCACATACATATATATAAGTCACACAACCAATCCTGTCACGGTATCCAAAGCCACGCGCGCGCTACCCGAGTCTCAATCCGAGTCATCTCAAAGTCAAGATCAATGTCCGTAGACCACTGACCCTACCCGAGGTAATAGTAATCATAGCCTTCCTGAGAGTAAGGAACCCAACTGGGGGGTGACTCCACTCAGTCGGTGCTCCGTGACTACTCCGGGGTCCACCCAGGCCAACGACCCTCCCCGGAGGAGATAGTAGAACATGTAAAGGAAGGTAGACGAACATATATATACATAACATGAACATTCATGACCGGTTAACCGTCATGAATCCATAATATCCATAATCAGGTAACATGCCGGTTCCCATAAACCGTCATGTACCGTAATAACATAACCGAGGTAACATGCCGGTTCCCATAAACCGTCATGTACCGTAATAACCAACAAGGGTTCATGCCGGTTCCCATAAACCGTCATGTACCGTAATAACCAACAAGGGTTCATGCCGGTTCCCATAAACCGTCATGAACCATAATACCATAACAAGGGTTCATGCCGGTTCCCATAAACCGTCATGAACCTGGGAATCCATTTAAGGTTCCCTGACCTGAAATCAAAACCGTAAAGTGACTGGGTCTCGTGCCCGAACATAGGACATCAGTTGGGCACCGTGCCCGATATCTGAGGTCATATGCCCGAGACAAAACCAAATGGGTCTCATACCCGAGTTTATCATTTTGAAATCCAAATCCAGTTCATTAAATCAATACAGAAATACAGACCCGTATAAGCACCGTATAAGGCCGAAACCTCGAAATACGTGCTTATACGTAACCACATACAAATGCACCCATGGCATCATCAAACAAGTAAATAAACATATAATAAACATTTATGCATGCACCAATTTAGAAAACAAGGTCCACTCACAGACCGTCCGAGCTGCCGCCTCGATTTGCGTGCCATACGGCTCCCCGAGCCGATCACCGTCACCGGGACTCCCAAACCTGTCCAAATCGTAATAGAAGGTTACTAACTACTTAATTAACCTCCCACTAAAGCCCCGTAATTTTCCCGTATTTTTAACTATTTTTAATCCCGAACCTAAACCTTCCGATGCCCCGAA
Organism: Prinsepia uniflora; assembly: GCA_032719365.1. NCBI lineage: Eukaryota > Viridiplantae > Streptophyta > Magnoliopsida > Rosales > Rosaceae > Prinsepia > Prinsepia uniflora. The sequence goes on from CM064868.1 coordinate 30,251,074, forward strand.
ACATATCGAGACAGTGTCCGATCGACACGAAACCAGTCTCAAAATGTTCGTTACATCGAATAGAAGATTTCGTATGTTTGAACCTTCCCCAGATTCCCTGCCACGCGCCCTCACGCGCCGCCTGAAGTGGCTGCGCGTGGGCTTCACGCGCCGATACAGTACCTGCTGACGTCATCGCTGACGTCAGCATGACGTCATCACTGACAGCCCCTGACAGTGACACGTGTCACGCTCCCATTGGCCCACTGTCTGACATGTCAGTCTGACATTGTCAGATCTGACATGATGACATCATCAGGATGACGTCATCAGTCATCCCCTACATCGGTCAGACCGGTTCGAACCGGTCCGGTCCGGTTTTTCCTGCAACTTGGACCGGCGTAACCGGTCCAGGTCTCCTTCTCCCTCATTTTCGGTCCGTTTGCTTCCATTCCAACTCCTAAACTCCTATTTCTTCATTTCCTATCAATCCTAATTAACTAAACAACCTAAAACCTACGAAATCCGACCGGTCCAATTTGAACCTCACGGTTTAATTTTTCCCGATCAGTCTACACGGCTTCTCGGCCATCAACCACCACCAAAACCTTCCTAAAATGTCCCTAGTAACCTAATGGACTCATTAAAACCATTAAAAACTAACCATAACAACGAAAATGGAAAAATGGATCAAAATGGGCTAATCGGGTACCCGTTCGGGTTTCTCCTCCTCTCGCCGCCGTGGGCGGCGGTTCAGGCCTCCAAGCCGGCCACCTCGGCTCCCTCGATCTCCCTGGTCCTCTGCCTGGTCATGGGTGATGGTTGGCTGGGTTTGGGTTGCACGGGAATGAGAGAAAATGGTGAGATCGGGTGGGTTGTGTTTGAACGAAGAAAATGAAAATGCACGGTGAAGTGCATGTATGTAATGTGTTGTCCAGTGGATGAGTGACACTTGTCACTCATCCATTGGTTGCTAAAAAGCAACTGGTCCCACTAAAGACAAACTGCACTTTTTGTCTCGTAAAACGTGCCGTCGTGAATAGTAACCGGGAACTTCCGTGAACCGTAACTTCGCCGTCGAACGTCCGAATTCGACGTGCCGCCTGTCTACGAATTCGTATCGTCCTTATCTACGTAATGGTCTTCGGCCCTCGGCCATCGGACCTCCCGATCAAAAAGTCAACTTTTGACCTCCTATTCACCCAAATTACCAAAATGCCCCTAAACTTCCGAACGTCATAACTTCTTCCTCGAACGTCGGAATTGAACGTGCCACCTGTCTATGAACTCGTGACGTCACGAACTACGTCACGGTCATCGGTCAAAGTCCATTTGACCGCCCGATTAAAAAGTCAACGTTTTGCCACCCTCAAGGGCAAAACGGTCATTTCGCATCGCTCGTCCGATTTCGCTCTACTAATCACGGATTAGCCTCACTAATCATGATTAGTCACTAATCTAATCATGGAATTTGGGACGGGTCGTTACAGTTGCCACGCCATACCTCCGAAACGTAAGCCTCGTGCGCGACCTGTTAGTGATACTAGGGTATTAGGGTACTTGAGACCTCGTGTTAGATCTCGGAATGTAATTGACCTTGGGTTGAGGGTCAGATGTTAATTAGTGTAACTGCGACTTACTAACTGTTAAACCCAGAGGCTAGAAAGGTAGCAAAATTGGGTAGTTTGGACCCGGGATGAGATGATTCTCAGGAAATTCCTTAAGTGGAATGTGTGTTCCAGAGTCTAGGGTGTGATGGGGTATCCCTTAGGCTTTGTAAGTGGTATAAGATGTGGTTCACCTAGCGTAATTGGACTCAAGTGAGTTAGGATTTTGGTTAGGACTCGAGATGAGTCATGGTAATCTCGTAGGGCTTGGGAAAAGCCGGAAAGGGTGAACAGGATATGGTTTCTGATACGACCGACCCATGTGATTGGGAAATGTTTGGCACCTGGGATGCCAAGGATTAGTATAAGTTAGACACTGATGGGGTATGGGTTTATGAATTGGTATTGCTTAACCCCGTGTCTTGAATTTCTGGATTTGGATGGGTCGTGTCAGTTTCACTTAGTGATTAAAGGTTCGGGTAGAGACTCGTAGTACACAGAGATTGGGACTTAGAGATAGTCCGGTTCAGTGGAATGCCAGTTGGGTCCACTGGGGGAGTAAGTGATAAAGTTAATTGCACGGTGATGCTCTTGATTATGGGTCGTCTGGTCACATCCTAAAGAAATGGCTATATAAACGGGAAAAGTGATAGAGGCACTGGTTGGAGTGCAATAGAGCAAAGATTGGCACATGGATTGGCTGCTGATGTGACAGGCGAAGGAAGGAGTTGGTAGGACCCATGATGGACCATTGAGGCATGGTCGGAGTTGGGACCATGTACATGAGGATTGATAAATTCTGAGCAGGAGGCTTGAGTCGCCCCTGGAGTGATGACCTAGATGTTTATTACTTGTGGTCATGACATGTGTATTTGGTAGGTCCCAGGCTATTTACTCTTCTGTGTCTCGGAGTTATACATTTGGATGGATTTGGAAGGAACCGTGATTTGTTAAGGTACAGAAGTCGGAGAACCGACTGGAGTTACGGAAATGATAGATTTGATGGTTTCCATGCGGTCACCCTGGTGAGTATTGGTAAACTTGGTGATCTAGAAAGGAGTAGACCCATCTTATGTAAAGATACCCAGGATGACTGATGATACTAGCCTAGTGGCGGAAATGGGTATTCCTGGACTTGGATTGAGTTGGACGTAATCCTTGGGATGGATTGGTTAATGACTCATGATAACTTTATCGGGTATGTCGATTTGGGAGTGTTATGTGGAGTTCAGGATTCCCAAGGGTAATTACTGGGCACAAGTGTGATACTTGTGGGTAACGTTTGTGATGCCCAGTGAGGGCTGAGGATATGCGGACTCCTCAAAAGATTTCCTGAGGTTTTTGCCAGGATGAGAGGTTGAGTTGATAATGGAAATCGTGTCGAGTATACGAGTTGTTTCTCGGACACTTGGGTATGTGACACCTACGAAGTTATAGGGACTGAAGGTGCAAGTACCGGACTTGATAACTACGAGTTCATTCGGCCGAGTGTTGCCGTGGGGAACTTAGTGTTGTTAAAGAGGAGAAAGGGATGATGGTCCGAGCTTACATGTCGATTCTTGGACAACTTAATAAGGTAACGGTACGGGATAAGTATTCCTTATCACGAGCTAATGATTGTGGTTCGGTTGGAAAAGTGTGATTATTGGGCCTATGGAGAATGGCCAACAGGATGATGACTATCGGCTATGAGTAAAAGAGGAAAGCTAAGGTTTGAATTTGATACGACTAAGGTTAGTCGATGGTGATGCCTTTGGGTGGGCAAATGAGCCGGTTATGACTGTGAGTTGATGAGACAGGTATTGTGGCCATAGTTGGATTGGTTATGATAACATGATGGATACATGTTGGTGTGCCTACATCTACGGATGGGCATGTGAAGTGCTTGATGAATATGTTGACTATCCTAAGAGAAAACTTAGTGGTGTTAGGTTTAGTCGACCAAAGTAGACTTGTGACATAAGTGTTAGTAGTGGCCGGGGTTAGTGTGAATCCCGGGAGAAGCAGACGTTCTTTCCTGTGGACACATTGATGTGTCATTATGAGCGTTGTGATTTGGTGAGTTGTTTTTGGGCAGCATAGGACAAGGATTGTCGATGCTAGCTAAACCCTCAGGAGTTTTACTTTTCCCTATATGGTTTGGGATCGAACATATTGATCTATGGGCCGAGTATGCAGAGGTCATACTTCTGGAAAGGACGACCATCAGGAATGGTAAAGGATGATAAACAGAAAGGCCTATTGTGTGTGAAGGTGATAGTCAGGAGATTTTGAGATTACGACCATATAGTTGGGTCGGGTATTATTTCGGTACGGCTAGCGAGGTAGCCGATATACTAAGCTGAGAGTTAAAATTTTTGATAACGTAAGGAGAAGTGGAATCCTGTTATTAATGGTACTCCATGGGATTGGAGTAATACTTGATTTTTGATCATTTGGACTACTGGGGTCCAGCTGTAGGATCATGCTTGGTGTACGGTTTGCAGTATCGTATGGATGATGGTACTTGATACCTAGTAAAGGTACATGGGATGTACCAGTGATGTGTCGATGAACGTGTTGGTATTTGGCTTAGTTCCAATACCATTGGGTTTGGTTGTGAACGTGAACTGGACATTGAACACGATGCACTGGGCTGAGTGATTTTGATGATTTCAGTGATTGTTTGAGCAAGTGCTCTTAGCCATGGTTGGCTAGTGTAACTTTAGTGTTGAGTTGTGTGATCACTGCTAGACTGGTGTTCAATGTGTTCCAGTTACACCATCTGATTGAGGGGGATGACGGTATACGTATACTCAAGATGAGTGAGTTGGTGGTTAGTGTGACCACAAGTTGCTTTGCGAGATGTTATCATGACGTGACCCTACCAGCATCTTAGATCGCTGAGGGGGTGACAGTTGTGGATACTGAGGTTGGTATTTGTCACAGGATTGAGCTTGCCCTGCGAGGGGAGATCATGTTGTTGATCTTATGCTACATTGACGGACGTTGTAGTACGATGTGTTGTCACTGATTTGTTGATGATTGGAGCTTTACAAGGACGGTAAAGCTTAGTGGTGACAGATTGGCTAGTAGTGTCGGCATAGACTGACAAGTGAGATTTGGTGACTCTCGATGAAAGCGGAGGTCAGGGCACATAAGCGATTAAGTGGAATCGTCAAGACTGAAGCCCCAAGCAGGCTAAAGTCGGAATTTCCCTTGTCTGACACTCTGTGTCAGATAGGATAAGGCGCGTCCCGCATTAATCCCGGGGGGATTGGGACGGGTCCTGACATGTAAGGTACGTGTGAGTGGATTTTTGTTTTCCTGAAACTAGTGCACCTTTGATATGATGATTCAGCAGTAGAAATCAAGGTTGGGTCGGTTGATATAATTGGTTGGTTCGATATATTAGTTATTTCGGTATGGCTGGTGATGTTTGATTGGTATGCTTCTAGACTAGCGTGGTCATGTCATTGGATCAGGGATGACTTTCTATATTGTTGAGTCTGTACTTTGGTCTAGTTGTATATGCAGTGACATTTGATCTAGCTTAATGTTGGTAAGGTTCTTAACGTTACTAGTTTTCTTGTTACTGCACGTATTTCATATTTGATGCATTATTGATAAATGCAATGCATGCATAGCTTTATTTAACAGAGGGTAAATGATATGTTTGAATATTATATTTTTATAAACCTTTATTTTCGTCTACTCACACATTTTGATTGGTTTTTGAAACCTTCCAGGGCCGTTGCACGAGTGTCGAGGTTATATATGGAACAGAGGCATAAGCTCAAGAGTTAGTAAGTATCCCTTAGCTGACAGGATCTTGAAGGTATTTTTGGCATTTTTAGATTTCCTGTTAGACGGGAGGAGGACCCGGGTGTGTTTTACACGGTTTTTCGGGTTGGGTCCTGTTAACTTGGTATCAGAGCTTGGGTTCTGATATGTACTTGAAATTATCATGCCTCTGCGATGCGAATCTCGTGCACGACTGGGTAGTTAGATAAGAATAGTAGCCTCGAGGTATTATTGAGATTGGACTTTAATTCGTTATACGTAATATGTGATGTGCGATATGTGTTTTTCCTTGATGTTTGTACTATTGAATTAAGCTAGCGGCGTGAATAGTAGAAGTCACGTGATGATAAGGAGAAATAGTTGTATGATTTGAGATAATAAGTGAGCTCACTAGTGGAAGTCAGTGAAATTGTCGCTATGTTAGACCTGGAGGAGAAGAGTGAGTATGTTGTTTTTTTCGATCAGAATAAGTGTTTGAGGACTATGTGACTAAGGTACTTTGTCGGATCCGACATGTATGGTAACATTTCGGTTAATACTTAAAAGTAACAAACTTGTTGGATTGGGAGCATCAAGCAAGACTCCAATAGGAGTATGGATATTCGTTTTTGATTTGAATGTCAAGTGTGTTGTCAGAATAACATATGTGAAGGGCTAGAAGTTGGACGCATTATAAGCGAGTGCATCAAATGTCATGGGTTTTGTCGACTGAAAAACATGATTGTATGACAGAAACATGCCTTGGTTAAGTGATATGTCCCCATGTCTAAGTGAATTAAACAACTTTTGATAGCTGATTTGTGATTCGTAAATGAGGGAAAATCTTTCCAAAAAACCTTCACATGAGTAGGGTTATAAAAAGTTGTTAAGGTGATTATTGGGACTACTTTATGTTTTGCAACGCTTAGGGAGTTAGTAGGGGTATATTGTTCTTCCTTGATTTTATTGTGATAAGGAACCTTACTCAATAGATTCCAACGAGGGAAAAATAGGAAAAGCTGGATGAAATGGACCATTTTTCTCTTGGAAGTCAAATGTTGACTTTTTGATCAAAATCCAAAAGTCAAGTTGTTGACTTTTTGTCATGGACCTCTTTTGGGAATTCTAGGAAGATCGTTGCGTAGGTCTCAGAATCCTAAATTCGTAGACAGACGGCCCGTCAAAATTAGAGATCATTTGAGGTCATTTCGGGTCAAGAATCCTTAAAGGTATTTTGGTAATTTTTCCACCAAGGGCATTTTCGTCATTTGGTTAGTGACCAATTAGATTTGGACAGGTGTCCAGCTCTAGATGATTCTGGTCTCATCTCCCTCCACAGACTCATTTCCATGTTATAAACGTGTTGTGTGTGTGTGATGTGATCTTCGGTGGGCATGTCTGATTGCCATAGAAAAATCCATGGTTGTGTTTCCATCAGGAGGGAAAGAGAGAGAGGGACAATGAGACAAAACTTGAGAGGAAAGTGAAGAGAAATATAAGCAGAATGACGAGAAATGAAAAGGAAGGACAAGGGACGAGCAATTCCGGGTTTCCAAAAAATATGAATTTCACGGTTGCTTTCGGATTTTCAATAAAAGATGGGAAAGGTCTGTTCTACATGATTAGGCGACGTTATACACTAAAACTAAGCATTAAAGTAAACACAAAGTCGCACTCAACACTTAATAAAGACATATGCAAATTAAACCCTTTTTTTTTTATAGATTGTAGCATTGACAAGTAGGGATTGTTTTTAACTAGGGATTGAGGGTACCTAAGCATGATTATCGTTTGATTAATTATTTAGGGGGTAGTTTATTGTTTCTATTATCCTACGTGCTTAAATAATCTAAACTAACATAATTTATTATTTACATATTCAACTCATCTTTAACTTAGCTCATTCATAAATTATGCCAATTTCAAAATCTACCAAATTCCCTCATCTGAGTTCTACGAAATACAAGCATATTATCTCAAGTACGTGCTCGGAATTACCCTACACACTTTCAATGATCTAACTTGGAAATTGCCTTGCATCTAATCAAGCATTAAGCAGAACATACAAGCATAACAAAAACTAAGATATTGAAACACATGGAAGATTATTGAAACTCATATAAGATATAAAACCATAATTATATTAAAGATCAATCCAACAAAACAATCATTCAATAACAAAAGACAATCACAGGGTAAAGAGGTCATGTTACACTTTTTCTCCTTGGAAATTGCCCTACGGATGCTAAGTGGCTCGACACTCCTTGGTGAGACACTTGGAAATTTCCCTATATCTCACAGGTGAAGGTGTTTATGATGGAATATGGTGTGATTGGATTTTACTATGTAAATCTCGAATTAATGAAAAGGGAAATTTGGTTAAGCAGAGCTTTGATACAAAAATGGGCGACTCTTACAAATAACCTAAGTCTCTCTATTTATAGGAGAAAATTAATCCTCAAATAAATAAGAGTTTACAATTTAAATTCTAAAAGGAAAAATATTAAACTAATTAAATTAAAGTCCTAAAAGAAAAAGGTAATAAAAATCATATTTAAAAAAGTTTCCTAGATAAAAAGGAAACAAATCCAAACTTGAATTGGATAATTTTCCTCATAAAGGAAGGAAAAAGGTGTTGGAATAGTAACAGGAGTCAGCTCGGTGGGATACTACTGGAACTGGGAAGATATTTCGGTGGAAAACCACCGAAATTGGGCTGAATTTTGGTGGTCAAACGGCTGGTCAACGCACAAGGAGGCTTGACGTGAGTTTTGTGGACTTGCGCCAAGAGGGGAAGTATACGATTCAAGAAGCGCGCGCCGAAGTGTGCTTAATAGATTCAAGAGCCACGCATCGAAAACATGATAATCAATTCAGCAGACGTGCACCGAAATGAGTCTGTGGCTGTCACTTTGTGTAACAACACGTCCCAGATTTCAGGATTAGATGAGTGATTAATGAAGGATTAGTGAGATTAATCGGTGATTAGTCATGAGATTTCGGACGGATGGTGCGAAATGATTGTTTTGCGCTTGGAATGTACGAAACGTTGACTTTTGACTCGGGCGGTCAAACAGACTTTAACCAATGACTGTGACGTAGGTCGGGACGTCACGAGTCCGTAGACAGGCGGTACGTTCGATTCCGACGTCCGACGGGAAACTTATGAGGCTCGGAAGTATAGGAGCATTTTTAGTAATTTGGTCGAAAGGGAATGTTGGTCATTTTGGCTTGTAGTGAGATATGTGGCTAATCAGTTTGGGACACTTGTCCCTTGTCTGGAAGGATGTGGAAGCCCGAACACGGTGGTGCTTTTACGTTGAGCCGTCGTAGACGGTGGCCATGGAACCCGTGGATGGTAAGTTTGGATTTAAAAATGGCAACTTGTGATTTCGTGATTGTTGATCGAATTAATGAATGGGATGATGTTCTCGAGGTTTCTAGAAGTTGATCGAGTTTGGAACTGAGACCAGAAGCGGTCTATGGTGGCCAGATACTGGGTTCGAAGATCGGGGCCACTGTACAGAGTTCGAACAGGTAAAACTAGGTGGTCTTTCAAGAATTTGGAACCGTAGATCGAGTCTAGAGACTAGGACGAAACTATAGGAGTTGGAAGAGTTGAAAAATGAGTGGAATTGACTGAGAACCGATCTCGTCGATTCGGGTGGACTGGATTTGCATAAATCGATCTGAACCGATTTGATCGCAGGTTGAAGATGAATAGTGTCCCAGAGCGTGGGCATCACGCGCAGTGCCTTTGGGCGGCGCTTGGGGGAGTGTGGGGCAGTTTTGGGAGATGTTGTCAACATGAGTTTTCATCCTTTCGATTTAACGAACATTTTGGGGTTGGTTTCAAGTTGATCGGACATCGGTTCGATATAGTTCGGGATGTTCGAAGGTTTAGGGTTATGTTTAAAAGGTTTAAAAATTCAGAAAAATTACGGAGATTTAGTGAGAGGTTATTGGAGGTGTTAGTAACCTTCAGGTATGATATGGACAGGTCCAGGAGTTTCGATGATGGTGGATTAGCTGGAAAGGCGTATAGCATGCGTATCGAGGCGGCAGCTAGGACGATCTGTGAGTGGACTTTGCTTCCTAAATTTCAATGCATGCATAACTGTTTTATATGATTTCTATGCTTCTGATTGCGATATTATGATTTATGTATTTGCACGTATTTCGATGTGATTTACGTAATTTCACGTATTTCGAGAATATGGTTTTATGCTATGCTTTGATGATGATTTTGATGGATGATTTTATACTGTTTATACGTATTGTGTTTTGTTAATGATTTGATGATATGATATTGGGTTTGAATGTGAATTTGGGCCTGAGTCCCATTTCGATAAAAAGTGATTTTGAATTCTGGTTTTAATGTGATTTCTGATTTGGATTCGGGTTTCGAAATGAGATTTCGAATTCGAATTTGGAAATGGATTTATGGATTTGGATTTGATAAAATGGTTTTGAATTGGATTTACTGGATCTGAATTTGGGTTTAAAGACCCGGTGATTGATTGTGACGGGGGAGGGCCCTATGTGTGATTTGAGTTTAAAGACTCATGAGTTTAAAGACTCGGTTATTGATTTCCCCCGAGGCCTGTTATTGAGTTTAAAGACTCGTGAATTTAAAGACTCGTTGATTACCCGGTAAAGCCTGATATGTGATTTGAGTTTAAAGACTTGGTGATATGAGATCCAGTAGGTTCGATTGATTGCTATGTGTTTCGGATTTATGTAATATCATGATGGGTTTTCATATGGTTTTCAGATGTTTTGGGCGATGGTCCAGATGATTGGTTTTACGGTTTTACACGTGATTTAGATCTTGGATTTTTGGGCTGAGTTCCCAGACTTGGTTTTGATTTATGGTTTTGGGCTGAGGCCCAGTGATTTAAGAAAGAAAATGTTTTTGAGTTTTATAAACGTTTTATTATATCGAAAATGAAATGGTTTTGAATGCATGCATTGGTTTTTACGTGGAGGACATAAATGTCTTTTTCAGTAAAATGTTTTATAAACTTATTTATTTTTGTCCACTCATAGTCTTTTTCTGGTTTTTTGATGCCCTTTAGGTTTATGCGGATGTGGGCTGTTGGTGAGACTGAGACATCACACACGCATGTTCCACTACGGGTCATGTGTACTCTAGAAGGTAGTTGGATGGTTAGCCTGGGTATCCCTGGTCTAGCTTACGTGTTACATGGAGGTTAGACGGGTGTCCAGCCTACGTGTCACACGTGGGTTAGATGGGAGCATGTCTTATCCTTGTAATCCCGGGGGGATTGGGATGGGGAGTGTCAAGTTGGTATCAGAGCGAGGTTATCGGGTCTGGAGCAAAATTATTGCTTCCCGAACAGGTTGTTGCTCTTTGAGCGAGCTAGTTCGTTGGCTGGTGTGTTGTGTTGTTGGTGTGGATGTGATGTCTCTACGAGAAGCAGCCTGTCATCAACCTGAACACTAGGGTGATAGTTTGTTAGTATAACAAGTGATTGGGCGATACTTTTCCCGATACGTCGTGAAGCGGTGTGATGCAACCCTTCTCGGGATCATGTTTGCGTTGGCGGTAACCTTGGTTGCACATGATCGTCGATGACTTTTCAGGTTCATGTCTGTGTTGGCAGTAACACTGGTTGTAGATGATTGGTCGATTACTTTTCAGGGTTGTGTTTGCGTCGGATGTGACATGGGTTGCACAAGATGGTCGGTTGGACCTCAAGGTCGGGTATGTTAGTTGTTGAGTATGACCGAGGGATGGCTTGGTACCATTTAGTTGAGTGAAATAAAATGATACTGCGGAGTGGTGACCATCGGTTAGTCAGATCATGTTGATTGAGATTTGTGTGGCTCAGACCACCGGGATGGTCTTTGGTACTTGATGGACCGAGTGGTAAATGGACTCTGTTTTGGCCGGGCATACTAGTTGTACCTTAGATGTGATTGATGGTTTGGTAAGGATACTGAGTTGTAGATGCCTTATTGGGAAACCCTAGTTCGAGTGGTTAGCTTAGGCATGTGAGTTAGCTAGATGTTGTGGATTGGGTGACCTCTTGAGGTTGAGATTGTCAGTCAGGCCAGATTGGTGATTGTGTTGTTTGGTGCAGTTGAGGGTTTGGATGGCCTGGTGGATGACTCTGGCCGAGTCTCGTGTGGCTATGAGGATAGGTTGACCTGACGTGAGGTGACATGTTGGGATCCACGTTTAGATGGATTGATTAGTAGCGTTGTGGAGCTTATCGTGTATCTAGTGGATCTAGAGTTGAGTCCTGATGACCCTAGGCTCCCCGAGTTGAGATTGTTGGGCATTGACTGGCCTAGAGTGGTAGACTATGAGGGAGGATTGGCTCGGTATGAGCAGAGATTCTGGTTTGGTGTGATGTGAGCACGAGACAGGAGACGACTGGGATACGCATAGTCGTGAGGTGCTGGTGTGTGGTATTGACCACTACCGAGCGAAAATATTCGATTAACAATAGCATGTCATGCCTCGGTATGAATGGTCAAGACGGTATTGGTTTGATCAGAGTAGCGCAGCGGAAGCGTGGTGGACCTATGCTTGGTTTTGGGTCGAGAGGGTTTGGTATGGTCAGGTTGACCATGAGTGAGATTGGTATTCGTGGACGTATTTCGAGGTGCTGGACTATGCTAAGGTTAGTGATTTTGGAGTGTGCCGGGATATGTCGGAGTATTCAGAGGTTAGTGACTGATGATCCCGAGAGTTAGTGATTGGTACCTTAGTGATTGTGCTATTGGGAAGCATATGTTGTGTACTCGGAAGTTGAACCTTAAAGGTTGACATCTGAGATAAGGTTACTTGTTAGATGCCATTTATGCACATCCATAAACAGTATATGGGGGACTGGTAAGGTTTGTCCCTGAGTTGAGTGAACTCCAATCGGAAAGAATATCCCTACATAAACGGTATTAACCGGCAGATGCGTTGAGTAGAGGTGTTGGAATGTGTACGGACACGTGGATGTTGTCCGGGCAGATTGTGGACGTCCTAAGGCTAGTGGTGGCATATTTCTTAAGGGGGGAAGTCCAATGGTTGGACTTGACATCTGTGTGGAAGCATATCCAAGTTGGTTCCAACATGGTTAGGACTTTGACGAGAAGTGGTATATGCGATTTACATTGAGGTTGTGTGTCGAGAAGTTGTATTTGATCTCGGATTGGTAATGCATGTTGAGTACTTAGTGATGGGTAACTTGAAGTCGATGCGAGAGACCATTGTGCTTTATGGTGGAGCTTTGAGGGTTGTGATACCCCTGATTGTGGATCGCTTTGGAATTCGTAGAGGTTACTTGGTGTCGCCACGTTAGTGTGTGTGGCAAGTGTAGTGAGGTCTGTGTTTAGTTGGCTTGATGTAGATGTTATGTGGATGTCATTGTCTTGGATTGTCTTGAGTCGCTGTTGTGCGATGACGAGGAAAAATGCTACGTAAGGATGAGAAAGGAATGACTATAACTAATCGATATGAGGTAATTAAAGAGAACCCACAATCTAGATTATGCTTTGTCTTCGGGGCAAGCTGTGCTGGTGTGGAAATAGATGATGAGTAATATTGTGGAAAGCCGAGGAGCTATGTGTCGGTAAATGGGATTCCACAAAGGTGTGAGACCCTATGGATTGAGACTTAGTCATTGTTAAGGTGTTAATTGACGAATCTCTTGAAATAGGATGAAATTTTTATCCAACCTCTGTCTTGGTTATATGGGTGGTCTGACTTGGATATAAGCTGTCTTGAGTATGGATTGGATATGTTAATGAGTGTAAGATGAAGTTGGACTGGGACTGTTTTAGACATGGTGATGTATTGGTTTGGGATATGTGAGGAGTATTGGTCTGTCTTGGATGATGGATGGATGATTATGGAGTTGGATTCACTCATCCAGACTGGCGGTGTTAGTGCCTGTCGAGTGGAGGCTAGTTCCGTGAGTGAGGTGTAGTATTGGGATTTGGTCTCCTTTTGGATTTATTCGAGTACGATTTGGTAACTGGATAGACAAGATGTCAGCATGGGTTCTGACCCTGTTGGATACGCAGTGGCGAGAGTCGGAGTTAGTACGTCTTAGTGGACGTGGTCCGAATGTGTATGTTTTGGTAGATGTGCGGAGTAGACGTGTTTGATGCTGGTCGGGAGACCAAGAGACCAGGAGGCTCGACATGGACTTGGAGTTGGTATACCTTGGAGGATGTGTTGAGTCTGGAGTGTTGATTGGCTTAGTATTGAATTGGACTGATGGACTCCAGGATTGAAGTGTGATTGGGTATGAACCATGTGATAGCCATGTCGTGGTCATATTGTAGTTAGTGTCAGTACGAGCCATATGGTGATCAGTGTAGACACCATGATGTTGTGTGTACCGAGGATGCACCTTGGTGTTCTAGCGGATATGCTGGTGATCGACTTAGTTTCGATATGCTTGGGGTATGCACTGTGGTACGTTGTTAGTTGTATTGGTGATTGGACCCATTCTGATGTGATTGATTGAGGACATGGACTGGACTTTAGATTCTGTACTAGTCCAGAGTGATCTTGATGGTGTATGAGCGCGATGTAGCTAACCACGGCTCGGAAGGTTCAGTGATTGTGTTTGAACTTGATAATCTGAGCCATGACTGGCCGGTGGAACCTTAGAATTGAGATGTGTGATTATTGCTGGAACAGGTATGTGGTGGGATCCAGTTACTTACAGATAGAGTGAGATGTGAATGGTGTTCCCACAGGTTGATTGTGTTAGTGGTCCACAGAGTCAGGATCGTTGAAAGATTTGATTGGTGTAAGCACCGAGGCAGATGGATACCCATGTTGAGATAGGCCTTGCGAGGTGATTCGTGCCGTTGATCGTACGCTACATTGAAGGAGTTGGTACGTGATCTGTTGGTATGACTTCATCGTGAGTCGAGATTGATATGGTGTTCAACTAGTGATCGTGGAGCCGTGAGTGTCGGCTGAGTATCACGCTAAAGGTATCTGGGATATGAGTTGGTGATGCGTAACCCTCAGTGAACATATTTATATCAGTCTGAGTGATGACTGGAGGGTGTGTCAGCATGACAGCAGGATTTGTCTGGTGGCATACACACGATATGAGGCCAAGGTGTGAGATATGTTGGGTAGCCACAATGAATTGTGGAAGCGCGATAGTCAGAATTTTGGGGACGAAATTCTTTAAGGGGGAAAGTTGTAATGACCCGTCCCATATTTTGAGATTGGATTAGTGATTAATGAAGGATTAGTGAGATTAATCGGTGATTAGTCGTGAGATTTCAGACGGATGGTGCGAAATGACCATTTGGCCCTTGGAATGGGCGAAACGTTGAGTTTTGACCCCGGCAGTCAAACAGACTTTGATTAATGACAATGACGTAGGTCGAGACGTCACGAGTCCGTAGACAGAAGACACGTTCGATTCCGACGTCCGACGGGAAACTTATGAGGCTCAAAAGTATAGGGGCATTTTGGTAATTTAGTCCAAAGGGCATGTTCGTCATTTTGGCTTGCATTGGGATTTGTGCCTAATCAGTTTGGGACACTTGTTTCTTGTCTGGAAGGATGTGGAAGCCTTGATCACCGCCTCACCTGGTTTTAAAAAGAACGAAATCGTGCAAGTGTGTGGTTCGGTATTGGCCGAGAACAGAAAATGAAGTAGCCGTGAAATCCTCCCATCCAATTGCCTTTAATCTTTATCATTTTTCTATGATTTGTGAATGGAAGTTGGAAAGGGAAACCAGGCGAGCACGGTGGTGCTATTATGTTGAGCCATCGTGGACGGTGGCCATGGAACCCGTGGATGGTAAGTTTGGATTTTAAAAATGGAAACTTGTGATTTTGTGATTGTTGATCGAATTGATGAATAGGATGATGTTCTGGAGGTTTCCAGGAGTTGATCAAGCTTGGGACTGAGACCAGAGGTGGTCTGTGGTGGCCGGATACTGGGTTCGAAGATCGGGGCCTCTGTGCAGAGTTCAAACAGGTAAAACTAAGTGGTCTATCACGAATTTGAAACCGTAGATTGAGTATAGAGACTAGGATGAAGCTATAGGAGTTGGAAGGGTTGAAAAAGGAGTGGAATTAGCTGAGAACTAGTCTCGTCGGTTCGGGTGGACCGGATTTGCAGAAGCCGATCTGAACTGGTTGATCACAAGTTGAATATGAACAGTGTCCCATCGCATGGGCTTCACGCGCAGCGCCTTTAAACGGCACGTGGGGTAGTTCTGGGAGATGTTGTCAAGATGAGTTTTCATCCTTTCGATGTAACGAACATTTTGGGACTAGTTTCGAGTCGATCAGACATAGTTTTGATATAGTTCGGGATGTGCGAAGGTTTAGGGTTATGTTTAAAAGGACTAAAAATTTGGGAAAATTACGGGGATTTAGTGAGAGGTTATTGGAGGTGTTAGTACCCTTCGGCTGTGATATGGACAGGTCCGGAAGTTCCGGTGATGGTGGATTAGCTAGAAAGACGTATGGCGCGCGTATCGAGGCGGTAATTAGGACGATCTGTGAGTGGACTTTGCTTCCTAAATTTCAATGCATGTATAACTGTTTTATATGTTTTCTATATATGATTTCTATGCTTCTGATTGCGATATTATGATTTACGTATTTGCACGTATTTCAATGTGATTTACGTAATTGTACGTATTTCGAGAATATGGTTTTATGCTATGCTTTGATGATGATTTTGATGGATGATTTTATACTGTTTATACGTATTGTGTTTTGTTAATAATTTGATGATATGATATTGGGTTTGAATGTGAATTCGGGCATGAGTCCCCTTTCGATAAAAAGTGATTTCGGATTCTGGTTTTAATGTGATTTCTGATTTGGATTCGGGTTTCGAAATGAGATTTCAGATTTGGATTTGGTAATGGATTTATGGATTTGGATTTGATAAAATGGTTTTGAATTGGATTTGTTGGATCTGGATTTGGGTTTAAAGACCCGGTGATTGATTGTGACGGGGGGAGGGCCCTATGTGTGATTTGAGTTTAAAGACTCGGTTATTGATTTCCCCCGAAACCTGTTATTGAGTTTAAAGACTCGTGAGTTTAAAGACTCAATGATTACCCGGGAAGGCCTGATATGTGATTTGTGTTTACAGACTAGGTGATATGAGATCCAGTAGGTTCGATTGATTTCTATGTGTTTTAGATTTATGTAATATCATGATGGGTTTCATATGGTTTTCAGATGCTTTGGGCGATGGCCCGGATGATTGGATTTACGATTTTACACGTGATTTGGATCTTGTATTTTTGGGCTGAGTTCCCAGACTTGGTTTTGATTTATGGTTTTGGGATGAGGCCTAGTGATTTGAGAAAGGAAATGTTTTTGTGTTTTATAAACATTTTATTATATTGAAAATGAAATGGTTTTTGAATGCATGCATTGGTTTTTATGTGGAGGGCATAAATGTCTTTTTCTGTAAAATGTTTTATAAACTTATTTATTTTTGTCCACTCACAGTCTTTTTCTTGTTTTTCGATGCCTTTCAGGTTGATGCAGATGCGGGCTGTTGGTGAGACCGAGACATCGCACACGCACGTTCCACTACGGTTCATACGTACTTTAGAAGGTAGTTGGATGGTTAGCCTGGGTATCCCTGGTCTAGCTTACGTGTTACATGGAGGTTAGACGGGTGTCCAGCCTGCATGTCACATGTGGGTTAGATGGTAGCATATCTCATCCTTGTAATCCCAGGGTGATTTGGATAGGGCGTGTCACTTTGGGTTCAGTAGGCTCCTACCGAATTCTGTTCTAATTTTTGGTGGTTTCCTTTCATTCAATCATAACTTCTTAAATATTACTCCGATTAAGGTGATTCTTTCGCCTAAATTCTCGTAATTCCGTTCTTAATCCAATTCTGCACATACCTCACAAAATAGATTATTTTATACAATTATTTGGTATTTAAACATTAAAAGATAAGCATAAAGGATATAAAATGATGCTTAATTCAAGGCTTATGACGATGCAAACAAGCCCAGAACTTGAGGCTTGGAAGTCGAGAAGTGGTGCAGGACAAGAATCGAAATATGGCCGAACAGGGAAGTTATGGTTCCTTGCTGTTTAGTTAGTCTCTCTTCATTTTAAGATCACAGATCCAACTTAGAGATAGATTAGAAGATAATAACTGAAACATAACTGAAATACCTTAAGAAATGCTGGTTTTATGGCCGAGTTGGGTCGCCGGATCTTGGCGACCCAAGAACTAGAAAAACATGTCGACTGATGTTGAAGATGATGAATAGTCCCCCCTGCGTGAAGCCCACACGCAGGGGCTTTGCAAGGTGCGTGAGGGTGCATGGTTTACTATTTGGACCTGATGTCAACACGAAAGTTATAGTATTCGATCATACGAGTCCAATAGTACAATTTTCGAGGCGATCAGACATTGTCTCAGGGCAGTTTTAACTATCTGAATGTTTAGGGTTCGTTTTAGTTCGTTTAGAAATCCCGAAAAATTATGGGATTAAGTTGTGACCCTATTAGAATGATTAGTGACCCTTATAGGTGATTTTTGATAGGAATTGAGGTCTTCAGAGGTTACAGGAAAACGTGTGGTTCGGTTTGATCGTTTGCAAGGTACGTGTAAGTGGACTTTTATTTTTCCGAAACCTTACTCATGCATTTTTATATGGTTTTTATATGATTTGTAATGAGAATTCCTTGACAATTATTTGCGTACAATTTATATGAATTTTGGGAATCTTTATGAATATTTAAGGAAAACGTTATTAAGGCATTTTGCGAGAAAATTGGGTTTATCATACTCCGGATCATTACTGAGTTTTGAGAAACGGTTTTACACTCATTATGTCACATTTATGTGATTTTGGTGATGATTGATGATTTGGAATTTTATATGATTTTATGATTATTTTAATAGTTTGTTTTACGAGGTCTTGATTGAGTTGTGGTTGTGGGCTTAGGCCCGAAATGTGGGACTATGGTTTGGATTGTGATGTCAAAGTGAATATATGATTGCTGTGTTATTCGTGATGTGAGATGTTATGATGATTGTGATGATGTGAGATGTAATTGATGACCCTCCTCGAGATTCCGATTGTGATTGATAGTCTCGGACGTCGAGCTGGGCTCCGTCTTTCCCGAGACTCGTCTTAGTCATCGAGCCTAGAGCTCCATTAGTTCTTGAGAATAGGAATGTGACCCAGACGTCGAGTTTGGGACTCCGTTAATTCCTAAGTCGGTCCACACTCGGACGTTGAGTCTAAGACTCCATTAGTTCTCGAGTGATATTAGCCTACCGGTAGTGCACTTTTGATATGATGATTCATCAGCAGACATCAAGGTTGGGTCGGTTGATATAATTGGGTAGTTCGGTATATTGGTTATCTAGGTATGGCTAGTGATGTGTGATTGGTATGCTTCTGCACTAGCGTGGTCATGTCATTGGACTAGGGCTGGCTTTCTATATTGTTGAGTATGTGCTTTGGTCTAGTCATATATGCATTGACATTTGATCTAGTTTCATGTTGGTAAGTTTCTTGACATTATTGGTTTACTTGTTACTGCACGTATTTCGAATTTGATGTTTTATTCGTAAATTCAATGCATGCATAACTTTATTTAACGGAAGGTAAATGATATGTTTGAATAGTATGTTTTTATAAACCTTTATTTTCATCCACTCATATTTTGATTGGTTTTTGAAACCCTCCAGGGTCGTTGCACGAGAGTCGAGGCGATATACGGAACTGAGGCATAAACTCACGAGTTGGTAAGTATCCCTTGTCTGATAGGATCTCGAGAGTGTTTTTGGCATTTTTAGATTGCTTGTTAGACGGGAATAGGACCCGGGCGTATTGTACACGGTTTTCCGATTTGGGTCCTGTCAGATTGCCTTGAGCCGAAAACCATTTTACACCCAAAAACATACTTAAAAACTCATTTACTTGGAAAAATTCACTTATTCTTACATTTACTCACTCCCACTCTCTATACAAAACTCTTAAAAATGAACCTAATCGACCACCACCATCCTTTAATTTCGGCCAACCCACTCCTGCATCCACCTCTATCCTTGTTGCCCCCGACACCACGAATCCAATAATGCCGACTTTTCTTGTCAACGACTACCATGGATTGAGAAACGAGATGAAAATCAAGGGAAATCTGGGACATTTAGGCCATTTTCCAGCCACCGTGAATCAATCGTCGGGAGTTACAGAGCTGGACCCCTTGTTGAATTCTGAGCACTTTGGTGGTAAATGAATTGGTAAAATCAAAGGTCGAATTCCGATAAAATTACCTAGAATCCGAATGATAGCAGCCAGAGTTGATGAAGTATGATAATTGCATTAGCATATGCCGCTAAGTCCGCAACATATAAGCTAGAATCCAGATGATAACAACTAGTGTTTATGAAGTATGCTAACTGCTAAGTTACTATCGGTTAAGTTGCAAGCCCACTGTTTATTTGACACAATTTTCTAATAACGTGAACATATTACGTTAAGCTAGTAGTAGACGACGATGGCGATGTTACCAGCATTAGGTCATCGGTGCTGCCATCCATGGAGGTTTTGATCAAAATGTTCGCGTGGTGGCAAGCTGATGGGTGCTAGTTGGCAACACCTACCAATGCATGGTGGCGGATTGGGCCTCCGCGACATGTGAGACCCTTTTTCGACGTGTGAAGGAATAATGACCCCATAATGACCCCATATTATTCATTACATTGGGACAACCCTAGATTGTGCGAGTATACCAAACTTGATAAACCTTTAGCAGCTGATCATCAAATTAGCACACCTAATCAGGTTATGCTGTCGGAATTTGCAACGAACTCGTATGCCTTGCAAATTGGGGAAATACTACTGTAATCATTTGGAATCCTTGTATTGGAAGGTTAATGACTTTGCCTCCACCTACTACAGGCCTTGAGTATTTGTGTGTGAGCGATGATAGAGTATAGTGCAATGGAACCGTGGACTCAAATATGTTTCGTTTTACTTAGTTACCCTAATGCTATTTCTTATTAAAAAAGGGATTGGATCGATTGAGATCATTTTTGCACCTTACAATTTCTATCGCGTTATATCTAAACATAAATGTTCTATTTTTTGATTTTATTGAAGTGGAATGATTCATTAATAAACAAAGAATCCCGGCATGTATCTCGACCTCCCTACTCTCTAGGGACGATCAAAGAAAGATGCCATGTTGTTTTTCTGAGAAAGGATTGGAAGGAAAATCTAGGGCTGGAAGAATAAGTTCCTCTCCCAAGCGGGCAAGGAAGTTCTCATTAAAACGGTTGCCCAAGCTATTCCAACTTATCCAACGGCAGTTTTTAAGTTTCTGAAGTCTGTTTGCCATGCTATTGATTCTGATTTGACAAACTTCTGGTGGGGTCAGTCGGAGAACCGCAACAAGATTCACTGGATTAGTTGGGCTGAGCTTGGTCTCCCAAAAGTTGAGGGTGGTATGGGCTTTCAGAATCTTTAGGATTTCAACCTTGCTCTCCTAGCCAAGCAGTGTTGGAGACTTATCCGTGAGCCAAATTCCTTTTGGGCTCAACTACTTAAGAGCAGATATTTCCCCAATGGTAATTTTCGGGATGCTTGTAGGGGTAGCCGTGCTTCTTGGGCTTGGACAAGTTTATTGGAAGGCAAACGAATTATTCTTGAGGGCTCCCGATGGCAGGTCCTGAATGGAGTTGATAGTAATGTTTGGATTGATCGTTGGTTTTCCGGGAACTTCGGACGCTTTTCTTATCCCTTCATCTCCTGCCTTGATTTTCCCATCACAACCTGTGTCTGCCCTCATTGATCCCGCTACCCACTCCTGGAACCTCGCGATCATCGAGCCTCTGATTTCTGCTTCTGATTGTACGACCATTAGTTCTATTCCTTTGGGAAGGCCAGAAGACGATGACCGACTCATCTGGCCCCACTACAAGCCAGGTGATTATACTGTTAAATCTGGTTATTTTTGGCTCAGGGAAAACCCCTCTCCACAGTGCTCCCCTTCTCTATCTAGGGCTTCAAGTTCATACATTTTCCCGGTCGCTCTATGGAATTGTATCTAGAAACTCAAGGCAAACTCGTGGGTCATCAATTTTATGTGGAGAACCCTACGGAAGTGCCTCCCTACTCGAGAAAATCTATTACGGCGACACCATGGCCATTGCCAGATATGCCTTGACAGGACCCATCACAACCCACCCCCCCCCCCCTCTCCCCGGGATTATGCGGGATGACCCTGCTCCCGACTGACACGAAGTGTCAGAAAAGGGATATTTTCGACTTTTGCCCTCTCGGGCTATTAGAGGACGCCAGGATCCGGAGGAGGTATATGATATCTCGGTCTCTACTACAGTCCACATCCGATGTCAACCTGAAGGGCAGTCAAAACATTAAAAACTGTGAGTGGACAAAACAAAAGTTTATAAAAACATTTCCATAAAGACATTTGTACCCTTCACTAAAAAGCATGCATGCATGAATTCGAAAACCATTTAACCAAATGGACCACATGTGGGAACTAAGCCCAAATCAGAAATAAACCAAGGTCGAAAGGACCACAATGAAATCGACCATACGGGCCACTGCCGAAATCCATAAGAAAACCAACAAGGGACTCAGCCCAAAACCATAACCATACTAAAACCAAGTACACGAGCCACTGCTCAAATCCTCTGCACACCTGTGCACACCACATATCAAATCCATATATCATATCATATCATATATCATATATACATATAAGTCACACAACCAATCCTGTCACGGTATCCAAAGCTACGCGCGTGCTACCCGGGTCTCAATCCGAGTCTTCTCAAAGTCAAGGTTAATGTCCGCATACCACTGATCCTACTCGAGGTAATAGTAACCATAGCCTTCCTGAGAGTAAGGAACCCAACTGGGGGGTGACTCCACTCAGTCGGTGCTCCGTGACTACTCCGGGGTCCACCCAGGCCAACGACCGTCCCCGGAGGAGATAATAGAAGTAAAGGAAGGTATATGAGAATATATATACATAACACAATATCCATGCTTGGTTCCCCTGAACCGTCATGATCCATAATATCCATAAGCAAGGTAACATGCCGGTTCCCATAAACCGTCATGTACCATAATAACATAACCGAGGTAACATGCCGGTTCCCATAAACCGTCATGACAGGACCCGTCCCGATCCCACAGGGACCACAAGGGGACGTGCCCTGCTCCCTTCTGACACCCAAAATAACGTTCCAATTTTAACCTCAAAAGTTCAAATGAATAAATAACCAAATAAAGTTATACATCAAATCTGAAATAAACCGATGTCAGACAAGGGATAAAATTCCAAATTACAAATTGCGAGCACGACTCTAAAATAAACCCGCGGGCAAACCACCCAACAGGAGATCAGGTACGCGGAAGTAGATCTATGTCTCAGCCTTAGGATCCTCCTCTACCTCAGTAGCACAGCCTGGAGGGGTTACCAAAAAATTAAGGGTGAGTGGGCCGAAACTCAAGTTTATAAAAACAGTTTAATAAGTAAAACATATAATTTACCCCTCCGTTTTCCAAACATGCATGCATCAGAATTTAAAACCATAAATCATATATTATGAACCATAAGGCATGTAATAAAATCATAAGATAATTTTAGCTACTGCACTATACGCTCCGATCCTGACATCCCAGATGCCTGACGTCCCTTGCGTCCAATAAGGTCACAGTCTCAAGGCTATGCGTGCCACTCGGGTCTCAATTCCGAGTCCAATCCCCGAACCCTGTCCGGGTACAGCATCTCAAATGCCTAGCGTCCTAGACGCTCAACGTCCCTGACGTCAAATAAGCAATCCTGCTCCTGAGTCATTTTACGGTTCGGTTCCTCCGTAGAATGACCCCTCGCAGGCAATGCGCCATGACCACTCCGGGGTACCACATCCGGAGGAGACAGTATCATAAGAATGGATCTATACAGTGCAGTACCAAATACATTTTATTGATATCCACATGCAAAACTTATATATATACACAGATAAAAATCCAACCAATCTTTAAGTTTCATCAGACGGGTCTCAAACCCAAATACCGTGAAACGTGCCATAACCATAATTTCAACATCATCAAAACCGTTTCTTGATTCTAGCATGTGAATAATAAGTAAATCAGAAAACATTTAAGCATGCAAGGGTTAATGAAATCGGGCCCACTCATAGTACGATCCCACGGTGAACTTGCGCGTACGAACTTGTACCGTGATTATCGTACAATTCCTGTCAGTCCAAATCACACGTAAGGGTCACTATTAGTCTTACACATTTATCCAAAAGGTCTAAAACAGAAACCGGCTCGGGGAAACCGTCCAACACGTTTCCCGAGACAACCGGCCCTAAACTGACCCTCCCAAACTATCTCAGATCAACATGGTTAATTCATCAAAAATGTTCAAAATGATGAGAGGAACAAAAGTCATGTTGATCGTGATAGGAGATAAGGTTCAACGCGCCCTCACGCGCCTCCCAAAGTGGCTGCGCGTGAAAGTCACGCGCCTGACACTGTAGCTACAGTGTCACCACCTTCACCAGTTTATCTGTAATACGGGTCTGCCACCTGCGGCTTGACCCGGTTGATTATCCATCAATTCCTACTCGATTTTAATCCAATTTGATCCTAACATGTTTATTATTCTTCCAATTTAAGTTCTGAGACATTAATCAACCTCGACAAGTCCCCAATCGACCCATCGACCCGTGATCAACCAATCGGGTCAATCACCAGAACTTCCAGGTTTCTAATTCAATTTCCAATTAACTTCACAGACAACATAATAGGATCAAAACGACCTAAAATGAACGATCAATTGTGTCTGAAAATACCTGAAGGTTGTCGTCCCAAGCTCTGCGATTTCTCTGAAAACTGCAGTCACCGTCCCAGCTCACCCGTGGCTGATGGCCTCCGATTTCGATGTGGATAAGTTCCAAATACTCCCAGAAGACTAAACCAGGCTTTGGTTTGGTCCAACAATTACCAGAAATTGAAAACCCGATTTCCCTCCAAAATTTCCCGAAATGGTTTCTCTCTGGTTCCTCACCAATTTTCAGTTCTTTCAACCTCAGAGTGAAGCTCATTCACTTCTCAATCAGTTTTAAACAATTCAAGCCGTCCCAGAGACTCGTGGAAGCCTTACTGTCCACTGAATTTTGTTCCCTGAAAAAGCTTCGAATCTTCATTAATCAAATCGACCGTGCAGGGTGGATGGTTCAGGCCACATTCTAAAGCATAAGACACACCTTTCTTTCCAGCACACACTTGCATAAACAATTGCGCACTGAACCACCGTACATGGTGGTGCCGTCCATGGTCCCCCGCGGTTGCTACAGTAACCAGGGAAAAATGACCAAAATGCCCCTGGTTCAAGTAATTACCAAAATGCCCTTCACTTTCTAGACCCGTAACTCAGCCATACGAAGTCCGATTTCGGCGTGCCACCTGTCTACGGACTCAAGGCATCGAGACCTACCTAACGGTCCTTGAGTTATGTGAAAATTAGTTGTCAAACGAAAAGTCAACATTTTCGCCCCCATCGTCCAAATTAGGGTAATGCCCATGAACTTCCGATAATCATAACTTTTACCCTGATCGTCCGAATTGGACGTGCCACCTGACTATGGACTCGTGACGTCCCGAACTATGTCACGGTCATTGGTCAAAGTCCATTTGACCCTCAAATCAAAAAGTCAACAATTTGGTCATACCAATCACAAGGGTAAAAACGTCAATTCATACATTAAATTACATTATTAAAATCCTCAAATTTTCGGGGTGTTACACGTCATATACCGTATTAACATAACCAGGGTTCATGCCGATCCGCATAATCCGTCATGAACCACAATACCATCACAAGGGTTCACGCCGGTTCCCATAAACCGTCATGAACCGGGAAATCCATTTAAGGTTCCCTGACCTGAAATCAAAACCGTAAAGTAACCTGGGTCTCGTGCCCGAACATAGGACATCAGCTGGGCACTATGCCCGATATCTGAGGTCATATGCCCGAGACAAAACCAAATGGGTCTCATAACCGAGTTTATCCTTTTGAAATCCAAATCCATTTCATTAAAACCAATAAGGAAATACCGACCCGTATAAGCACCGTATAAGGCCGAAACCTCTAAATACGTTCTTATACATAACCACATACAAATGCACCCATGGCGTTATCAAACATGTATTAAAATATATAATAAACATTTATGCATGCACCAATTTAGAAAACCAAGGTCCACTCACAGACCGTCCGAGCTGCCACATCGATTTGCGTGCCATAGGCTCTCCCGAGCAGATCACTGTCACCGGGACCCCCAAACCTATCCAAATTCATTTAGAGGGTTACTAATAGCCTCATTAACCTCACATTGAAGTCCCATAATTTTCCCGATTTTCTAACTATTTTTAACGTCGATCCTAAACCTTCGGACAGCCCGAAACCTATCGAAATGATGTCCGATCGACTCGAAACCAGTCCCAAAATCTTCGTTACATCGAATAGAAGATTTCGTGTGTTGAACACATCCCCAGAAACCCCACCACGCGCTGCCACGAGCCGCCCAAAGGGCCCTGCTCGTGGACTTAAGCGCCACTGTAGCATCACCCCTAACCTTCAATTGAACCGGGTTGGCCGGTTCGCTGGTTTCCTGGATCGGCGTGACCGGTCCGGCCTGGTTCCTCCCCCATTTTTCGTTCGTTTCAGTCCCAATCAATCCTAAAATTCCTAATTTAATGTTTCATATCCATTCCAATTAATAAACCTAGAAGAAACTAACTAAAACTCACGGTTTGATTTTGGTTCAAACCATTCAATTTTCCCGATTGCACCCAAGGCTGCTCAGCCCTTCACAGCCATCCAAACCGCCCTTTACACCTTCCTACAACCTCAATAAACTCATCCTAATCATCCAATAGGTCCATGATGTCAAAATCAAATTAAAGGGGAAAATGGGCCTTACTGAGCTCTCGGGTTTTCTCTTGGCCTCCACCGCCGTTCACGGCGGTTCTAGCCGTCCAGCAGCCTTCCTCAGCTCCCTCAGTCTCTCTCTCACTCTCTGGTCTCAGCCATGGTCGAATGGGAAGGATTGGGTTGCATAGGGGAGAGGAATGGTGAGATCGGGTGGGTTTGGGTTTGAAATGGAGAATGATCGATGAACGAATGATATGCATGAATGGGAATTAAGGGCCAGTGGATGGGTGACACTTGTCACTCATCCATTGGACAGGAACTAAATATCTGGGCCCACTAGAGTCCAAAAGTTAACCTGTTTCGTAATTCGTGCAATAGTGCACTTGAACTTCCGTGAACAGTAACTTCGCCGTCGAACGTCCGAATTCGACGTGCCGCCTGTCTATGAATTTGTATCGTCCTTATCTACGTAATAGTCCTCGGCCCTCGGCCATCGGACCTCCTGGTCAAAAAGTCAACATTTGCCCCTTTTTAACTAAAATTACCAAAATGTGCCTTAACTTCCGAACGTCATAACTTCCTCCTCGAACGTCGGAATTGAACGTGCCACCTGTCTATGAACTCGTGACGTCACGAACTACGTCACGGTCATCGGTCAAAGTCCAATTGACCGTCCGAACGAAAAGTCAACGTTTTGACACGGCTAGGGACAAACTGGTCATTTTGCATCGTTCGTCCGATTTCGCCTAACTAATCACCGATTAACCTCACTAATCGTGATTAGTCACTAATTTAATCTAGAAATTCGGGACGGGTCGTTACAACCTTCCCTCCTTAATTAATTTCGTCCTCGAAATTCCAACCGACCTAAATCCAACCG
The DNA here is from genome assembly GCA_032719365.1 of Prinsepia uniflora. Lineage (NCBI taxonomy): Eukaryota > Viridiplantae > Streptophyta > Magnoliopsida > Rosales > Rosaceae > Prinsepia > Prinsepia uniflora. Next base: position 30,278,240 of record CM064868.1, read on the forward strand.
TTCTTCCCTCCTTAATTTATTTCCGTTCCCGAAACTCCAACTATCATGATTCCACATCCACCTTGTGGAAATAATTCGATCTCACAACACGTGTACACTAATACCCGATAGCCAACACAATACTTGTCTGCAACCAGACGTACCACTAACGCCCGCGTCGCATCGACTACACTCGACCACGTCGAATAACTGTAGTCATACGTCCCGAATTGACACCACTTGTCAAATTTACCATTTCGTCGACACCGACAACTCGACGGTTCCTTTCTCAATCTCAATCTATCCTGATATCTACTCCCACTGGGATTCATCAGACCTCACACAACGATCCACGCTAACACCTCCGACAAACCGTCACCACTTGACAGTCGTCGGTCAAAAACTGACACTATACTTACCTGTGGTTACACCGACCACCAACTCACTCAATCTGAGTACACGTTTACCAACAAAATACTCAACTGGTGTGTAACTGGACCCACCAGAATCACTATGACCCAATGCACAGTATCCAATGTCCAGTTCACGTACATGACTAATCCAATGGTATCTGGACTAAGCCGACTACCAACACGCTCACCAACGTACCCCTGGTATAACCTCTATACCGTCACCAGGCAAGATAAGTCTACCTGGTATTGTACCCCGAACAACGTACAAGGTACGTACATCTACCCATCAACCAGACTACAACCACCTAGGTCATAGCCAGTCACGTTTCAATTATGGCGTTCACTTGTCCAATCCAGCATTAGACAAATCGAAACTCCATCCCATCATCTATTTCCAGATCCGAATCTGAATTCGCAATTTCATAAGAAATCCCGAATCCAAACCCAGAATTCATATCCATAACCATGTCAACATCCGAATCCGAAATTGTCATTCCGTAAGCTAGCATTTGGAATAACCATTCCGAACCCAAATCCATAAAAGGAAATCCACTGTCAAGCTCTAGAATTAAATCCTGAATCGTCACCCAGAATCCAATTCCAAAACCCAAATCCAGAAATCCACTTTCAAGTTCCAAAATCAAATCCTGAATCGTCATCCAGAAATCTGATTCTAAAACCCAAAATTTCGTTCACGTCAACCGAGACGCACTATATCTGAACCTATCTGATACCTGGTCAAACGATTACACATTACATTTAATCGACTTCATAGGGAAGCCAATCCCAATATCAACATATCTCTAAGGTTGACCATATCCGACCACTTCGGAAAACTACTCACCTGAGTAATATACTATACGGGATTTACTTCGAAAAGAAGTTCAATCCCAACATCCTCAACTCAAACATCTAAGTAAGAGTGATAAACTTTCCATCCATCTGGATCATCAAGATCACGATCCAGATCCATCATTATATCAACCGACCATAGACGTCACGATCGAGGATCGTCACAATGCCCAAAGTCCTAGACCATTTCCCACATCTAAATAGATTAGTCAACGACGAGACACACCGAGACTGTGGGTTCTCACTGATTACCTCGTATCGATCCTTTTCATTCCACCGAGGAAAAACCAAGGATGATCCAAAACAATGACCTCAAAATTCATCCTACGTGAATGCGAACAAAACTCATTGCATTCACCACACCATGTAATCCAACATCATCTGCCACCAAGCAAAAAATGAGAAATCTCATTCACTTAACTCCGAAATACTCACTCCACTTGATGACCCAAGACACATCCCGGGTTCACCAATCAATACACGACCAATATAATGGTGACACACCCATCATCAACCATGGTAGAACCTGAGAAGTCACCCAAAATGACTTCGAAATACCCAATACCAATGCGACAAACCCGCATTCCACTCGTCACCTCAATCGCAACCTCTTGCGATTCCGAAATTCCAATCAGATTGGAAACAACATACCCGGACATCAACCATGTGTCCCCTAACCAATTTAACTCTATCTGAGATCCACTATGGGACCACAGATACCGAAAATATACGTAACTCGATGGAGTCACATCCCGATTCGTAACTCATCGTCCCCATAATCACCAGCACCAGCACCAGCACTAGTACCAGCACCAATGCACTATCATCCACACTAGTATCAATATCAGCATCGGCACACCATGTGCAAAACTGACAACCCTGGATCTCTGCTCATACCGAGCGACGACCCCGTACCACTGCCCGAATAGGAGAAACTCCGCCTCCGTCGTATCCGACAACTCTGGGTACAATCACCCTGACAACTCATATGAGAAAAGGAAACGTTCCCCAAACGTCCCCGATTCCCAACAACCGTAACTACAACCATTCTCGGTAGTAGTGTCTGCCACCGACTCGTGCAGACCCAACCACCAGACATCTCGATATACGGACTCCGCATCCAAAGGAATCAACTGCCTGTACCAGCTACTCCGTATCCCACTCAGGGATTCCATCGACAAGTACCAACCCTGGTAACCTGTCCAACCGAACTCTAACCAGTCGTAACTCGATTTAACCAATGTCGTCTACCAGGTCACCCATGACCTTAGTTGTACCAACTGTCCATCACAACCAAAGTAGCACGACAACCAACTAGGTTTAACCGATAAGTACAACCTCGACTGCAAAGTGCAGTCCAAACACAAGCTGACATGACTAGACCGACTAACGAATCCAAATCCGAATAGTCATCCAAGTCAAAACACTCATCAACTCACATTTCTGAACCATACACCTAAGTTAGGGTTCCACAATCACACTTAGGGTCACTCTGAACCCAACTGCGGAAAACAGTAAAATCCACGATCTGACCGTCCACGCGGTCTTGACATTGTAAAGACGTCAATCCAATCCTACCGTAAGTTCAACCTGGATTCCCCGAATCCGGCTGCTAACTGCCAAAAGGTCAACTAGAGTTCCACGAACTCGACTGCTAACCGCCAACCGCAATGTAATCCATAACTCGACTGCTCCCAGCAGTAAATCCATCTAACCCAACCAATCTGATCATCGAATAGTCACAACTCCAAACCAGTCGTCGGAACCGATCCTACGACATCGTGAAGACGATCCCAACTAACCGCCTCACGATCCAAAACTCTAACGTAATACTACGTTCAACATTCGCAGGGCTCCACACTGTCAACCCCGACAGAACTATGGCAACCCCGGCATCAAATGCCGAACCAAAACAATCCACGATTCAATCCTACTAACTATCGTACCAGCACCCCAACTGTCAAGTTGACCACGAACTGTAGCCCATTGAGATATCACATCCTAGACCTGCGTACGGAGTAACACGCAAAATACGCTCGGGAATTCAGAGTAACATGAGCAACCCTGCTCTGATAACACGTTGACAGGACCCATCTCAATCCCCCCTGGATTAGTGCGAGATGACTCTGCTCCCGTCTGACACGAAGTGTCAGACAAGGGATATTTCCGACCTTTGCCCTCTCGGGCTATCAGAGTATGCCAGGATCCGGAGGAAGTATATGATATCTCGGTCTCTGCTACAGTCCACATTCGATATCAACCTGAAGGGCAGTCAAAACATTAAAAACTGTGAGTGGACAAAACAAAAGTTTATAAAAACATTTCCATAAAGACATTTGTACCCTTCACTAAAAAGCATGCATGCATTCGAAAACCATTTAACCAAATGGACCACATGTGGGAACTAATCCTAAATCAGAAATAAACCAAGGTCGAAAGGACCACAATGAAATCGACTATACGAGCCACCGCCCAAATCCATAAGAAAACCAACAAGGGACTCAGCCCAAAACCATAACCATATTAAAACCAAGTACACGAGCCACTGCTCAAATCCTCTGCACAACTGTGCACACCACATATCAAATCCATATATCATATCATATATCATATATACATATAAGTCACACAACCAATCCTGTCACGGTATCCAAAGCTACGCGCGTGCTACCCGGGTCTCAATCCGAGTCTTCTCAAAGTCAAGGTCAATGTCCGCAGACCACTGATCCTACTCGAGGTAATAGTAACCATAGCCTTCCTGAGAGTAAGGAACCCAACTGGGAGGGGGGACTCCACTCAGTCGGTGCTCCGTGACTACTCCGGGGTCCACCTAGGCCAACGACCCTCCCCAGAGGAGATAATAGAAGTAAAGGAAGGTATATGAGCATATATATACATAACACAATATCCATGCCCGGTTCCCATGAACCGTCATGATCCATAATATCCATAAGCAAGGTAACATGCCGGTTCCCATAAACCGTCATGTACCGTAATAACATAACTAGGGTAACATGCCGGTTCCCATAAACTCTTATGTACCATAATAACATAACCGAGGTAACATGCCGGTTTCCATAAACCGTCATGTACCGTAATAACATAACCAGGGTTCATGCTGATCCCCATAATTCGTCATGAACCACGATACCATCACAAGGGTTCACGCCGGTTCCCATAAACCGTCATGAACCGGGAAATCCATTTAAGGTTCCCTGACCTGAAATCAAAACCGTAAAGTAACTTAGGTCTCGTGCCCGAACATAGGACATCAACTGGGCACCGTGCCCGATATCTGAGGTCATATGCCCGAGACAAAACTAAATGAGTCTCATACACGAGTTTATCCTTTTGAAATCCAAATCCAATTCATTAAAACCAATAAGGAAATACCGACCCGTATAAGCACCGTATAAGGTCGAAACCTCGAAATACGTGCTTATACGTAACCACATACAAATGCACCCATGGTGTCATCAAACATGCATTAAAACATATAATAAACATTTATGCATGCACCAATTTAGAAAACCAAGGTCCACTCACAGACCGTCTGAGCTGCCGCCTCGATTTACGTGCCCAAGGCTCTCCCGAGCCGATCACTATCACCGGGACCCCCAAACCTGTCCAAATTCATTTAGAGGGTTACTAATAGCCTCATTAACCTCTCATTGAAGTCCCATAATTTTCCCGATTTTCTAACTATTTTTAAAGTCAATCCTAAACCTTCGGACAGCTCGAAACCTATCGAAATGATGTCCGATCGACTCGAAACCAGTCCCAAAATCTTCGTTACATCGAATACAAGATTTCATGTGTTGAACACATCCCCAGAAACCCCACCACGCGCTGCCACACGCCACCCAAAGGGCCCTGCGCGTGGCCTCACGCGCCACTGTAGCATCACCCCTAACCTTCGACTGAACCGGGTTGGCCGGTTCGCTGGTTTCTTGGATCGGCGTGACCGTTCCGGCCTGGTTCCTCCCCCATTTTTCGTTCGTTTCAGTCCCAATCAATCCTAAAATTCCTAATTTAATGTTTCATATCCATTCCAATTAATAAACTTAGAAGAAACTAACTAAAACTCACAGTTTGATTTTGGTTCAAACGGTTCAATTTTCCCGATTGCACCCAGGGCTGCTCAGCCCTTCACCGTCGTCCAAACCGCCCTCTACACCTTCCTGCAACCTCAATAAACTCATCCTAATCATCCAATACGGTCCATGATGTCAAAATCAAATTAAAGGGGAAAATGGGCCTTACCGAGCTCTCGGGTTTTCTCTTGGCCTCCACTGCCGTTCACGGCGGTTCTGGCCGTCCAGCAGCCCTTCTCAGCTCCCTCAGTCTCTCTCTCACTCTCTGGTCTCAGCCATGGTCGAATGGGAAGGGTTGGGTTGCACAGGGAAGAGGAATGGTGAGATCGGGTGGGTTTGGGTTTGAAATGGAGAATGATCCATGAAGGGATGATATGCATGAATGGGAATTAAGGGCCAGTGGATGGGTGACACTTGTCACTCATCCATTGGACAGGAACTAAATATCTAAGCCCACTAGAGTCCAAAAGTTAACCCGTTTCGTAATTCGTGCAATAGTGCACTTGAACTTCTGTGAACCGTAACTTCGCCGTCGAACGTCCGAATTCGACGTGCCGCCTGTCTATGAATTTGTATCGTCCTTATCTACGTAATAGTCCTCGGCCCTCGGCCATCGGACCTCCTGGTCAAAAAGTCAACAATTGCCCCTTTTTAACCAAAATTACCAAAATGCCCCTTAACTTCCGAACGTCATAACTTCCTCCTCAAACGTCGAAATTGAACGTGCCACCTGTCTATGAACTCATGACGTCACGAACTACGTCACGGTCATCGGTCAAAGTCCAATTGACTGTCCGAACGAAAAAGTCAACGTTTTACCACGACTAGGGGCAAAACAGTCATTTTGCATCGTTCGTCCGATTTCGCCTAACTAATCACCGATTAACCTCACTAATCGTGATTAGTCACTAATCTAATCTAGAAATACGGGACGGGTCGTTACATGCCTTATTTGCGAATCATTTCCTGAAAGTACTGAACATTTATTCCTATGTTGTCACGGAGTGATTTGTATTTGGTTTGGAGGTCTTCTTAACTACCGAATTGCTATTTCGTAAGTGACCCCATTCGAATGCTAGCTGAACACCATCTTTTCTCATCCCGCGGGAATTGGAGGTAATCGGAATTGGATGGCTTCTGTTATTGCTTTCACTTGCTGGGAAATCTGGAAGCACGGTGTAAGTATCTATTTGAAGGCCAACCCTTCAATCCCAATATAATCATTAATGCCATCTCCAGGTATGTCTCTGAGTTCTGGTCCTACTTTGCTACTCCTCACCCTTCTCTTGGTCTCCCGAACATTTCCCAGGTCGGCCCTATTTCTTGGAGTCCCCCCACGGACTCGACCATAAAGATCAACTGTGATGCCTCTTGGGTGGGCCCGGATATTCCTGCTGGTCTTGGGGCTATTATCCGAAATTCGGAGGGTGTTTTTTGCAGGGCTATCTGTGAATTAAAGTGCTCTAGAAACGTCCTCATTGCTGAGGCTTAGGTCATTCTCTCTAGAGTTACTTTTTCTCAGGACCGTGGGCTACGGGATGTCATTCTAGAGTCGGACTCTCAAACCCTGATCAAGTGTATCTCTAGAAGTATTAATCATGGAAACTGGGAAGTTTTCCCCATCCCCTCTCAGCTCCGTACACAACGAGCCCATTTTGAGCATATCTGTTTTCGGTGATCCCACCGGAGTACAAATAAGGTAACTGATACCTTAGCTACTCAAACTCGATAGAGAATGTGCCAGGAAGTCTGGATCGACAGCTCTCTATCCTTTTTAGTGTTTGTTTTAAACAATGATGGACTTCGACGTCCCTCTAGTTAAGTTTCATTTCGGTTGGGACTAGTTGTGAACGTTTTATGCTATACCATGCGTCTTTACTCTAATCGTCCTTCTAAGTTTTTTCCTTTCTATTCACTTTTTCCAATTTTATTTCTTATATTTGTTATGCTTTGCTTTTGTTTCTCCCTGAATGAAATTTCATTTTCTGATAAAAAAAAATAAATAAACAAGCCCAAAGTAGAAATAAAAAAACTCAAAATTAAATAGCCCAAAGTTAACTAATATCCATATTATAATCAAATCCAAAGAAACCCTAAAAACTAAATAGGCTTCCATCAGCCGTCACCTTCGAGTTCCCGACCACCCTAACAGAAAGCATTCCAATTTGGAACCAAAGAGATCAATTTGAAGAGCATTGTTTGGAGACACGGAGTCACCAAGGATCGACATACCCAAGCGATCAGCAAGATCAAAATTGACCCATAAATTCCACCACCCAAACACTCAAATCTAAAATTTGCGGAAGTGTTGTGGATGAAAAAACCTAGCGACCATACCCATCGGAGGGGCCAAGTAAGAAGCCAAAATAGAGCCAAGGGTGATGGATCTGAGGGAGACTGATGTGGACGGAGGGTGAGTGTAGGAAGGGGATGTAAGGATGGTTTTGTGAGTGAGGAGAGGGCTAAAGGGAAAAGGGCAAGAACTAAGCATACCGAAATCAGCCAAGGAGACTGGAAGACCAACGATGAATGCCAGGATTGAAAATTTCCGATCTCCAAAATTCCATCTCGAGCAACGAACATCACCACCAACACCAAACTCCGATGCAAAAGTCATCGGAATAAGGCAAGAGGCTAGAACTAGCAAAACATACAGGAAGAGAAAACCGAGGAGATGAGGAAGGAAGAAGAGAAGGGTGGAAGAGGAGGGGGGCGGAAGCTTTCTCCAAACCAGCCACCAGGAGGTGGAGAGCGGAGAAACTCCACTCCAAATATAGAGAGCTTAGAGAGAGGTTGGAGCGATTTGTCTTAGAGAGAGAGGGTGTGTTGATGTTCTATTTGTTGTTATTCTTAGTATTTAAAAAACCTAAACTCCCATGTGACGTTGGATATATCATATATGCGGCCCTCTCTTCCTAGAGAGAGAGAGAGAGAAGAGAGAGTACTCTCTTTGGTCGTTAACAAAAAAAAAAAAAAAAACCTTCATAAAGCACACATGGAAGAACAATTCACTAGGGTTGATGTATTTCCCAGGTCAGCAATAAAACTAAGGTTGAAGCGACACAGCATTGAGACATGTCTTCTTTTGAAAGATTATCTTAATTAATTGTAAGAGAAACATATTTTGTTCTCAAAAGAAAGTACAAAAGCGAATTGTAAAGGAGACACCCTTAACAGTCTAACAATTCACTATCTTGGAGAAAGGTTTAACCATGGAGCTCTATTAGCCCAACTCCCTTTTGGGTTTAGGTCATTGAACCTCGAACTTCAATGGAAAACCACAGCCACCACCCAAATTCATACATGTATACACAGATAGTCCTCCCAATGAAATTCTTAGGTTAAAACATACAAATAGGGTTGTTAAAAAAAACAAAAAAAAAACAAAACAAAAAAAACCTCCCACACCTTGAGATAACTAGCTAAATATGACTTAAGAAAAAGAAGAAAGCCGAATGACAATAAACTGGTAATGCTCAGTGCTCACCTTGATTCCTTTTTTTTTTTTTTCCTTTCCTTTCTCTGGAGCTAAAACAAGGATTCAAACTTCGGTTAGTGAAGAGTGACTCCCTTTGTGTGACTCTCTTTACGTGCAGCATAATATGATTCGTGTTTAATTTGAGTATTCGTTCACCTGTAAAATAAGATGGTTTGAGCGAGCAAACAAGCAATTCAGTTTATCATAGGCATCATATATTCATAACACCTTGTTTTTGAGCTTCCAAGAGTTAGTTCCAGATCATCTGATCCACACACTTCGTGAATCCTCTCTCCTTCCCATGGCTTAACCAGCCCTACTGTATTGCATCCAAATGCAAACTCATCAGAAATCACCTTAGACATTGGGATGTCTGCAGTATGATCAAAGTCCACTGCAATGGCAGGAGAGCACGTCCCACTTTGCCCAGGAGTCCACATGTGGGATCCACCACCAGCTAAAACCTCGTCCTTAAATCCAAATGGGTTTGAAGAGACAAGGTTGAATGTTGGAGAAGTTGGTCCATGGGGGATCCGAAGCCCAGCAAACCATTCTGGATCAGGAACAATCTGCCGTCCAGGGCTTGGTGGAGTAGAAGATGGCAGGAAGGAGTATTGCCCAGCCCAGCCTGGGCGAGTAGATTGGTCGTCCCAGTTAGTTTTCATGCGGGGTGTTCTAGCAGTTGGGGAGCTTAGCGGAGGGGTAACAGGAGCACTGATGGATCCACCATGGATGTAGAGATTGGGTAGTTTTGAAGAGGAGGCTGAAGAAGATGCCGATGAGAGGTTTTTGAGCCATGGTATAAGCGAACTACTATCAGCATTCTGATTAGCAGCATAGGAAGATGATGACGGACTTGGGAAGGAGGAAGAGCCCGGGCTTGGATTGTAGGAAGCACAAGTACTTGGATGATAAGATGAGCATGGGCTAGCAACTGTTGATCCACCCACCGTGTCCATGTGTTCAGCAGGCTTGCATCCCTGCACATTTTGAAGATTTAAGTGGCACATAAAAATTGGTAATGAAGTTCAGAAATTTGAATGGAATTTGCAGAAAGCCATGGTGAAAGTACCATCAAGAGCAACTTAAACTGATGATAAAGCACACATGGAAGAACCTTCATCTGTTTCAACCTTAAATGTATGTGCATATTAAAAGAAAAAAGCTATACATAACAATAAATTACCAATCACACAGGTACGATACTGGCTATGGTACTAGAATCTACAGTACTAGTTATGGTACCAACTATGCTAGTACTGGCTATGGTACTAGAATCTACAGTACTAGTTATGATACTGGCTAGCTATGCTATACACAACCTCATATCTCAGGGTCATATCAAGGTACCAGCTATGGTACAAGTATCTACAGTCTTATGGTTGATAAACGAAATTCCTATTAAAATGTCATAAAATCAGGCAATGTTGCGATATTACAGATTCAAGTAATGACCTGGGAAAGTTTCATCACCTAACCATTTATCACCCAACCATTATTGCCTCCAAAGAGGACCAGTTCAATTAACATATCGAAGATTCTGTAACAAAACTCAATTAAAAATGTAGGATGCAATGGTACGTTTGGGGGACTCGCCAAATTACTCTGTACATGGTGGGATTCGTGGGAACCAGGAATAGCTCATTTCCATTGTAACTCTAGCTAATTCTACAGCCATAGCATTAAAGAAAACAAGAAGGTGGCTTGTCTTATAAGCAATTTTGTTCAAAGATGTTATGATAATAAAATGCTTTTATTACATGTAGAGGACCATCAATTGACAGAGTAGTCTAATTTTAAGCCCTACAGATAAAGAAAACTAACTGTAGATGAAAATGAAACCTCCAAAATGGAAAACTGAGTCAGAAATCACAAAAGGCTCTGCCTTTGTTTCCCTCAACAAAGTAAAAGTTTGCTCAAATCTGCCAACAAAGTAAAAGTTCAGAGATCACTAGAATGGCACGAAAGTGAGTATTTTGGGCAGTAAATTTTGAAAAAAACTTAAAAGGGTATCTTCGTCGCCTCGAGATCTACGTAACTCCAGCGGTTTCAGATAAAGGATAGACAGAATCTAGTGCTTCACGAGCAAAAGCAATCATACACAAAAAGAAAAAGTAAAAAAGGAAGAGCTAAAGGTTTAAAAGCCAACAAACAAAATAACAGAGCTGACCAGACCTAACGTACGCCGATGACCGAATCTACAACCCCACTGATTGTTTACCCCAGCCGTTTTCGCCAGTGCATGTTAGCAAAAGAAGCCCATTTTGTCTTGATCCCAGACAAAGCACAGGCCAACATGTGCCGCTGCATCCGGCGCAGGTTAGCTACTGTTTCTAACATGCACCACCGGAATATTGTCCCACACATAATCCACGCATGCTCAACACTGCCGACCTCCGCCTGGCGCACGTTAGTAGCACCATGCCTCGTCGATCGGAGAGCATAAAAAGACTATTACAGCTCCGTCTAAAATCTATTAATCATTGTTAAAAAACAATTCTTGAATGATATTTATAATGGTAACTAACAATTTAGAAACAGGAAAAGAACATTTGAGCTTTAATGTACCTTGCGGTAAGTGGTGCCGTCCAGTTCGACGGTCCAACCGGCCTCGTTGCAGAGAGCTTTGAGGACCTCATTGTTGTCGCAGTGCTTAGGGAGCTTGTAGTTTCCGTACATTCTCAGACCGGCGAAGATCTTGGCTGCTATGGCCCTTCGCCTTCTCTCCCTCCTCTTGTTGTTCTCCCTCTCCTTCCACGTCGGCAATCGCGTACCCGACGTCATCTCCGATCAGTCTCTAGCTTTATAATACCGAAGGATACCGGCAGGCGAAGCTGAGAACTTTCTCAGTGTTTGAATTGAGTATAGTGGAACTTGAGGGAAGCTCCCGCAAGAAGCCGTTTAATAGAGGAATTGGAGTGATTTCGAACCGGCCGGAGATTCGAATTTGGTGAAGGATCTTTGAATTGGACTGGATCTATGTGCGAGGTGGAAATCCAGTCAGGTTGACGAGAGGACGGGAAAGCCGTGTCCAAATCGGAAGGGAGCAGAGGAGAGACGATTTTTACCTTTGATGAAACCCCGGGAAAATGAGAAGCCAAAGAAGCATCGATGTGGGCTTTGTATAATGACAGATTTTGGAAAGTACTTCTATTTGGTCCTATCTAATTTTACGACGGTGCCTTTTTTGTTTTTTCCATTATGGGAAGAGGTGTAACATGTTTGGCTCGTTTAGTGCGGAACTTGACTCTTTTTTTTTGGACAATAGTGCGGAACTTGACTGAAGATTTGTTTTTGACATACACTAGGACATCAGCTAATAAGTCATTGACCAAAACAAAATGTAGAAGGAAAATTTGCGATTGTATTTGTAATGCACAAAAGGTAAATGGACAAAATAATGTATTATTTTACTTCCAAAAATCTATGACAGACATAACATTATGCTTCTAACACCCTGAACATGTCCAAAATCAATTAAGATTGCATATGATAATATCAAAACTACTGCCATGCCGACCTTTCTATTAGACGTGTTATTAAATAAAGCATTTGCCTTGCAAAAGAGTAATTTATAGACAAGTCAACCACTCATTTGTAATGCTTATTCAATTCAACAATTTGGACCCAGAGTTTGAAACAGTCTGCATAAAATACACAAGACATAACAGAGATTTAGATAATCAGAATACTTTGATCTCATACCCAAAACTATCAGACAGCCGTAGCTTTAATACTGCGACCTCATACCCAAAACTATCAGACAGCCATAGCTTAATTTATTCACCATTCATGCATCCCATAGGGGAACCACTGATGCTGCTGCTGCTGCTGGGCAGTGATCTCTAAACATTTACAAAATGATACCAAAGACAGTCTAAAGTTTTAAGAGAACTCAAACTCATGGCTCTGAACAGACATGGTCGGTTGGATTCAAGATATCAATGCAGAGCGGAGAATAAATCATAAAGATTTTGGATGCAGGCAGCAAATAAAAATAATCATATAAGCAATAATTCCTGTATGGTATTGGTGTCCAGTTCATCAATGATAAATATGAACAGAATCCAAAAAGCGGTAAAAAGGAATAGAATATAACTGTTTGCGAGGGCAGAAGTAAGCATGAAAGTGTATATAAAATCTATTAAGGGATCTAAGTATGGATTAGTGTTTATGGTTCATCCAAGATAACAGTTTTGCATTACCATGGTGAAGCCAGATTATGCTTTCAACAGAATATTGCAAGTCACCTGCTTGGAGATATGCATTATTCTTGGGCACAGATTGAATTTATTGGCTTCAGGTTGAGCATTGATCAAGATGAGAAAATACAGTATCAAGCGTCTCATTTGCACAATCTCCAAATTAAATTCTTGACTTTTGGACGCCCATTTCATATACAAAACTTTACCAAAATTGGCTTGGATTCTTTCAGAGACCTGCACCTGCATCCCACAGCCATAACATGAAAGAGGCTCAGACTTGGAAGCAAAAGTAACCCAAAATGAAACCAGAAGGAAAGCAATTAGCAAAGAGCTATACACACTCTTTCAACCCAAGAAAATCACTCTACCCCAAAGAGCTATACACACTCTTTCACCTTCTCTTAACCGAGAAGATCACTCTACTCCAAGAGCTATACACACTCTTGAAGTGCTCAAGAAGATCACTCTAACCCAAGAGCTATACACACTCTTGAAGCACTCACTCACTTGTGAGGTGTTCTTCTTGATGTTGAAATGTGACCAAGCTCTGATACCACTTGTTAGGAAATTAATCCTCCACCACGCAAGTGCTAACAATAAAGATGAAAAAAGGAAATAAAGAAACCAAGAACACAAAAGATTTAACGAGGTTCGGCCAATTAACTTGCCTACGTCCTCGGAGAGTTTTCTCCTTCACTATGAGAGAATACAAAATACAAGATTACACTACTCAAGTTTATACCCAACTCGAGCCCTTGTATCCAATAGGATCAACCTCCTGAACGATGTTGAATATGTCTTAAATTAGCCTCATGAAGTAGCTTTACTTAGCTTCAAAACCCCCTTTAGCAATCGACTAACAGAAGACTTTACTTCATCAGGTACAACCAGCTCTGATGGCACAGAATCCAAAGCATATAATGTGATAACATTTCATAACATCAGTCAGAAGAAAATTTTTGGTTCCTCCATTCCACACATTTTGATTCACAAACTTGCACGATTGTTTTAAGACACATTTACTGCAAACCTGAAGGTCAATATTAAGACAGAACTATAAATTAATACTCTCTTTAAGTAAATTGATCTGAAATCAAGTCCATACGAGAGGGAAAATTTGGCCTACGTTGTGCTCTTCAATGTCAAAAAATTTACGCAATCTTTTAGCACCAAAAACGCTCTTCCTTGCAAGGAAAGGGCAACCAAAGAGGGCCACCTTTTTCAAGTCAGAGCCCGACAGCCATCTGGAAAACGAAATTTCAAGAGCGTAAACATAGAGATTAAGTAATGATAAAAGACCAATTAAATGCAATTACCATCAAGAAATTACGAAACAACACTTTAAAATGTTGGAGCAACTTGATGAAATCATGAACTCACAAATTTAAATTCCTAAAACTCAAATACATATCTTGTTTTTAAAGCTAGAAATCAGATTGCCTTAAAGCGTTGTACTTGGGGTAGCTGGAATATGAAGAGAGTGCGTGAAACAATCTCTGATCTCCCTTCTCCCAAGTTCTCCACAGTAGACTTCCCGACTCAATTGTCAAGCAGTATCAGATTAGTCTTACTAAAGGTTTGGTCCTGTCTGGTGAAATAAGATAGTCCGTAGAATAGAATATAGTCCTAAATATGCAGTTAAGCGACATAATTTATGGTAGACTCTTGTTCCATGTTGATCTTAACGTACTTTCAGCCAGAAGCAGATTTTGTTAGCTATAAAATTGAATATTAATCATAATCTGTGGAAGTCTAAAGAATTAGCATTAGTTTGGCTGGTAAAAATAGAAGAAAACATAAGGAATAGACATAAACCATTTCCAAGGTATGCAAATAAATACAACATATAGCTTTGTCATCAGGTCCATGTTCTACTCAATGCAAATTTGCACTCAAAGTATAAATAGCTCCTGTGGTAGTGAAGTGTTGCCACCTCAATAAGCCCCAGTGCCACTCCAACTAACGACAATATATAAAAATTGAATACCAGGTTGAAATTTTCAAATAAGAAGTGTTGTGGTGAGAATGATGAATTGTTTAGTAAAAGCGTGAATTTGCTTCAGTTGTTGAAGGCTTGTGCAAGGTTCCTAAAAATCTCAAAGAAGTGCATTCAACCAAATGTAATCACATTCTGTCCCCAATACGTCTCTTCTACCATGAATATAACCATTCCACCGCCAGTAACTTACAAGTTACAAACACAATCAACCTAATCCTCTTATCAACGTCTAGTGGTTTCCCCTACTAGCTAAAAGCAAAGCGAAGTATAAAAATTGCATTGTTTTACCCGGAGAACTCAATGCACACATCTCCTATACAGATTTCTTTTTCAAATCCCATTAACTGATTACATTTGATTGATCTGGTTATGGTTACATGATAAGATATAAAGCTTCAACCAAAAATATTCAAAAACAGAATCCTTTCACTCAAACAGGTAACTGACACATGTGCTTCATTACCAGAAGATATCAGAAAACAGATACTCATACCACGAAATTGAAATATTATAAACATGTAAGCCATCATAGTAGCTTTCTTTCCTTCCCTTTCCCAGAAACCAAGCAAATAACAAAAATAAAACCAACATACCGAAGTAGTAGAACTAACAAAAGTAATGCTGGAAAAGAAAAGAAAACACAAAAATGATTACTTTGCAATCACTTGGTTGTCTTTGGCAAACCTCTCCGTCACAAACTTTAAAAAACTGCGACAATAGTAGCAACGAAAATCCAGCCTACCATCATTCATAACCAAGAAATTGGCATCTTTGAGGTACCCTTCGTCGTACAAATGGCTCACAACTACTTCCATTTCCTGAGACAACTCCTTATACACATTTGAGCTCTCTCTTGTTAATTCTTTCCACTTCCTTTCACAGCAAGCCGCTGCCTTATTTCCGAACATGGCGTATGAGCTGACCTTAGGCTTCGAATTCTGGTTTTCTTGTTCGCTTTGTTTTCGCCATTGGAATTCGATTTCAAGCTCTTTACCTCTTCCTCCAATTCCCTTAAGCTCTTCTTCAATGGGTTTTCTTCCGTTTCAATTTCTCTTTCGGAGTTTTCGGTTTTTGGGGAGAGTTGTACGGCCTCTATGAAGAGAAGGTCCAAAGGCTTTCTTGGTTTGGTTTGACTTTCATTCTGCTGTGAGTTGAAGAATCTTTGGGAGATGGGGAAGAATGAGAAAGGTTTGTTGGTTATTTGGGAAATGAACAGAGGGTTTTGAGGTTTAAGGAGAAAGTGGGAGTGGGAGAGGAGTTTTCTGAAGGGAGACATGGTTGGTGGGTTTAAGGGGTTTTTTTGGGGCCTAGGCCTCTGGGGATTTGAGTGTGGCTTAACTTGGCTTTGGTGGTGTTAAGTGTGACTGCGACGGAGTGGGAACTTGCACTTGGGAAGTTGATGGGGGAGGTGAGAAAATGGAGACCGATATATTAAAGGGACATTATTCCATGTTCGTGATGTAGATTAGCGCTCACCATTTATCCCAGAAATTCATGGGGATGGGATTCGTTGATACGTATTATTATTGGATTGTATTTCTTTTATCTAATAATATCATTAGATTATAAAAATAATTTAATAAATCGTAAAATCTCTCTTTCATTTCTTTCATATTTTATTTTTCCGAGCTATATAAGTCATTTTTAAAAGTCTAATTATATCTGACCCATAAAACGCGATAAAAACCCTGCCTAAACCCGATCGGACAAAAAGTATGGGCTTTCAGATTTGTGCCCAATCCAGCCCTGCTCAGCCCGAAACTTTTCAAATTATGAGATAGGCCCAGCCCCAAGCGGCGTGCTCGACCCGGCCCAATGACAAGGGTTAATGTAGATTATCGTGAACATTTTTTTTTTGAGTTTGTGGTTAATTATGCACATTTTAATTCAATTGTATTAGTGGTGAGAATTACAAATATCGAATATCTACTTCGTTATTTATGAAATCAAATCTAGAATTTTCTATATGACGTGCAATAAGGAATATTATTAGGCTATACAAAAAATGAATAGACATTTTTGTCATAAGTAACTCGACGCATGTATATAAAAAGGGTCGCAATTCTTATATTGATATTATTTAAGTGGCAAAAATCAATTAGTCTAATCATGTATATTGATTATTAATTTCATCTATCTATAATAATTAAATTAACATTGGGGTATTGTGTAACACCCCGAAGATTTGAGAAATGGAAGAATGACCATTTTGCCCTAGGAAGTCAAAAGACTTAACTTTTTGACCAAAAAGTCAAAATGTTAACTTTTCATTAGGGACATCATTTAGATAGCCTGAAAGCACCGTTACGACCATCTTGGCCTCCGGAGTGCATAGGCAGGTAGTACACTAATGTAGTCATTTTAAGTCTAAATAACACAAGGGCATTTAGGTCATTTTGCCACTAAAGGCAATTTGGTAATTTTGTAAGAAAGGTCTAGGGGGTTCTAGAATGGTCTTCACTTCTCTTGTTACTCCCTTATTGCTGACGAAATTGGCTATATATAGGTGTGTGTTGTTGGTTTAGGGACATCAGCGTTGGGCAACCAAAAGTGAGAATAAATAGTGAAAATGGTGAAAATCATGAGAAGAGGCACCAGCAAGGAGGGAAGGAAAAGTAAGAAAATAGAAAGGAAAGTGACGATGATCAGACAAGAAAGCTGGGGAAAATGAAGGGGGAAACACCCAGAAAATAGAGAGGATATGGTAGAATCCATAAAGCCCTTATTTCGGGTATGGGGTTCTAGGCCAGGAAACTCGAAGATTAATGTGGTAATGTTCTCCTAAAGATCCTATGATTCTCATAGATATTGTCTTTGGTTAGTTTAGATGAACTTTGATGCTTGAAACAATGAAAACAAATGTGAAATGGCGAAGAAACAACTGGGTCGCTGTGTAACAGCCTGTCCCAGAGACCGGGATTAGATTAGTGGTTAATTACGGATTAGTGAAGTTAATCGGTGATTAGTTGGACGCTTTCGGACGGACGGTGCCGAAAGACAATTTTGCCCCTTGGAATGGGCAAATGTTGACTTTTTGATCGGACGGTCAAAGAACGTTGACCAATGACCGTGACGTAGTTCGGGACGTCACGAGTTCATAAACAGATGGCACGTCCGATTCTGACATTCAATGAAAAAGTTATGACATTCGGAAATTTGAGGGTAGTTCGGTAATTTCGTTAAAAAAAGGGGGCATTTGTTGACTTTGCTTACGACATGGAATTTTTACATACTTCGAGGACCGTTAGGTAGGTCTCGAGTCCCTGATTCCAACGACAGGCGGCATGTGCCATTTGGAGTTCGGGAAATAGAGTTACGGGTCAGGAATTACGAGGGGCAAAATGGTAATTTGCCATCCAAGGGCATTCTGGCCCTTTCTGTGCCTAGGGATGTGTGCCCAGTGAGAGTGGGACACTTGGCTGCATTTGAAAGGGATGACCACCAGGTTTTGGACACCTGGCAGGGGATGTACGGTGGTAGAAGTGTGTACAAGGTTTGTTCAAAATGGGTATGTCGTGTACACGGTGGGGAAAACAAGGGATGAGAGATTAACCGTGTAGTTGAGCTTCCAAACACCTTCAATTGCCCTTGGATTGTGAAGCAAAATGAGAAAGGAAGAGGAGTGGAACTTAGTGGTGACCACGGCGGCCCACGACGCCGTGTGACGGTGAAGAAATCGGGAAAACTCTCGAATCCCCTGGTTGCTTTTCAAAATCAAGAAATTTGATTTAGGGGTTGAGGTCCAAATTGGTTGATTAAGGAAGGTTTCTAAGGTGGTTAGGGAGCAAGGAAGCCTGGAAGTGAGGACCGCCATGGCTGGTGGCCGGAAATCCCAAACTGGTAAGTTTTCAATTGAAAAATGGCAAGTTACGAATTAGTGGTTGTTGATCGATTTGAGTAATTAGATGATGATCTGGAAGGTTAACTGAGTTCAGAGGTGTTGATACCATATCGACCGACCACCTAAGCACAGGGCCCGCCAAGGACAGGAAGGACACCCACCGATTCTCCGATCGGCCCCCCACCGTGGCCTGCCGATCGGCACTAACCTACAGGCCTGTCATTCGGCACCTGACATGGTACAGACGCTAGCTGGCCGCGACAGTCACCTAACCAACTCTGCCATACCAACTTCCTGACGGAGGCAGGTTGGGACTCCATGACAGGACCCATCCCAATCCCCCCGGGATTACCATGGAATGTGCCCTGCTCCCGTCCAACAAGGGGTGTCGGACAAGGGAAAACCAAGAGCCACTGCCCAAACGGGGCATCCAGAGTGCGCAAGGATCGATGAAGGAGGTGTGCAATGTCCCAGTCTCTGCTGCAATCGCATCCGTAAATCAACCTGAAGGGCATTAAAACCAAAAGCTGTGAGTGGACAAAAACCAATAAGTTTACCAAATACATTTATAAGACATTTATGCCCTCCAATAAAAACGTATGCCTGCCACGAAAACCAGTAACCAAAACGTTTGCTCAACCGAGCCATTAGGGCCTTAGCCCAAAAACCGTTAACCAAAAACCAAGTGTGGGAACTCAGCCCAAAATTGTGGAATACCACCACCATACATATTAAAACCATGTGGGTCACCACCCACGACCATAAATGAACATCAATCCATAAATCCAAAACCATTTAGGGTCCCTGACCCGACATACCATTTCATAACCAATAATCCATTTTTACCACATAACGCATATCCAACCAATAAGCCATTTTATTCATTAATCCATATTTTACCATTACCATCACCAGCATCCCAGATGCTTAGCGTCCCAGACGCTAGACGTCCCTGACGTCATATCTCACGGTTTCATAAGCTACGCGTGCTGCCCGGGGTCTCTCCGGGTCCATATATCTGACATCCCT
Organism: Prinsepia uniflora; assembly: GCA_032719365.1. Classification (NCBI taxonomy): domain Eukaryota; kingdom Viridiplantae; phylum Streptophyta; class Magnoliopsida; order Rosales; family Rosaceae; genus Prinsepia; species Prinsepia uniflora. Next base: position 30,298,130 of record CM064868.1, read on the forward strand.
GATGTCTGACGTCCCTGACGTCAATCATAGCAATCCTACTCCTGAGTCATCATACGGTCCGGCTGCTCCGTATAATGACCCCTCGCAGGCAATGCACCGTGACTTCCCCAGTGTCCCAGACATCTGGAGGAGACCATCATATATCCTTGTATCCAGATGGTATATGGAAAAACAGTTTTATTAAATCCTTTTATCACATCATTACCATTGGGCCCTGCCCGAAATTTCCATAAAACCACATAATTCCATTTAGGGTCCCTGACCCAAAATCACATTTATTATCCAACTGGGCCTCATGCCCGATTTTATGAACCACTGGGCCCACGGCCCGATTTGTAAACCAACTGGGCGCCTGGCCCGATAACATAACTCAAATGGGTCTCAGCCCGATTTCATACCAACTGGGCCCCTGGCCCGATTTCATTAACCAACTGGGCCCCCGGCCCGATTCTCAAATGGACTCCAAGTCCGAAATTTCCAAAACAAGTGGGCCTCAAGCCCGAGTTTATATTTCCAATTTCAAAACCATTTCATTACATTATATCCAAGTCATAAATATGGAAAATCCATGTAAAACCGGAAACCTCGATTTACGTGCAAGCACGTAAATCGCCTCGAAATACGTGAAACCGTACAATTTACCAACAACCAAACCAACATCATACAATCACAATCATAATCCATGTAAAACATTTAAGCATGCATAGAATTTATAAAACCAAAGTCCACTCACAGACCGTTTTAACCGTATGCCTCGATACGCGTGCCACCGGCCCTCCCGGGCCACACCACTATCACCGGGACTCCCAATCCTGTCCAAATCACATTAGAGGGTCACTAACCTCATTATTAACATCCTATCAAAGTCCCGTAATTTTTCCGAATTTTTACTTATTTTTAAACTTAATTTAAAACCTTCGGACATCCCGAACACTATCGAGACGGTGTCCGATCGACACGAAACCAATTCCAAAATGTCCGTTACATCGAATGGATTAAAAGTCATGTTGACCTCACCTCGAGATTCGTGCCCACGCGCCGCCACGCGCCGCCGTGAGTGGCTGCGCGTGAAACTTACGCGCCGTGAACAGTGTCACCGTTCTGACCCGGTTGTCTGATAAACGGGTCACCGTGACCCGCGGCCCAACCCGACTGGTTCTCAGCCATTACTCGATCATTTTCAATTCCGTTTGTTCCTACAAGATCGTCTCATTAATTCCAGTTGATCTGAGGTTTAAAAACTAATAAACAACCTCGTTTCACTACCTGTTCGTGGAGGTGTGCAGACCGGCCACTTGCAACCGTCGTGTCTGCACGATCCCGGCCACCATTCCTTTCGAAAACGATCCCCAGAAGCTCGTCTCACCTTCTAGATCATCATCCTAATCACCAGATCGATCGAAATACGTTAAAACCCAACCTGCCATTTTCACCCGAAAACAGGTTCACGGGTTCGAGGCTTACCTCGCCGCCGTGGCTCCCGCCGTGGCCACCAGCACACCTAGTTTGACTCCAGGAACATCATTCACCTCTCCAAAACGATCAAACACCATCCCACAACGATTTCCAATTTCTGAGTTTCGGACCTCCCCTGTTTTTCCTCTCCGCCGCCAGCCTCGCCGTCTCCCGTCGTCTCCCGTCATCTCCCGTCATCTCTCAAGCCTCACCGTGCAGCTAATCTTTCACACACACCAACACAGAGGAGATTGGTGAGGTAGTTTGGACGTTTGGATGTTTTGGGCCGATTTGGTTCCTCTCGGGTCTGGGGGGTTTGTGGGCTGCGCCGCTGCCCGTGGTGGTTGTTGCCGGCGTCTGGGGGTGGCTGGTGATTACCTGGTGCCGTCTGGTGTGTGAGGCTGGGCTGTGAGGTGATGATGTGCATGATCAAGGAAGGAAACCGTGCTCACGGTTTTGAGGGAGAATGAAAATGGGTGTGTGAGTTGTCTGATCAAATACAAGGGAAGGAAATGAATCAACGGCCCAGATTCAATCTCAGTTTAAAATGAAGGGTGAGGATTCCATGAGAGGAAATGATTACCTACACCAATGGCCAACAAGAACCCCTGATTTAGGGAATGAAGGGGATGATGACATGTGTCATACATCAAGGGTCCAGATGTGTCATACATCAGTCTCGGTTAATCGCGTTTTACGTCCTTGACCATAACTTCGTCGTCGAATCTCCGATTTTGGCATACCGCCTGTCGTTGGATTCGTATCGACGATACCTACGTAACGGTCCTTGGCCCTCGTCCATCGGACCTCCCGATCAAAAAGTCAACATTTGGCCCCTAACATGCCAAATTACCAAAATACCCCTCAACTTCCGAACATCATAACTTTCTCTACGAATGTCGGAATCGAACGTGCCACCTGTCTATGAACTCGTGACGTCCCGAACTACGTCACGGTCATCGGTCAAAGTCCATTTGACCGCCCGAACAAAAAGTCAACATTTTGCCCAAGACTAGGGGCAAAACGGTCATTTCGCACAATTTGTCCGATTCCGCCCTACTAACCACCGTTCAACCTCACTAATCAGGATTAATGACTAATCTAATCCCGGAATTCGGGACGGGTCGTTACACTCCAGCTGGCGCCTCCTCCGGATTTCCAGGGCTTATCAGGCAACTCTCAGCCACAAAGCACCACCTGCTCCCGAAACAGTAGCCCACCTACCGCAGTTATGACCACTATAAATACCTCGAAACCCTTCACAAAGGTAAGACACTCAGACCGATCCAAAGCACTGTATTTACTTGCCCGTCGGCACTCAGATACTAACTTTGGCATCGGAGCCCCCTTTGGCCAGCACCACACCGATGTCTAGTCTTTGCAGGATCCCTGCCGAACAGCAACGCCCCAAGCGAGCCCAAGACACCACACGGCTGGTCCTAGATCCCCCAGCGGGTCTCATCGAGTTGGTCATTTCCGGATCAAACAAGAGGAGGTGAAACCAGGGCCAACGGTGGCCGGAAGAGCAGACACAACAAGGGGGACGGCCGTGAAGTTGATCCCTGCTTTGGAAGGTAGTCTCTGGACCTAAAGTTCAAGGTTTTAAATGATAAATCGATAAGAAAGACTAAGACGAAACTGTAGGATTGATTAGAATTGGAATTGAATCGAAAATAAGGAAATTGTATGGTTGAACCGCCCACGACGGTCGGATTGGACCAGTTCAACTGAACCGGGTTTGACCAAGCTTGAAGATAGTGAATAGTGTCGCGCGTGAAGCCCACGCGCAGCTCCTTTGGGCGGCGCGTGTGGGCGCGTGACACGTCTACTGGGGAAATGTTCAACATGACTTTTAAATTATTTGATGTAACAAACATTTTGGAACTGGTTTCGAGTCAATTGGACATCGTCTCGATAATTTTCGGGATAATCGAAGGTTTTAGGGCTCGTTTAAAAATAATTAAAAATACGGGAAAATTATGGGGCTTTAGTATGAGTATTGTGAAGTAGTTAGTGACCTTAGTACGTGATTTGGACAGGTTCGGGAAAACTGAGGATAGCGGAATTGTAAGGACCTGTCCCGGACATTAGGATTAAGACAGTGATTAGTGACAGATTAGTGAGCTTAATCGGTGGTTAGTTGGTTACGATAGGTCTGTTAGTGTCGAATGACGATTTTGCCCATAGGTTAGGTAAATAGTTGACTTTTAGTTCGGGCGGTCAATTGGGTATTGACCAGTGACCGTAACGTAGTTCGGGACGTCACGAATCCGTAGACAGGTGGCACGCCCGATTCCGACATCCGAGGAGGAAGTTATGATGTTAGGAAGGTTGAGGGCATAACCGTAATTTAGTTAAAATAGGGGGAAAATTTGACTTTTCGTACGATTGGGTTTTTACACGTTGACCTAGGACCGTTAGGTAGATCTTGTCATCCTGAGTTTGATGACAGGCGGTACGTATTCATCGGAGTTAGGGTGAGTAAGATACGGGTCTAAAACGGTGAGGGCATAATCGTAATTTTGGTTCAAAAGAGGGGCAGTTTGGTCTTTTGCACATTGGAAATTGTGCAACCGGATTGGGACAAGTGTACAGGTGAGATTGGGATATTTGTGAGAGGGCTGAGGGGATGGTGACACGTGCAAGGTGTCTAGTGGGTTCTAGGGTGCACGGCTCCAATTATTTGGCTGTGTGTTCGTGTGTGTGTGTTCGAACAAGAGAGAAACAGAGACTAAGAGTTAGGGAGGAATTGGACGAGTGCAGAGTGTTTTTGTGTGTTCAGTGATCAAGTGAGGGACTAGTGATAGAGAGAGAGAGAGAGACAGTGAGTGAGTTGGGAAGACAACTCGTGTGAGGAAGATTGGTGTGTGAAGAGGGTGAGGTTACGGGAAAACCAGAGAGATGCTGAGGGACCTTGGAGGTGGTGTGGCCGTGTGCTGGTCAATCGGGCTCGAGAGGAGGCTAAGACGGCCCTATGGACTTCAGGGAGAGCGGCGGCGAGCACGGTGGTGGACGGCTGCAGGTAATCCCTTTTCCCCGTGAATATGCCCTGTTTTTCAGTGAATTTCAAATCGAAAGTTGTGGACTTAGGGGCTGAGTCGAGGCGTCTACTGAGTCCTGTTAGGTTCAGTAGGTTCCTAGGAGTCGTCTAAGGTGGTTGCCGCGACGGGGGAGTGACTGGGTGGCCGGAGTGTGAAACAGGGGTTCGAACGGGTTTGGTTTCGAGTTAGGGACGACGGGTTAGAGGCTGTGTCGAAGTGTTTGGAGTAGGGTAATAGGTTGCTTAGGATTGGACGGTGAGATTGGTGAAGAAAGGGAGGAAAACGGTGAAGGTTTGGTAGAGAACAGGGTACGCCGATTCAGATCGGTTCACCAGTTGAAGACGACGATGAACAATGACTGTGTGCAGGCGCGTGAGGCCCACGCGCAGCCACTTTGGGCGGTGCGTGGAAGCGCGTGCGGTGGTTTCTGGAGAAAGTGTCAACTACGTTTTTGGTCTATAGGTTGTAACGAGTCTAGTGAATTAAGTTTCGGGTTATTCGGACGTCGTTTGAGGTTAGTTCCGCGAGGTTGAAGGTTTAGGGTTCCGGTTCGTTACGTTTAGGACCCGGGGGTTTTTGGGGAAAATTAGGAGAGTCTTAGTAGACGTGTTAGTAACGTTCTTTGGTGACTTGTGACAGGATCGGGACTTCCCGAGGAAGCTGAGGAACGTACAGGACGTTCGAGACGCGATTGAGGGCTCGGTACTGTGAGTGGACCCCTTCTCTTAACTTGAACATGCATAACTGCTTTTAATTACTTGTTTTATGGTTTTACATGAGATTCCATGATTGTTGAATATGTGGTGTTGGTTTTACATCATTGCACGTTTTTCGAGAAAGTACGTATTTGGCACGTTTTACGAACAAGGCTTGATTTCTGATTATGATGCTATGGTTTTGGGATTTCATATGCTAAATGGTTTTCAATGATTATAAATGGATTTTGGAACATGATTTTTAGGATCAAGGTTTTTCGGTTTTAAAATCGGATTTCGAGAATCGAGATTTAGTTTTAAAGTTGAAAAGTGGAATTCCGGATTTGGGATCGGGGGACGGGGGACGGGCCCCGATTGAGTTTAAAGACTCGGATATATTGATATTTCCCCCGTAGGCCTATTAAGTTTAAAGTCTCGGATATTATTGAGGCCTGGATTGAGTTTAAAGACTCGGGAGTTTAAAAACTCGGATAGGTCCAGCAGGTTTGATCGGATAATGATTGCCTGAGATTTATGCTGTATGATCTGGTTTTATGATGTGTACGACGTGATTTCTATAACTGGTTTAAATTCTGTTTTTATGATGATACTTATGTGATTTATAACTGTTTTCATCTAATCGGTTATGCATGTGTGTTTTCAAAACGGAGAGCTAAAACCCTGGTTTTATTATGAAATGGTTTTCAGAAATTCTTTTCTTATTTATGGTCCACTCACACCTTCTGCTTTAAACTGCCCTCCAGGTCGTGGAGCTAGAGAGGGGTTTCGGCGTCGAGGCAACGTCTGAGGCATAGCGTACTTGAGAGCGACCCCAGAGTATTTTAAGTTTTTCCGTGTGCGTGTACTGTTCATCGGTTTTATTTCTTTTGTATTTGGTACTATGCTCTGTAAAACTTTGACTTCGGGATATTTAAATTTTCTCCTGCGTCTGGCATGTAGTTTGGTGGTTTTTCGTGAGGTTATTTTGGTTTTTGTGTCGGGGTGTCAGACGGGAGCAGGATTTACCTCGGATTTCGGGGTGGAACCGAGGTGGGTCCTGACAATTGGTATCAGAGCATAGGTTTGTCGGGTTTGTCGGTTTGTGCGGTTGTGTTTAGGTTGTTTGACTGTTTCTATGCCTCTTTCTGCGTGCGGTTGACTATGCCTCCGAGACGTAGACCCTCTCCACGACCTGAAGACGAAGCAGCAAGAGGGACGGAGAGTTCTACGATTGAGCGAGCCCAGCGGCTCGGGGCTACTACTTTTGGTGGTGGGGCAGATCCTGAGGAAGCCCAGAGGTGGATCACGAGACTTAAGCGGATTTTCGCAGTGATGCATTGCCCACCAGATGATCGAGTGTTACTAGTTACCTTCTTACTGGACGGTGCGGCGTACGAGTGGTGGTATACCCTCGAGTTATCTTGTTAGGACACCCACACAGTGACCTGGGAGACGTTTCGGGAGAGGTTCCTAGATCAGTATTACCCTCGTTCTTTCTGAGATGCCAAGGAGGCTGAGTTTCTGCAGCTCCAATAGGGGATTTTGAGTGTGGCTAAGTACGAACAGAAGTTTCAGATGTTGTCTTGTTTTGCTCCTGCGTTTGTGGCTACTAAAGCCGAGAAGTGCCGGAGGTTTGAGTTGGGCCTGCGGGGTGAGATTCGAGCCATAGTGACGGCTGGATCGTTTGCTACCCTCTGAGAGTTGTCGGAAGCTGCGGTGAGGGTTGTGGCTAGCTTACCGGTGCGACGCCGGGAGCCACCTTTTTCTGGAGCTTCGAGTCAGAGGGTACCGAAGAGGGGTAACTACAGTGGAGCATCGTCGTCGGGCGATGATCGTTTTGGTAGACCTGGTAGTTTCCAGAGTTCGGGATTACGTGGTTACTGAGCACAGCCGACTCCACAAGCTAGTGCGACGTCTGTTGCGTCTACAGGGAGATCGAGTGGTGGACCTGGTCAGGATGTGTGTTACTACTGTGGGGAGCGAGGTCATTTCCGACGTGAGTGTCCACTGTTACCACGGGAAGGTGGTGTAGGTCGAGGATCGGCGGAGCCCGGACGAAGTACGGCGTCAGTGACAGGGACAGCCGGCACCAGAGGAGTTGGAGGTACCACGAGTGGTGTGGGAGGACGTGGTGGATCGTCAGGACCCCAGGCCCGAGTGTTTTCGATGACTCAGCAGGAGGTTCAGTCGGCACCAGGTGCGGGGACAGATACTTTTACTATCCTTGGTTGTGTTGTACACCGTTTTGTTGGATTTCGGGATAGAGTCTAAGACTTTTCTCTTAGGTGACCTGGAGTGACGAAGTTGAGGAGTTCAGTGAGTTCCGTTGAAGGATGACGGAAGAAACGGGAAAGGAGTGACTATAACTGATCAATATGAAGTTATTGAAGGAAGAGAACCCACAATCTAGGATTTGCCTTGAAGATTTTGTAGATTTATTCCTACAAGTGGTCGAAGTAGCAGCCGAGGGAGTGAGCGAGTAGGTAGGATTTCCTGTTTGGACTAGCTTGTTCTGGGTTAGGATTTGAGTTGGGTTGTGGAAGGTGAGGTTGTAGTACGTGAGGATGTACTCTATGAATTCTATTGGGTACTCTATATGAGGTATTTTAAAATACCTTTGTTTTCTGTTCATAGAGTTTCCCTTGCGTACATCTTGAAGTTCTAGTCGTACTAAAAGAGGGTCAGGAGTGGTGAACTGGTAGTTGGGGGTGTTGTGAAATACCCAAGGTAGAGATGATAGATCGGAAACCCAGGAGTAGTTGTTGTTGCACCATTGTGGATCACTGGGTAGGAGACCCAGGTGTTGGGAACGAGCTGTGGAATTTCGGGGACGAAATTATTTTAAGGAGGGTAGGTTGTAAGGACCCGTCCCGGACATTAGGATTAAGACAGTGATTAGTGATAGATTAGTGAGCTTAATCGGTGGTTAGTTGGTTACGATAGGTCTGTTAGCATCGAATGACGATTTTGCCCATAGGTTGGGTAAATAGTTGACTTTTAGTTCACGCGGTCAATTGGGTATTGACCGGTGACCGTGACGTAGTTCGGGACGTCACGAATCCGTAGACAGGTGGCACGTCCGATTCCGACATCCGAGGAGAAAGTTATGATGTCCGGAAGGTTGAGGGCATAACCGTAATTTGGTTAAAATAGGGGAAAAGTTGACTTTTCGTACGATTGGGTTTTTACACGTTGACCTAGGACCGTTAGGTAGATCTTGTCGTCCTAAGTTCGATGACAAGCGGTACTTATTCATCAGAGTTAGGGTGAGTAAGATACATGTCTAAAACGGTAAGGGCATAATCGTAATTTTGGTTCAAAATAGGGGCAATTTGGTCTTTTGCACATTGGGAATTGTGCAATCGGATTGGGACAAGTGTACAGGTGAGATTGGGATATTTGTGAGAGGGTTGAGGGGATGGTGACACGTGCAAGGTGTCTAGTGGGTTCTAAGGTGCACGGCTCCAATTATTTGGCTGTGTATCGCGTGTGTGTTCGAACAAGAGAGAAACAGAGACTGAGAGTTAGGGAGGAATTGGACGAGCGCAGAGTATGTTTGTGTGTTCAGTGATCAAGTGAGGGACTAGTGATCGAGAGAGAGACAGTGAGTGAGTTGGGAAGGAAACTCATGTGAGGAAGATTGGTGTGTGAAAAGGGTGAGGTTACGGGAAAAACAGAGAGATGCTGAGGGACCTTGGAGATGGTGTGGTCGTGTGATGATCGATTGGGCTCGAGAGGAGGCTAAGACGGCCCTATGGACTTCAGGGAGAGCGGCGGCGAGCACGGTGGTGGACGGCTGCAGGTAATCCACTTTCCCCGTGAATATGCCCTATTTTTCAGTGAATTTCAAATCGAAAGTCGTGGACTTATGGGCTGAGTCGAGGCGTCTGGTGAGTCCTGTTAGGTTCAGTAGGTTCCTAGGAGTCATCTAAGGTGGTTGCCGCGACGGGGGAGTGACTGGGTGGCCGGAGTGTGAAACAGGGGTTCGAACGGGTTTGGTTTCGAGTTAGGGACGACAAGTTAGAGGCTGTGTCGAAGTGTTTGGAGTAGGGGAATAGGTTGCTTAGGATTGGACGGTGAGATTGGTGAAGAAAGGGAGGAAAATGGTGAAGGTTTGGCAGAGAACCGGGTACGCCGGTTCAGATCGGTTCACCCGTTGAAGACGACGATGAACAGTGACTCTGTGCAGGCGCGTGAGGCCCACGCGCAGCCACTTTGGGCGGTGCGTGGAGGCGCGTGCGGTGGTTTCTGGGGAAAGTTTCAACTACGTTTTTGGTCTAGATTTTGTAACGAGTCTAGTGAATTAAGTTTCGGGTTATTCGGACGTCGTTTGAGGTTAGTTCCGCGAGGTTGAAGGTTTAGGGTTCCGGTTCGTTACGTTTAGGACCCGGGGATTTTTGGGGAAAACTAGGAGAGTCTTATTAGACGTGTTAGTAACGTTCTTTGTTGACTTGTGACTATGCTCTGTAACGTTCTTTTGTATTTGTTACTATGCTCTGTAAAACTTTGACTTCGGGATGTTTAAATTTTCTCCTGCGTCTGGCATGTAGTTTGATGGTTTTTCGTGAGGTTACTTTGGTTTTTGTGTCGGGGTGTCAGACGGGAGCAGGATTTACCTCGGATTTCGGGATGGAACCGAGGTGGGTCCTGACAGGAATGGCCGGGAACGGCGTAAGTGCGCACGTATCGAGGAGACGTCGAAACGGTCTGTGAGTGGACTTTGCTTTCGAACTTATGATGCATGCATATATGTTTTTATATTTTTTCTATACGTGATTCTATGATTTGATTTAAGATCTTGATGATTTACGATTTGGCACAATTTTCGAGATATTTATAGAATTGCACTTTTTGCGAGGTTTCGGTCTATCTTGTGATTTGATCATGGTTTTAATGATTTGATTTTGGGATTTGAAATATGATTTGATTTCAATGATTTGAAATGAATTTTGGAAAAGTGATTTCGGGCTTGGAGCCCTGTTCATGAGATTGCGGTTTTGGAACTGGATTTCGGAAATGATATTTCGGATTTGGTTTTGAGACTCGGAAAGGAAATCTGGATTTGGGTTCGGGATGATGGTTCCGGATGCTAACTTACGAAATCATTGTTGCGAATTCGGATAAGGATTTTCTATGGATTTCACTGTTGAATGAAAAAAAAAATTGGGTTTAAAGACCCGGAAAAAGAGAAAAACCCGCTGGATCTGGTTTTGAGTTTAAAGACTCGGGCGCACTTGAGATCCAGCAACTCGCATGATTGATGTTTTTCACTGGTTTTTCAATGTTTTGGGCAGTGGTCCAGATGAATTGGATTTGATGAGTTTGGGACTGAGTTCCCGTATTTGAGATTGCTTTATGATTTGAGGCTGAGGCCTGGATTTGAATAACGAATTTGATTCGGGTTTCCGATAATGGTTTTCATTAATGCTTTTTGGATGTGAAATAGTTTTAATGAAATTGATAACGCCCAAACTACGCATTAAATTAAACACGTAATTCAGGTGTTATGCAATTTAAACCCTTTTTGTGTAGTTGTAGTATTGGTAAATAGGGATCGTTCTTAACCAGGGAAATTAGGGAACATTAATAATGTGTTAGTGAGAAAGAATAATGAATAATCAAAGAATAATGAATTAAGGAATGAAATAATTAAATAATTAAATAATTAAATAATTAAATAATTAAATAATTAAGTAATTAAATAATTAAATAATAAAGAATTAAAGAATAAATGAATTAAAGAATAAAGAAAAAAAGAATTAATGAATAAGAGAATTAATGAATTAATGAAATAAAGAATAAAAGAATTAAAGAATAAAGAATTAAATAATAAAAGAATAAAGAATTAGATGGGGGGTTTGAAAGATTATAATCATATAATAAAGAAAGTAAGTAAAAATAATTTAGAACTTAATTCTACTTCTACTTTAACTTTTGTGCAAGTGAGGTTTCTTCAAACACATATTTTTATCAACACTCTAACATCATGCTCATATTGAACCAATCACGAAATCCTACCTTAATCATCTCAAACACATGCATACGTTTTTCAATATTACAAATGCACCGAACAACGGTAATAAACACTTATAATACGCTTCACCTTATGTTATTGATTTCAATGTGTGTCAAACATTTAAATCTCTTCAACCCTATTCTAAGTGCACCGAACAGCGGTCATAAACACTTAGCGTTAAATTGAAGGTTAAGCACTAAAACATATGAAGTAGATGAAATTCAAAAAGTAAAACATATAGAAATTGTATTCACATTTACAAATGTTAGAAAGAAAATACCAACACATATATTGAATTATAAGTAAACCGGAATAATAACAATAATTTATGTAAAGGGAAGAAAGTTACACTTTCGAAATCCAAGAACAGCTTGTGATTCCGAAAGTGGATGGAAACAATGGAATGTTATTAATGAGGAACACCGAACATCGGCTAGAATCTTATGAAGATGGAGGATAAAACATAAGAATGCGGACTTAAATTCTAGAATTATTTTGGAAATACTTGGCCTAGGTATTTCTTAAGGAAAACATAAAAATGTATTTAAGAGATCTCAAAGAAAAATCACAAGAACAAAGTAAAGAAGAAATGAAATTAAGAAATAACATAAATTATAACATAAATTAAGAACAAGAATTAAAAGAAAGCTAATTAAATAAAAAATTTACAAGAATTAAAATGGTCCCCAAAAATAAAGAATAAATCACTTGAAGGTTCACTAGTCACTTACGCAAATTGATAAGTGAAAAACTGCAGTAATGTGAGTGAGACTCCCTCGATAGGAGTCGAACGAGGCTTTTCAAAGGGGAGCGAAACAGAGTGGATAGAGAAAATGATCTAAAGGAGAGAAGAACTAGAGAAAAACTACAAAAAGAGAACTAAAATGGGAGAAAATGGGGGCCCTTATTACATGAATTGAACCCCTATTTATAGGAGGGGAAAAGCTACTAAAAAAAATAAAATTAAGTAAATAAAAATCACAATAATAAATAAAAAATGAAATGATGAATAATGATGAGTTTTGATGAAATTAGGTTTGATTTTGGGGAAAATAAGCTTGAAAATCAGCAAGCTACAGCAGAAATGATGGGCAGTTGGGCTGTAGCAGTGTACGGGCTGAAGAGGAAGTGGGTGGCTGTGCAATGGGCTGATCCGGGTTAGGTGGCTGGCTCAGTGGCAGGTGGGCTCTAGCGAGCAGGTGGACTGTGCGCGGGCTTGGGTTGGTGATTGCTGCTGCGGGCCGAGCGGGTTGGGTTGGTAGATCATGCGACGTGTGAAATGACCCGTCTCGGAAATTAGGGTTAAGATAGTGCTTAAGATGAGATTAGTAAGTTTAATCGGTGGTTAGTTGGTCCCGATAGGGTCGTTGAGGTAGAATGACGATTTTGCCCCTAGTTCGGGCAAATTGTTGACTTTTAGTTCGGGCAGTCAATTGGACTTTGACCGATGCCTGTGACATAGTTCGGGACGTCACGAATCCGTAGACAGGTGGCACGCCCGATTCCGACATCCGAGGAGGAAGATATGATGTTCGGAAGGTTGAGGGCATTTTCGTAATTTGGATAAAATAAGGGGAAAGTTGACTTTTCGTACGTCTGGGTTTTTACACGTTGACCTAGGACAGTTAGGTATATCTCGTCGTCCTGAGTTCCACGACAGGCGCCACGTGTCCATCGGAGTTAAGATGAGTGAGTTACGGGTCTAGAAAGGTAGTGGCACAATCGTAATTTTGGTTCAAAAGAAAGGCATTTTGGTCTTTTGGTTTTTTGGGCATTGTGCCACCAGATCAGGACAAGTGTACAGTGAGATGGGGATATTTTTGGAAAGGGACCATGGGATTGGTGACACATGCAGTGTGTGTAGTGGGTTCTAGGCCGTGCACGGTGTGTGTTTAATTTGTGCCCGTGTGTGTGTGTTCGAACAAGAGAAACAGAGGGTGAGTTTGAGAGAAAATCGATCAAGTGAAGGGAGTGTTTGTGTGTTCTGGTGAGTAGATGAGAGACTGGAGATCGAGTGAGAGACAGTGAGTGAGTGGTGAGGGCAATTCGTGTGAGAAATCTTGTGAGTGTGAGGGGTTGAGTTTCCGGGAAACAGAGAAGGTGTTGGGTGGTGGTGCTGCTGTGTGGTACTCCCATCATCAAATTGGACCCGTGGTGGTGTTATGAGGATTGAGAAGAGTCGACTAGCCCCAGTGGAGCTCACGGCGGCGACCAGAGCACAGGTAATTCCTCGTTTCTGTTCAAATACTCTGTTTTTCCGTTTTGCTTCAAACCATTATTCGTGGGTTTTAGGTGTGAGTCGACGGTTTTGGTGAGTTGGGTGAGACTTAGGAAGGTCCTAGGATTGGTTTAAGGTCGACACCGTGACGGGGGAAGACCTGGTTGGCCGGAAGGGAAAACAGGGGACAGGTTCGGGTTTTTGTTCGAGCTTGAGTCGACGACTTAGAGGCTGTGTCGAGGTGTTTGAGTGAGGGGACTGGATTGCTGAGGATTGGACGATGAAGATGGTGAAGAAAGGAGTCGAATTGGTGGACGGACGGCAAAGAACCGGGTGCGCCGGTTCAGATCGGTTCGCCCAAGGTAGACGACGGTGAACAGTACCCTGTGTGCAGGCGCGTGAGGCCCACGCGCAACCACTTTGGGCGGCACGTGGAGGCGCGTGCGGCTGCGGTTGGAAAAATGGTCAACATGGTTTTTGGTCTAGATGTTGTGACGAGTCCATTAGAATTGGTTTCGGGTTGTTCGGACGTCGTTTGAGGTTAGTTCCGCGAGGTTGAAGGCTTAGGGTTCCGGTTCGTTACGTTTAGGACCCGGGGTTTTTTGGGGAAAATTAGGTGGACCTTCGTAGACGTGTTAGTAACGTTCTTGGGTGCTTGTTGACAGGATCGGGACTTTCCGAGGAAGCTGAAGAACGTACGGGACGTTCGGGACGCGATTGAGGGCTTGGTACTGTGAGTGGACCCCTTCTCTAAACATAAGCATGCATAACTATTTTCTATAATTGTTTTATGGTTTTACATGAGCTTCCATGATTATGTGATGTTGGTTTTACAGAATTGCACGTTTTCGAGAAATAACGTATTTGGCACGTTTTACGATAAAATGTTGATTTTTGATTATAATGTTATAAGCTTCGGGATTTCAAATGATAAATGATTTCTAATGGTTATAAAGGGATTTTGGAACATGAGTTGTTAATCAAGGTTTTCGGTTTTAGAAGCGAGATATGATTTTAAAGTTAGAAAGTGGAATTCCGGATTTGGGTTCGGAATGACGGTTCTGAACTCCGGAAGGGCATCAGACCGGTGATTTCGGATTCGGGTTTGGATATGGATTTCGAAATGGTTTTCAAACGGTTTGATTGGATTTGCTGGATCTGGTTATTGGGTTTAAAGACCCGAATTATATTGGACGGGGGACAGGCCCGGATTGAGTTTAAAGACTCGGATATATTGATATTTCCCCCGTAGGCCTGTTGAGTTTAAAGACTCGGATATTATTGAGGCCTGAATTGAGTTTAAAGACTCGGGAGTTTAAAGACTCGGATAGGTCCAGCAGGTTTGATCGGATACTGATTTGGTTGGCCTTTATGTTTATGACATGGTTTTATGACGTTTATGACGTAATTTCTATAACTGTTTTTACAATGATTCTGTAACTGTTTTAATGACGATGATTACGTGATTTATAACTGTTTTCATCTAATGGGTTATGCATGTGTGTTTTCAAAACGGAGGGCTAAAACCCTGGTTTTATTATGAAATGGTTTTCGGAATTTCTTTTATTATTTATGGTCCACTCACACCTTCTGTTTTAAATTGCCCTCCAGGTCGTGGAGCTGGTGCGGGGTTTCAGCGTCGAGGCAGCGTCGGAGGCATAGAATTTACGAGAACGATCCCGGAGTGTTTTAATGTTTCCGTGTGCATGTACTGGTTATCGGTTTCCTTCCTTTTGTATTTAGAACTATGCTCTGTAAAACTTTGACTTCGGGATATTTTATATAGTTTCTCCTGCGTCTGACTGTGTTACTTTAGTAGTTTACGTTGGTGTTGCGTCGAGGTGTCAGACGGGAGCAGGGCTTACCTCGGTTTTCGGGGTGAAACCGGGGTGGGTCCTGACAACGTGGGCTTACGTGGAACAGACAGTGGTTCGCGCGGGTCACAGCTGGGGGGCGGATCGCAACTCATGGGCTGGCAGCGCGGATTGGAGAAGCAGGAGACTAGGCGACACGGGGTGGGCTTGCGCTGCGCATGGACTTGGGCCTACGACTGTGCCGAGCGTTTTGGTTTGAATCAATTAAATTGGGTTGCACAAAAGAAAAAATGGGCTGGATTAATAAGAATGGGATGGATTAATAAGAATGGGTTGGATTAAAATGATTTTGGGCTTTGCAAAATAAAAATTAATTAATTTATAACTTAATTAGTATTGTTCACCGAATTTCGTTCATAATTTCTTCGTTATAATTCCGATCGGGACGATTCTTTAGCCAAAATACTCCAAATTACAAGCTTTATTTATTTAAGAAAAAATAACACAAAATAAATTATTTTATCTTATTATTTATTATTTTAATATTAAAAGTCAAGTATAAAGGGTATAAAATAATATAAAATAATGCTTATTTGAGGACCTATCATAAATGAGTTTTATATGCATGCATTGGCTTTTAAAATGAAGGGTATAACTGTAATTTTGTTTTCTGATAACTATTTCCTGAAACTACTCTTATTTCTGTCCACTCATAGTCTTTTTGTGTTTTTTGATACCCTCCAGGTTGTTACGGTGCGGGTTGTTGGTCGAGAGAGACGGAGACATCACACTCGCGATCCACAGTAGAGTCTGCGCGCCGACGGTCGGTTTGAGAATCCCTTATCCGACTTACGTGTCACATGGAGGTTAGACGTCGGTTTAGCCTTCGTGTCATGCGTAAGTTAGACGGGAGCAGGATTCAGCCCTTAATCCTGGGGGATTGGGGGTGGGTCCTGACAATTGGTATCAGAGCGAGGTTTCGTGACTTCTGATCGAGGTTTGGTTCCCAGAGTCGTTGGTTCATCGACTTGGGTAGTGTGATGCTACTATGGATGTGATGTCTTGATGCGGAACAGCCCGTTAGCAACCTGTATGCGATAGCGATAGTCCGTTCGTTGTGGTTAGTTAGCAGCGATTGTTAGTGACAAAACGATAGTCGCCTGATACGCAGTACGAGGTATGATGTATGTCGGCTTAGGGCTGGAACGGTTAGTGTGTTGGCGCTGGTTATGCTTGATGATTGGACCATAGGGTCGGAGATACGCTAGTAGGATTAACCGGGATGGTAGCCGGTGAGCCACGGATGAGTAGGTTGGTCGGCCTGTGGGGCCTGAGAGTAGCCCGTTGAGCTAGTGGGACACGTGGACCAAGGAGGCTGGCTGATGGTGGCCGGTTGGGCCGGATGATGTTTGGATGATGACAGTACGGACTTGTGACCAAGATTCTTCAAGCTTGGACTTGTACAACTACGAGTAGCCGGATGCCTTGAGTGGCAAGGTTTAGGAACTATTTTGAGATTCGAGGGATTTTCCCCCCTTGTGATGGATACTGGTTGACGATGGTGAGTAGAGTTACGATGAGGAATGGTCTTAGTTGGGCGTGACAACTTGAGTGGTAAGGTTGTGGTGAACCAATGGCAGTTGCAGTTTTGGATAACCCAGACGACGAGGATGGTTTGAGAAACCCCGTGGGAGGACTAGGGCTAGATTGTGAGTTCCTTGGAGAGGAACCCAAAGGAAGTGCATAGTGTCGGATACCTGAGTTGGTGGTTGTGGCTTAGGCCGACTTACGACCGGATTGGGATGGTGCTGCTAGGCATAACCGAGGTAGGGAATAGTTGATGGACGACTCTGGATGAGTCCAATGTTGGGTACTCAGAGTATTGGACTCTGAGGAAGATTAGTTTTCCCAGACCTGAGCGAAGGTTAAGGGTTCGGCTCAATAGGAGCAGAGGATCGGGACTGACGTACTGAGACCGTTAATCGAGCTGGAAGATTTGATGACCATTGGTAGGTCATGTAGCAGGACCAATGGTCAGGATGTCGTTGGTTGATCAGAGTAGCGCAGCGGAAGCGCGGTGGACCTAGGCTTCGTGTTAGATCGGGCTAGGTTTGAATGGTCGGGGTTGACTGCTCGTGAGGTTGGTACTAGTAGACTTTCCCCTGACATGTTGGTATATGTCGGCCGGTGCCGAGGATGACACTAAGTGAGTGGCGACTTCGATGGTGGTAATTGGGGAGCTCGAGGTCAGTGATTAAGGATTGAGGATGCTGAGAGTTGGTGACTCGTATCCTATAAGGGGCTTGGAGTGGAACCTCGGGAAGGATATGATGCAATCATCAGAAGAAGTGATGATTGATACCCTTTTTTGGATGTGCATACACGGTGTTAACCGACATGTGAGTTGGTTGGTGAGTTGGTTTGGGTACAGACACGCGGTCATGATCCGTAGAAGTTGAGGATCGCATAAGGATAGTGGAGTTGACGTTTGGACGGTTTTTCCAAATGTGGTATTCAAGTTGCGGATTGCGTTTCATGGTTGGGAAAAGGTGGACATACTTCCAACCTGGATGGAATCTCGGAATCGGGAGGTGATGACATACTGTGGTAGGTTCTGCGTCGAAAATTAGGTTGTGTGGTGGATACTATAGAGTTGAGTTGGGAAACTCGTGGTTGAAATGCCAGGATTTGTAAACCCCCCTTTAAGTGTGGACACTTGTGTTGTGTTCAGGAGTAGAAAAGTACTTGGTGACGCCGAGTGTAGCGAGTGTTAGGAGATAGTGTTAAGATGTTCCGTTGAAGGATGACGGAAGGAAATGGAAAATGAATGACTATAAGTGATCGATATGAGGTTATTGAAGAGAACCCACAATCTAGACGTGCGGTATAGAAGATCGATTGGATTTGATGCAGTGGTCCGAAACTTAGGCAACAGGATCCACTTAGGATTGAACAGATCAGGACTGGAGTGTTTTTGACTCAAGATTGAATAGGTGGATCAGAAGGATAGGATGACAAGACAGAGGTTGGATGTTCGACATACAGATGAGGAGAGTGCTCTGTCTTGTAGGAGTGGTGCAGGACGTATGTGGTATGTGGTTGCATACGTATGGATCTTGGACTTGGATCTAGTGCGGGGTCTGCCCTATGTACGTGGTTGAAATTGTGAATGGATTGCATATTGGTCGGGAGACCCAGGAGATCGGGAGATTTGGAAGGGATTTGAGTTGGACGTTCCCGGAAGACAGGTAGTTCAGTCCAGAGGTTGGAGTGACCAATGGGCTTCAAAGTGAAGTGTATCTGATTTGTGATGACCCTGGTACGATTTGGACGATCTTCCGATGAACTAAAAAGTTGGTTGAGTAAGATGAGGTGACAGTTTGGGCACTGTTAGGATATTTTGGCTTGACAGATGATGGACACTGGGTAAGAGACCCAGGTGTGAGATTAGTTGGATTCCGCTAGTTGTTTACGGAAGTAGGAGATTCGGAATTTCAAGGACGAAATTCTTTAAGGGGGGTAGATTGTAACAGCCCGTCCCAGAGACTGGGATTAGATTAGTGGTTAATGATGGATTAGTGAAGTTAATCAGTGATTAGTTAGACGCTTTCGCACGGACGGTGTCGAAAGACGATTTTACCCCCTAGAATGGGTAAATGTTGACTTTTTGATCGAACGGTCAAAAGGACGTTGACCGATGACCGTGACGTAGTTCGGGACGTCATGAGTTCATAGACAGGTGGCACGTCTGATTCCGACATTCGATGGAAAAGTTATGACATTCGGAAATTTGAAGGTAGTTCGGTAATTTCGTTAAAAAAAGGGGGCCATTTTTTGACTTTGCTTATGACATGGAATTTTCACGTACTTTGAGGACCGTTAGGCAGGTTTCGAGTCCCTGATTCCAATGACAGGCGGCATGTGCCATTTGGAGTTCAGGAAATAGAGTTACAGGTTAGGAATTACGAGGGGCAAAATGGTAATTTGCCATCCAAGGGCATTCTGGTCCTTTCCGTGCCTAGGGATGTGTACCCAGTAAGAGTGGGACACTTGGCTGCATTTGAAAGGGATGACCACCAGGTTTTGGACACCTGGTAGGGGCTGGACGGTGGTAGAAGCGTGTACAACCGCCTTAAGGTTTGTTCAAAAAGGGTATGTCGTGTACACGGTGGGGAAAACAAGGGATGAGAGATTGACCGTGTAGTTGAGCTTCCAAACACCTTCAATTGCCCTTGGATTGTGAATCAAAATGAGAAAGGAAGAGGAGTGGAACTTAGTGGTGACCACGGCGGCCCACGACGGCGTGTGACGGTGAAGAAATCGGGAAAACCCGCGAATCCCCTGGTTGCTTTTCAAAATCAAGAAATTTGATTTAAGGGTTGAGGTCCAAATTGGTTGATTAAGGAAGGTTTCTGAGGTGGTTAGGGAGCAAGGAAGCTTGGAAGTGAGGGTCGCCATGGCCGGTGGCCGGAAAACCCAAATTGGTAAGTTTTCAATTGAAAAATGGCAAGTTACGAATTAGTGGTTGTTGATCGATTTGAGTAATTGGATGATGATCTGGAAGGTTAACTGAGTTCAGAGGAGGTGAAACCAGGGCCAACGGTGGCCAGAAGAGCAGACACAACAAGGGGGACGGTCGTGAAGTTGATCCCTGCTTTAGAAGGTAGTCTCTGGACCTAAAGTTCAAGGTTTTAAATGATAAATCGATAAGAAAGACTAAGTTGAAATTGTAGGATTGATTAGAATTGGAATTGAATCGAAAATAAGGAAATTGTATGGTTGAACCGCCCACGACGGTCGGATTGGACCGGTTTAACTGAACTGGGTTTGACCAAGCTTGAAGATAGTGAACAGTGTCGCGCGTGAAGCCCACGCGCAGCTCCTTTGGGCGGCGCGTGTGGCCGCGTGACACGTCTACTGGGGAAGTGTTCAACATGACTTTTAAATTATTTGATGTAACGAACATTTTGGCGCTAGTTTCGAGTCAATCGGACATCGTCTCGATAGTTTTCGGGATGATTGAAGGTTTTTGGGCTCGTTTAAAAATAGTTAAAAATACGGAAAAAAATATGGGGCTTTAGTATGAGTATTATGAAGTAGTTAGTGACCTTAGTATGAGATTTGGACAGGTTCAGGAAAACCGAGGATAGCGGAATGGCCGGGAACGGCGTAAGTGCGCCGACGTCGAAACGGTCTGTGAGTGGACTTTTCTTTCGAACTTATGATGCATGCATATATATTTTTATATGTTTTCTATACGTGATTCTATGATTTGATTTATGATCTTGATGATTTACGATTTGGCACAATTTTCGAGATATTTATAGAATTGCACGTTTTACGAGGTTTCGGTCTATCTTGTGATTTGATCATGGTTTTAATGATTTGATTTTGGGATTTGAAATATGATTTGAAATGGATTTTGGAAAAGTGATTTCGGGCTTGGAGTCCTGTTCATGAGATTGCGGTTTTGGAACTGGATTTCGGAAATGATATTTCGGATTTGGTTTTGACACTCGGAAAGGAAATCTGGATTTGGTTTCATGATGATGGTTCTGGATGCTAGCTTACATAATCATTGTTGCGAATTCGGATAAGGATTTTCTATGGTTTTCACTGTTAAATGAAAAATGGTTTTGGGTTTAAAGACCCGGAAAAAGAGAAAAACCCGTTGGATCTGGTTTTGAGTTTAAAGACTCGGATTGATTGACGAGGGAGAGGGTCCTGGATTGATATGTTTTGAGTTTAAAGACTCGGTATATGTTTTGAGTTTAAAGACTCGGTGATTGTGATACCCCCCGAGGCCTGTGATTGTGTTTTGAGTTTAAAGACTCGTTGATATCCCGGGAAGGCCTGGTTATTGCGCATGGTTTTCAGTTTAAAGACTCGGGCGCACTTGAGATCCAGCAACTCGCATGATTGATGTTTTTTACTGGTTTTCCGATGTTTCGGGCAGTGGCCCAGATGAATTCGATTTGATGAGTTTGGGACTGAGTTCCCATATTTGAGATTGCTTTATGATTTGAGGCTGAGGTCTGGATTTGAATAACGAATTTGATTCGGGGTTTCCGATAATGGTTTTCATTAATGCTTTTTGGATGTGAAATGCTTTTAATGAAATGAGTTTTATATGCATGCATTGGTTTTTAAAATGGAGGGTACAACTGTAATTGTGTTTTCTGATAACTGTTTCCTGAAACTACTCTTATTTCTGTCCACTCACATTCTTTTTGTGTTTTTCGATACCCTCTAGGTTGTTGCGGTGCGGGCTGTTGGTCGAGAGAGACGGAGACATCACACTCGCGATCCACAGTAGAGTCTGCGAGCCGACGGTTGGTTCGAGAATCTCTTATCCGACTTACGTGTCACATGGAGGTTGGACGTCGATTTAGCCTTCGTGTCATGCGTAAGTTAGACGGGAGCAGGATTCAACCCTTAATCCCAGGGGATTGGGGGTAGGTCCTGACACGCTGTTATGGGACGGGTGACTCGGAAACCAAAAAAAGGGTCTGGAAGACGACCTTGTCACCGACTTGCGACCACCTCATGCAGAGACTAGTGATGGCGCGTGGGGCGTGCCCGGTGTCATTTTGAAATGGTTTCAACACAAAAAATGTTTACAATTTTATTCTGAATCTAATGATATTGAGTGTGAATCAATTGGACCTCATTTTCATTTATTGTCATTTTTGTATAATATGTTTAAAATGTTAGATATGTTAATATGATAAATATGTTGTATTTAGATATTCCAATCCTAATAAATATTGTTTAGCAAGGAATATGGTTAACAATAATCCTTTAAAACTATATTATTTATATAGTGGATTTACAAGGGATTGCTAGTTGATTATTGTGTTACAATGAATAAATTATAAATGGTTTATGAGTGTTATATTTATTTGATTAGGATATATTTATGGTTTTGTAATGGTCTGGATCTCGAGAAAACGTAAATTTGAGAAAATTGGAGTAAAAATATTATTTTACCCTTGAAAAAGTCAAAATGTTGTCCTTTTGCTACAGATCTTTTGAGAATTCTAAAAGACTGTTGTGAAGGTCTCGCGACTCTGAGTTCGTAGACAGGTGGTATGTCAAAATCAGAGATTGGATAAAGAAATTATGGGTAAACAATAATGAAGGGTAAAATAGTAATTTTGCCAATAAGGGCATTTTAGTAATTTTGCATAAGGACCTATTGGATTGTGATAAGTGTCAAGATCCAAAGAAGTCTGGAAACTTGTCCCTTTACTTAAGTCTTGTGTGTGTGCTGCTGGTAGGGGTTCAGTGTGCATAGGCCGAAATCATGGAAACACTATAAACTTGCCAAACTGTGAAAGGAGAAAGATCAGAGAGTGAGAGTGATGAAGGAGAGAACCAAAGAAAGGAAGGGCTGGAGGAGATGAGTAAAGAAACTGGGGAAAAATACGAGCACTGTCCAGACCCGAGAACCCACAAGGAAACCTGTGAGGGTTCCAAGTGCGGTCGTGAAGGACCAGATGGGTTCCAAAACGTGTAATTCGAAACTGAGGGGCTCAGAAGGATTGGTGAGTCTGTGGGATCGTTCTGAGTTCAAGATGATCGAGGTTTGGTCCCTAGATCTTCATGGGCAGAGACAACATCAATTGTTCGAATTGAAATGAACTCTCCCATCTGTTTGTGTTCGGCTCTTATTGGATTTGAAGAAGGGATGGTGTCGTGAATAATTTTCAATTCAAGAATCTAATTAACATGAAGATGTCGATTGCAATCTATAAACTACAAAAGCTAAATTTATTGATCGAGAAACCATTGCGGTAGTGGAGGGCACACTTCCATGGATAAATGTCTGTATGACGAGGGCATTTTTTATTCTTGGGTTTATTTGATGTCTTATTTTCTTTTATGTATTCATTATATTGATTAATGAAAATGGGCTTCTTCTTTAGAGTGTGACTTTCCATTCTATTCTAGATTGATAATGTACAAATCCCTTGTTCATATGATTTTATAAATGTCTATGATCTATCAAATTTTTACATAATTTGGGTTTTTTTTTTTTTTTTTTTTTTGCAATTATGTGAAAAGTAGGGTGCTAATCGGTTGACACCGACTGGAATCGGGTTTAGTTCTTTGGTCTTTTTGGAAGGTCTTTTGGTCTTTTTGAAAGGATGAAGATTTTTATGTCCTTTTCTTTTCTTTTCTTTCCTTTCCTTCTTTCTTTCTCCACCACATCCTTTTCTTTTATTTATCTATAGTTCCTTTTGGTTGTTTACCAAAATAATTGAATATGATAGATCGGGTAAGTTCCCATTAATAGGTTAGATAAAGGTCATTGTCATTTGTTTTTACAGGTGAAATTTTTTTCTTCCAAGTCCTCTATGCTATCATAATATTGTTAAAATTAGCTTACACAATTTTATCTTTATTATCTGAACCTATTTTCAGGAAGTTGTCATTCATTCTATAAGCTTCTTGTTCTTTTACAAGAATTTCATGTTCCATAGGGAAGTACAAAGGTCTCCTGTTGTTGGATAGGTTTTTAACCAACTTTATGGCATCCCTTTTTTGTTGTTCAGAAACAGTTATGCTAGATAGTAAGTGTGTTATAAATATTTTTCTTCCATAAGTTAGTTTAACCAGATTTTAGGAGTCCACAAATTGTCTGGGAATTTCTGTTGTATGAATCATGTTATCAACCTATTGTGTTATGAGGTTAGCACTCAAAGTAATTTGTTTTGTTTATGGAAGGGTTTCTTCCAGAATGTCGTTGTCGATTGCTTCTCTTAACAAACAAATCTAATATGGCTGGAAAAATTTCTCCCTTTATCTCCAACATAGTGTTTTTGTTATAAAAAAAAGTTAGACATTTATTCCATTTGAATTTTCTACCACGTCATAAATCATTATTTTAATAAATGCCAGGAAATATTTTAGATGATGAAAATTAAAACTTTGAAAAATTATCTTGTTAGTAATTCCCCAACAAACAATGTCAATATTTCAATTTTCATTTGTTAGAATAAAGGAAAATCTTGGAAAATTATCTGCCAAATTTATATTTTCGTGGTATAAATCTATAATTCTCTTTTGATGGTCCAAAATTTTTTCTTTTATATTACCAAAAACTTCAGTTGACATTATTTGGCGAGCAAGTTCAAAATGACAAATTCTTCTGATATTTTTTTTGGTGAAAACCAAGGCATCCCTCGCACGTAGGCGAGTACTAACCCTCGAGCCGCGTAGGATTTCGATGCGGGGGGAGCTCTCCCTAATGTGGGCTGCTCCATTCACAAGGCTCGAACTCGAGACCTTACTTATGGGGAGTAAGGTCATTTCCACTAGAACCACTAGCCCTTGGTAATTCTTCTTATTTTCTTGAAAACATAATCTATATGTTTATTTTGAAGCATTTCTGTCAGTTGAAGAAAAGTATTTTTTTTTTCACAAAATTAAAATCTTCATTGCAATCCATTAGTTTAATGATTTGGAATCCAATCTTTTTTAACAAAACATTTTCTTGTTTTATCGAAGAAAACTTATGTTCTTTTTCTTTTATGATATTTTCAAAACTAACTATTTTTTCAACTAATTTGAAAGATAATTGGGTCATATGATTTTTGAACTCTTTATTTTCTTTATGGATATATGGGATTTCCATATCCCATTGATTTTTCTCATATAATTTGCATTCTATTCCAGGATTGAAGAAGTCTTTTACTTCCAAGCTGGAATCTCCTGCCATTTGTTTGGTGTTCAAATGATTATTAAAACCTTTTCCTATTGCTTCATAGCTTTCAAAGCTTTCATAACATGTTCCCCAATATTTGTTTAGCTGTGCATGACAAGCAGACTAGTTGTTGTAGATTTCTGATTGGCATCCTTGATACACAACATACATTTTTTGAGCAGTAGACTTTTTTTCCTTACAACTATATTCCAGAGTTGTTTACACTTATCCATTTCCTACACAATATAAATAACTTGTTTTAATGATCTTCTCTGCTAAGAAAATCTGCAATAAAATTGTTAGTTACCTTTACATGTTCAATCTCAAAACTATACTGGGAAATAACATGATACCATTTCAAACGTCAACCATTAGTTGTGGCTCGTTTATTGAATAAAAAATCACGAATTGCTTGATTATCAGTTATGCGAATAAAAACTTCCAAGGC
Organism: Prinsepia uniflora; assembly: GCA_032719365.1. Classification (NCBI taxonomy): domain Eukaryota; kingdom Viridiplantae; phylum Streptophyta; class Magnoliopsida; order Rosales; family Rosaceae; genus Prinsepia; species Prinsepia uniflora. The sequence goes on from CM064868.1 coordinate 30,323,526, forward strand.
TAAATAAATATGAAATCATTTTATTTTGATAGCCAAAAGTTCTTTTTTAAAGGTAATGCATTTTACCTCATTTTTTTTAAAAATATACCCGAATTATAACCGTAAATTAATTATTATTTTTGAAGTTTTTTAGGTATTGTGGCTGTTATCGGCTAAATACCATTTTATTTTAATGGCATAGCTCTATTATTCCAATGTTCTTTGGAATGGCTTTTAGAATACAATCCTAACACAAATTTAAGGAAATTATTTCTAAAATAAATTTATCCCATGTTTTAGAAAAATAAACCTGTGGAATCTTTATGAGATCATTTTTTTTATATTTTTAATTAACTTTGAGTCTTCATGTATCCAATTAATTAATTTTTTTTTTTATCCTTTTTCAGTTTTTCTAAAAGAGGAAATTGTTTTTATGATAAGTTTTTTTTTATATAAAACTTTGTCCATAAGTTACGACTCTTAAAAAACTTTGTAATTATTTTTTATCATTTAATTCTTCTGAAAAATCTCTTATTTTAGAGTTTATATGTTCTTGAAGTTTTATACCTGAATTGTTTAGGGTTATTCCTAGAAAATCTATTGACTCTTTTTTTACCACTATTTTTTGGTGGATACAATTATTTCATGCTTTTGAAATGTTTTACACAGATTTGTAGATGACGCTTGTGATCCTAAATCCTCTTTGGTTTTAGAGAATACAAGAATACAAGAATATCATCTATGTTGACGACACAAAAATATTTATCATCTATACAATTAAAATTTTTGACTCCTCTATTAATTTGATTTTCCAAAAACCTAACTTACAATCAAACTTATTGAAATTTTTAGCACCCTTAGTTTGGTTAGCTAAGACATTGTTCTACGAGTGAAATAACCATCAAATTCAAGTTGTTTGTTCAACCTTCTACAATCAATGCAGGAGTAGAATGTGAACTTACAATTTTTTCTACGAAATTTTTCCTAGAAATTCTTTTATTTGAGCGTTGAATTCATTGATAGGTATAAATAATTAGTTTGCCTCTAGTTATAACATTAGAATCTCTTAGTTTAAGAGAACAATATCTAGGGCTTCAAGACCATAACTTTAATGGTCTTCACTAAAGTTTTCTTCAAATATTTTATGCATCCAATCATTCGTTTCTCACTGAAAGTTTTCTTCTACTTGTTGTAGAATTGTTGTTGGGTCACCATGCTAGACTAGAGCAACATAATTTCTACAAGTTATTCAACGTGCATTTGTATTTATACTGTTGAAGCAACATAATTTCAACAAACCCTTTATTTAGAACGAGAGGCACATAATTGTGGTTTACAATTATTAAAAAATATGTAGAGAGACAATGATTTCCTAGAATAAAATCTCCATGCATAATTGAGAGACATAATATTTTTGGTATAATAAATTTGTAATCTTTTAACCAAATTACTATTTTTTAGCCTTAAATTGAATTAATGAATATTCTCATGAATTCAAATAACCTATATTGGGTTTGTCTTTGGAATCCAATTTTCTGCCGGTATGTCATTTAGTTGACGTGGACATGTTAGTCGCTCCTGTGTCAATCAAAGTGCGAATACTATATGGTTAGCATGTAAAGGTTAGCATGTAAAGTTAAATGTTCCTAACAAATATTTAAATCTTCTTTTACTATGATGTGGTTTAAAAATTATTTCGCCTTGTCCAATCTTAAGATGATACAGATGAACTACTTTTGCTCCATCTTTTATTTTATCTTTTGAATAACTTGTTCCTAGCAAAACGGGAACTTGCACATTTTTTAGTACTATTAATTGCTTTTCCTTTAATATTGTCTATATTTGAACTTGAACTTTATTTAGTAGAATCGTATTTTTGTGAATCAGAGCTAGATTTTTTTTTTTACCTTGAGATCTTTTATCCCTAAAGTAAATATTATTTTCAGAAACTTGTTTTTCAAGTAAACTATGGTTTTTACAAGTTTCTCCTACAACTTTTGTAAATAATTAACCAAGATTTAGGTATTTCTAAATCTCTATAGTTTATTAAGTTTGACTGGATTTCAGCTCCATAAGATTTTGGTTCAAAATTTTCTACAGGATTATTTATTTATTTTTTTCAGTGAAATTTTTCGAAGTTTTGTTAATTCATGGATATTGTTTTCCATTGAATTGACAAATTCTGAAACTGGTGATTCATACTTAGATTTTTAAGTTGAATCTTAATTTTGATTGCGTTGTTAATATTATCATCCATAATGGAAATGAAATAATTTTGTTTGATATTGAACAAAATTATTATTTAGATTTGAATTAATCAAATATGAACATATTTTATTTATGGATATTTTTTCTTCCATCTTCTAATTTTTTCTTCCATCTTCTAATTTTTTCTTCCATCTTCTAATTTTTTCTTTACCGAACAAAGGAATATTGTTCCTTTTTTCAGTACATTTAGTAGTGGTGTTACAACTAAATTGTACAAAAACTCATGTAAAAAACATTTTAAATTTTGATGATTTATAAATGTCTTCTTTTTTAATTAAATGCTTAATTTTTTCTAAAGCTTCAATTTATTCTTTGGAAAAGGTTAATTAAACTTTCTCCTATTATATCTTTAAGAGTTATATTTTGATTTTCTTCTTCCGACCTATATTGTTCTACAAAATTTTGTAACTCATTCATCATGAAGATTTGCTCATCTTCATCTGAGCTTTCTTTTTCTTCGGAAGAGACCTCATAAAAGATATCTTTTATATCAAAGATTTATATATTCTCCATATAAAATTTCTAATTCTTATTCGTGAAGAGTCTTAATAATATTTTTAACACTTTTTTCTTGGAATTTTTGGAAGAAGTATTTTTATTAATTTTTTTCCACATATGTTTTACTTTTTGAAAATCTAGACGGTTTTCTGATAGGTTTCCATTTAAATCTGTTCTTTTAAAAATATTTTTAGGTGTATAATATATAACTTAATTAACGGCACAAAATACATTATAATAACTTAATTAGAATTTAGAAAACAAATTTACGATCTTCTGATCTAAGCATGCATGGGTGGATGATCATGTTGGTAGAACGTGATGATACTGGGAATTAATTTGAGCCTGTTGATTTTTTTCATGAGGGCGAAGCAGCCACGCATATTTAGAGCCATATATGTATGTATATGTATGTATATCATACATATATGATGAAGAAATTAAATTTTATATCTGATCGATGATGATTTTCTCCAGAAATTTAGAATCAATTTATTACGCATGACTGCAAGTGAGTTGTAGCTAGGCATGGATGAAAATATCAAATATTTCGCCCGATATTTTGCCAAAATATCGGAATTTGGAGGGGCGACCTCTAAAGGGGAGTGAAGAAAATTGATCAATATTTTGCCAAATTTTGTTGTTACGAGCCCACATATATCTTTATGGGATCAAAACAATCGAGATAAAATATTAATTAGCGAAAATCGGACGTAAAACGAAGGCGTTTGAGTCGGGTCAAGTCGTCGGGTCGGAAAATCCAAATTGCAGACGTGCTGGAGGAAGAAGATGATTGTCACTGTTTAGGAGTTATATATTATACAGACTTTAAACTTGTAACACTCGTGGCTTAGTTGTGTTGGTTTTGTGGCTAGCTTTCTTCCCTGGGCACTTAATTGGGTACCAAGCCAAGGTTGGCAGCTGCTATTTAGTTTTTTTTAACCATTCCTTCCAATTTTTCAACAAACTTTGGCCCCTTTTTTTCCAATTTTAAATATATCAAATCCTTCCAATTTTTGAACAAAGTTTGACCATATTTTTTCATTTATTTTCCAATTTTAAATATATTTGGACTTATTTTATCATTTTCCTTCTATTGAAATTTTTTTATGCTCATTGTTATGTTTTTAACTATATTAACATTCAATTATAGTAATTTATTTCAATATATGTTTATATTTAAGATTTTATATCATTAGTCATCGTCATAATCATATTACATCATATATTTATTATATTAAAGTCATTTTATAATTTTATTAGTCTTATACAACTATTATTAGGTACTTAAATTTTTCCCAAAGTTTTATTAAAATTTTTTAACTAATAAAACTAAATTTCCGTCGTTTTTGTTGACAGTGAACAATATCGATATCGATATCAATATTTAGAGCGAGATATCCATAAATTTGGCTAGTCATATATCCGTCGATATCAATATTTTAATCCTTAAATGAAATAAAAAAAATGATCCAAAAACTCACAGATCGTGTCACTGCATCGAGACTCAAAGCGACGGTGGTGAAAGCTCAGACGGCGAGGAGGACGTGAATCCATTCCATCACTTGCCAAAGATGACCAAAGAGGACGAGATAAAGAAGGTCGGCATTTCGACATAAGTTGACTTGCCTGATTTCGAAGGGAAGATGCAGCTTGAAGATTTTGTTGATTGGCTCAACACCGTTGAGCGTGTGTTTGACTACAAAGATGTCCCCGAAGAAAGGAAGGTCATAATTGTAGCGATAAAATTGAGGAGGAATGCTTCTGCTTGGTGGAAGCAACTGAAAATCCAAAATTGTAGCCATAAAGTTGGCGTGAGCGTTTGGGAAAATCCAAAATTAAGGGCGGGAGAAAATGAAAAAAGAATTGAAGCGAAAATTCTTGCCCGAAAACTATCTTCAAAACAATTTCTTGAAACTCTACAATCTTCGACAAGGAACCCAGTCAATTAAAGAGTATATCAAGAGTTCGATCTCTTGACCGTGAGGTGTGAGCTAATTGAAGAAGAAGAGCATACGGTGGCACGATATTTAGGGGATTTGTGTAGGTAAATTCTATAAAATATCTAGGCCCAACATTGAAGTACTTTTATAAATGTAATTTTGAACTTCCATAATTATTGGACACATATTAATGTCTTTAAATTAATCTTAAAGTACATGAATTCAAGATATATATATATATATAAAGGAAGTACGTGGAAGATTCTTGAATAAAGTACGTAGAAGATTCATGAATTAAGTAGGTAGGTACATGGAGTACTAATGAAGACATATAGATGATTTATTGTTAGCCTATATAAGGATAGATCATTTTCTCATTCCATCAATCTCATTCAAGAGAAACATCTTCATCTAAGTAGAGAGTGAAGAGTGTCCATTCCATGTTGAGTGTGTTGTGTGTTGTAGTGTAGGTAGCAAAATAAGCGTAAAAGAGAGGGTTTTCAAGTAGTGTTCTTGAAGTTGTGCATCTGTTTGTACCCTTAATTTTCTTAGTGGAGGTTCTTGTTGTTGCTGGAAAATCATATGACGTAGGGTTTAATTCTTAGATTTTGGCCATAAAATCCAATAATTAAACCCTAAACCATATGCAATTTAATATCAGATGATAAAATTCTTTTAATTTAAAAATTTAGAAGTATTTTTGAACAATTCTTACTTTTAATTATCTTGTTTTAAGTTGGATTAGATATTCATATTACTCTTAAAATGAACAAGTGAAAAAAATATTATAAATAGGAGTAATGTTTTTACGATCCTTAATATAATCTTATAATAAAAAAAAATCAAATTTGAAGTTTAAAACTATATTTGAAGGAAAATGGTCAATTTTATTGTTTGACTAATTATTATGATGGTTAGAGACTAGAAAATTTAAAAAATATGATTAATGAGTTTTGGATAAACATTGATATTGTTAAGGACTAACTAATGGATAGCCATTTTTTTTCCGTCAAAGAAGAGAGCAGACCGAAGGAAGTCAAATGTTTCAAATATTCTGGGAAAGGACATATTGCTTCTGAATGTCCTAACCGAAAAATTGTGAGTTCGGTTGAAGAACTTGGGGAGACCAGCGGGGTGATGAAAGAGACAATGCCAATATTTGATGAATGTCCAGACAATGATGAAGAGGAGGTCACATGGAATGATTATGGTGAGTCTTTGGTGATTCAAAGGGTTATGAGTGCTGCCAAGGTGGATGAGAAACGTAATTGGCTCAGGAATAATATGTTCCACATCAAGTGTACCTCACATGTGGAAAAGTATGCAACATGTTCATTGATGGTGGTTGTTGATTGAAGAAAAGGATCAATTTAGTCTTGTCACGCTGATCTCCTTCATTGCTCTTCTCGGGACATTGTGACCTACACAGGAAGAGGGTGAATGCAAAGGGACACAGGTGTGGTGCAAGCCTAACAGTCTCCGATGCCTAAGTCAGTTTAAGCGGGAAGGTTACTGTAGCAATTTAGGCAGTGTAAGGGCAAGATTGTCATTACCTTTTGGAGATGGATGTCCTTATATTTATAGTAGCATTGAATGTGTTTGTTGGTGTTTGTCAATGTGGGATAAATGCTGCTGTCCTTAGGAGTTGCCAAGTGTCCCATGGTGGTTCTGAGCAGCATTTATGACTTGTCAGTGAGTCCGGCCGACCAAATCTATTCTTCCTGGGTCCCCCTGGGCTTGTAAGCATGATCTGAGGCTGCCTGGGGGCTAATTGATCAGACGTGAGGCAGGTCAGTTTGGACTTTAGTCAGGCCGACCAATTTGGGTATGAACAAACCGAAGGAAGTCAAATGTTTCAAATATTCCAGCAAAGGACATATTGTTTCTGAATGTCCTAAGCGAAAAATTGTGAGTTCGGTTGAAGAACTTGGAGAGACCAGCGGGGTGATGAAAAAGACAATGCCAATATTTGATGAATGTCCATACAATGATGAGGAGGAGGTCACATGGAATGATCATGGCGAGTCTTTGGTGATTCAAAGGGTTATGAGTGCTGCCAAGGTGGATGAGAAACGTAATTGGCTCAGGAATGATATGTTCCACATCAAGTGTACCTCACATGTGAAAAAGTATGCAACATGATCATTGATGGTGGTAGTTGTGAAAACATTGTTTCCCAAGAGATGGTTGACAAGTTGAATTTGAACACTGAAGCTAGGTCAATTTCCTACAAATTATATTGGGTTAAGAGAGGGAATGTCGACATAGTGGTGAATCAACGCTGCCTAGTGATCACATTCTCCATTGGGAAAAATTACCAAGATTCTCAGTTATGTGAAGTAATTCCAATGGATGCTTGCAATATACTGTTGGGACGACCTTGGCAATTTGACCGAAAGGTTCTACATGATGGATTCAACAACACCTACGCCTTCATCAAAGATGGTGTAAAAATCATCTTAGGTCCATCAAAATCTGAATTCGCTCACCGCGCAATGAAGAATGATGCTGGAAATTTTCAAACAAAAGGAAAGTTTCTCGAGGAAGTAAAAGAGACGGGAGATATATTCATGATGGTGGTAAAATAGGCAATAAGTCCTGAAATTCTTAATTTTCTAGAAAAATTAACACCACTTTTGCAGGAGTTTAATGATGTGATTCCCGAAGAGTTACCCGATGGATTACCCCGTATGCGGGACATCCAAAATTGCATTGATCTAATTCCAGGGTCAACTCTACTAAATAAACATCATTATCGAATGAGTCTACGTACAAGAGTATGAAGAGCTTAATCGGAAGGTTGCAGAATTGCTAAATAAGGGGTTGATTCGAGAGAGCATGAGTTTTTGTCCAGTGCCAGCATTGCTCACACCAAAGAAAGATGAAAGTAGCGTATCTGCGTCGACAGTCAAGCAATAAATAAGATTAATGTGAGGTACAGGTTCCCAATCCCGCGCCTTGATGACATGCTTGATCATTTGTCAGGAGCTAAAATATTTTCAAAAATACCTAAGGAATGGATACCATCAAATTCAGATAAGGCCAGGTGATGAGTGGAAAGCAGCCTTTAAAACCCGAGATGGTCCGTTTGAATGGATGGTGATGCCTTTCGGGTTAACCATCACTCCAAGCACATTTACGAGACTCGTGAACCAAGACTATTTCGCCCTTCTATTGGGAATTTTGTAGTTGTTTATTTTGACGATATTTTGGTTTATAATCTTGAGACGTTGGTGCACTTGAGAAAAATATTTGAAGTTCTACGGGAGAAAAAACTCTTTGCCAATCTGAGGAAATGTGAATTTTTGACAGGAAGCTTAATCCTAGGCTATGTAATCTCAGCTAATGGTATTAAGGTGGACAGAAAAAAAATGGAAGCCGTACAACATTGGTCAACCCTTAAAATTGTCCATGATGTTCGAAGTTTCCATGGCCTAGCCACTTTCTATGGAAGATTCATTAGAAATTCCAACTCTATTATTGCACTTATGACTGACTGCATGAAGAGTAATGCCTTCAAATGGACTGAAGCAGTTGAGAAGCGTTTTCAAGAGTTTAAAAAGGCTATGACTGAAGCCCTATTACTAGTTCTTCCTGATTTCCAGAAATTTTTTGAGCTGGATATGCGTCTAAATTTGGCATCGGAGTAGTTCGATGTCAGTTAAGACGGAAAGCCAATTTCCTTTTTCAATGAGAAACTGAATGAGACAAGGCAACGTACAATACGTACTCAATCTATGACATTGAATTTTATGCCATTATACAATCTCTTAGACAATGGAGGCAGTATTTAATTTGTAAGGAATTCATGCTATATTCTGATGATGAAGCCTTGAGATTTTTCAATGGACAGTATAAACTCAATCGAAGGCATTCCAGATGGGTGGAAGAATTACAAGAGTATGACTTTGTGATCAAACATGGGGCTAGAATTCAAAATAAAGTACCTGATGCTCTAAGTCGAAAGGTGGCTTTGCTATCTGTTGTGGAAGTTAGAGTGGAGGACTTTGAGCACTTGAAGGATCCATATAAAGATGATGGTGACTTTGGTGAAATCTCGTAAAAATGTGAGCAAAACAATTCTGTGCAAGACTTCCATATTAAAGATGAATATTTATTCAAAGGAAGCGGGTTATGTGTCTTCCTAATTGCTCATTGCGACTATGGGTGCGTAATTGATGAGCGACATAAAGGTGATCTTGGAGGGCATTTAGTACGTGACAAAACCGCTTTTCTAGTTGAGAGACTTTTATTGGCCAAAGTTGCGAAGAGATGTGGAGAAGCATGTGCAACATTGTAGAACTTGTCATTTGGCTAGGAGTTGTCAAAAACACCGGGCTCTACACACCCTTGTCAGAGCCTCGACTCTTAGCACCATGGGAGGATGTTAGCACACTATTAGAAAAAGACCCCCTGCCCGTTCTATATTTGCCTGGCGCAGCCAATTTCCCAGGTATTGAAGACTTTGCCTGGCGCATGAGTTTAGGCTCGTTTGGAAAATCTTACAGGGAAATGGTGGTTATTGATGGTGCGTAAAAGGGGTCCCAGTTTTCCTCCGTCGAGCAAGGCCCTATTAATGGCGAATTAGGTGCATCGGACAAAGCATTTCGGTTGACCCGCAATAGGAATTTTTTTGGTATAAAGGTGTTTTGGCGTCTAAACTTTGCGTTATTAAAGGTTGTTCGATGAAGCCTTCGCCGGGAAAAGTTATAATCTGCATGTATTTAGACAGCAGATTCATTTCTTCATCTTTTTACTCATTTACTCTCTCATTACTCTCTTTCACTTACCCCTCACCTTCCTTATATAATTTCATCATCAATTCATCATCACTTCATCATCATTACTTCATCTAAGGCTTAGTGATTTTTTTTTATTTGTTATTAGAACAAAAATTATTTTTTGTTTTAGATAATTTGTGGTTGATTTGAAAGATTACTTATAAAAGGTATGTGTGTTTGCCTCTCAATTTAATTTTGCTAAAAAAATTGTATTTAATTATGTTTGAAAATTGTGATTTATTGTGGAAGATGCTTAGAAATAAGGTTATAATTGTGCTAGGAATTGCGGTTTATCCGTTAATGTGAAGTTAATCGGGTTGATTAACTTTGTATAACAAAATTTGATGGAAAACCTTAGACCCATTTGAGAGTCAGTGAATCAGATTGATTGATTGACTCTTGAGTTGTCCATTTATTGAGACAGTTTGGGAGTGCACAATTTTGTGTTGCGTAGTTTGCTGCCTATGTGGTTAGGTTTGGATGGTGAGAAATTTGATTTATATCCCCTCACAGTTCTCCAAATGTAAGGTGATACTGCCGAAATTTTTCTCGGTTGAAACTTCCTCGTAGGTCACAAACTATACAGCACAGAACGTGCACTCTTGAATGAGATAAGGCCAAATCACCCGAAGGCATACGGAGACGAGCTGGTTTAAAATGGCATATAGTCGCAAACTATATAATTATCTACTTGCATTGATTCTATTTTGTGGAAGTAGACACAATGGATAGAGGCTGGATGGAAATGTTGGATAGATCTTCTAATTAGTATTTTGGTGGGATCAACAACTTCATCACTTTCGCACGAAGTCACTGTAGTGATCCAAGACGCATATTATGTATGTGCCATAAATATAACAACTGTTGTTGGTTGTCACTGAGTGATTTCCATTTTACATCTGGAACGAAACGGAATCGTACATAACTACACTAATTGAATTTATCACAGTGAACAGAATTTTACTGCATCGACATCTAGTTCATGGAACCCGTCGAGATGATAGTGATTCAGATAATCGGTGTGATAATGATCAATTTTTTGAGATATTAACCGATATTTTTTCCTCCTACATCTGATGATATGGATGATGATGCCCTAGGTCTTAATCTGAAGAGTCAGATCTCCATTACGGGAGGTTGTTGAAAAAAAACTTATGCGAATTATACACTGGTTGTAAATCCTTTTCGGTTCTAGAGTCAGTTGTGGAATTGATGCACATGAAAGTTGAGTATAATCAAACGAACAAGCTTTTTGATCACATGATGGGCATCATTATCCGGATGCTCCCTCAAGATAACAGTCTCCCTAAAGATCCTTATAACTCGAAGGAGCTTTTGAAGGATATTGGTTTAGGATATCTGAAGATTTATGCATGTACGAAATACTGGGCATTATTTTACGGTGAATTTGAGCAACTCGACAAATGTATCCTGTGTGCAATGAGCCTTGGTTTTGAAAGAATAAGATTCTTAATAAGGTGTTTCACTATTTTCAATGAAACCAAGATTACAAAGATTCTTTATGTCGTCCTCACATAGCTCGTGATATAAAGTGACATAAAGATGAACGAACTGATGACGATTCACTAAGGCATCCGACCGATAGAGATGCTTCGAAAGAATTTGATATGATGTATCCTGATTTTGCATCGAAGCTAATAAATCTCAGATTAGGACTTGCATGTAACGACCCGTCCCAAATTCCAAGATTAGATTAGTGACTAATCACGATTAGTGAGGCTAATCTGTGATTAGTTGGGCGAAATCGGACGAGCGATGCGAAATGACCATTTTCCCCTAGTGCTGGCAAAACGTTGACTTTTCAATCGGGCGGTCAAATGGACTTTGACCGATGACCGTGACGTATTTTGTGACGTCACGAGTTCATAGACAGGTGGCACGTTCAATTCCGACGTTCGAGGAGGAAGTTATGACGTTCGGAAGTTTAGGGTCATTTTGGTAATTTTGGATAAAAGGGGTCAAATGTTGACTTTGACCGGGAGGTCCGATGTCCGAGGGCCAAAGACCGTTACGTAGATACGGACGATACGAATCCGTAGACAGGCGGCACGTCGAATTTGGACGTTCGATAGGCGAAGTTACGTGATACTATTCCCGACGACACGTTCTACGAGACAAAAAGTAAGTTTTGTCTTTTGTGGGCCCAGTTACTTTTCAGCAACCAATGGATGAGTGACACTTGTCACCCATCCACTGGCCAACCTCACCCATTCATGCACCACAAAACCCATCCCCGTGCATCGTCCATTTTCTTTGTTCCCAAACACAAACCCGATCCCATTCTCACCCCAAAAATCCAAACCCTTGACCTGTGAGCATAACTGAGAGGGCAGAGAGATGGAGAGGACCGGCTGGACGTGGTGGCTAGCCAGGCAGAGCCACCTGTGGGCGGCGGAGGAGAAAACCCGAACGAGGTAATAGGTTTTGCCCGTTTAATCCATTTTCGATTTCTAGTTGTTATGGGTCGATTTGGACGATTGGTTTGAGTTAAATAGGTTACTAGGGAGTTGTTAGAGAGGTTTTGGTGGTGGTTGGACGTCGGGGAAGCCCTGAGAGGTTTCGGGAAAATTGAACCGTAAGGTTCAAAATTGAACCGGTCGGATTTCGAAGATTTTAGGTAGTTATATTAATTGGGTTAGATAGCAAATGAAGAAATAGGAATTTAGGAATTGGAATGGAAGCAAACGGACCGAAAATGAGGGAGAAGGACACCTGGACCGGTTACGCTGGTCCAAGTTGCAGGAAAAACTGGACCGGACCAGTTCGGACCGGTCTGACCGATGTAGGGGATGACAGGTGACGTCATCCTGCTGACGTCATCATGTCAGGGATGACGTCAGCATTGTAAGATCTGACAATGTCAGCTGACATGTCAGAAAATGGGCCAATAGGAGTGTGACACGTGTCACATGTCAGTGCAACAGTCAGCACTGACATGTCAGTGACGTGGCCCAATCAGGGGCTGACACGTGTCAACTGACGTGGACCAGTGCCGTGATGACACGTGGAACATGTCAGACTGCCACATGGCACTGACAGCACAGTGACGTGGACCAATGGGAGCATGACACGTGGCACCCTGTCAGATGACGTCAGCAGGTACTGTAGCTGGCGCGTGAAGCCCACGCGCAGCCACTTCAGGCGGCGCGTGAGGGCGCGTGACAGGGAATCTGGGGAAGGTTCCAACATACGAAATCTTCTATTCGATGTAACGAACATTTTGGGACTGGTTTCGTGTCGATCGGACACCGTCTCGATATGTTTCGGGGCATCGGAAGGTTTAGGTTCGGGATTAAAAATATTTAAAAATACGGGAAAATTACGGGGCTTTAGTGGGAGGTTAATTAAGTAGTTAGTATCCTTCTATTACAATTTGGACAGGTTTGGGAGTCCCGATGACGGTGATCGGCTCGGGGAGCCATATGGCACGCAAATCGAGGCGGCAGCTCGGACGGTCTGTGAGTGGACCTTGTTTTATAAATTGGTGCATGCATAAATGTTTATTATATGTTTTTAATACTTGTTTGTGATGCCATGAGTGCATTTTGATGTGTGGTTACGTATAGGCACGTATTTCGAGGTTTCGGCCTTATACGGTGCTTATACGGGTCTGTATTTCTTTATTGGTTTTAATGAAAAGGTTTTGGATTTCTAAATGGATAAACTCGGGTATGAGACCCATTTGGTTTTGTCTCGGGCATATGACACTATTTACGACCTTCGGGTCTAAATCGTGGTTGCGACGGGTGCTATGTGCACGACGATCAACGATACGACGCTCGCCTCCGGATTGGGATGTGTTCCTTCCGGAGAGGTCACGATGCACGATTCGTTGTCGGGCAGCCTGGGGAGGCTCGACTTCGGAGTGCTGACGGTTCAGGATATCGATCGGTTATGAGTGCACCATGATCTTGTGGTGGTCGCGTCGGTTGATACGTTCACGGTGACATACCAGGATTGAGGGCGGTCCTGGATGGATGGTTGCACGCATCACTATGATCGGAGTCGTGACTGACCCATAGATATCGGGCACGGTGCCCAGTTGAGTCATATGTTCGGGCACGAGACCCAGTTGTTTTACACTGATGATTTCGGGTCAGGGACCCTAGATGGATTTCCAAGTTCATGACGGTTTATGGGAACCAGCATGAACTCTGGAAATGTCATTGTGGTTCATGACGGTTTATGGGAACCGGCATGAACCTTTGTCAGGTCATTCTGGTTCTTGACGGTTTATAGGGACCGGCATGAACCCTGGTTATGTTATTATGATACATGACGGCTTATGGGAACCGGCATGTTACCTCGATTATGTTATTACCGTACATGACGGTTTATGGGAACCGGCATGTTACCTGATTATGGATATTATGGATCATGACGGTTCAGGGGGGAACTGGACATGAATGTTTATGTTATGTATATATATGTCCATCTACCTTCCTTTACATGTTCTACTATCTCCTCCGGGGAGGGTCGTTGGCCTGGGTGGAACCTCGGGGTAGTCACGGAGCACCGACTGAGTGGAGTCACCCCCCAGTTGGGTTCCTTACTCTCAGGAAGGCTATGGTTACTATTACCTTCGGGTAGGGTCAGTGGTCTGCGGACATTGACCTTGACTTTTGAGATGACTCGGATTGAGACCCGGGTAGCACGCGCGTAGCTTTGGATACCGTGACAGGATTGGTTGTGTGACTTATATGTATATATATGATATGTGGTGTGCACAGGTGTGCACAGGATTTGAGCAGTGGCTCATATACTTGGTTTCTTTATGGTTTGGGGCCGAGTCCCTTATGGATTTGGGCAGTGGCCCGTATGGTCATTTTCATTGTGGACCTTGGTTTATATCTGCTTTGGGCTTAGTCCCACATATGGTTTGTTTTTGGATAAATGGTTTTCGAATGCATGCATGCTTTTTAGTGGAGGGTACAAATGTCTTATGAAATGTTTTTATAAACTTTTGTTTTGTCCACTCACAGTTTTTAATGTTTTGACTGCCCTTCAGGTTTACATCGGATGTGGACTGTAGCAGAGACCGAGATATCACATGCCTCCTCCGGATCCTGGCGTACTCTGATAGCCCGGGAGGGCAAAGGTCGGAAATATCCCTTGTCTGACACTTCGTGTCAGACGGGAGCAGGGTTATCCCGCACTAATCCCGGGGGGATTGGGATGGGTCCTGTCATTGCTACTAACGGTTTTAATCTTTTGGAAGTTTTGCAAGGCCCTATAGAACTTGGCTAGTAGTTGTAGTTTCGTATAACTTGTTTTTTGGAGATGCATGAGAAAAGAATTCACAATCCTTATTACTTTGATACTGGAGCCCAAATAGATAGTTAGACAGAGGTTACCAACCAAATACTTGGGAATTTATTAACGTTGTTGGTTAGTAGCAACAAGAAAAGATGGAGCGATGTTTTGCCCTATGCCGATTTTCTTATAATCAGTCGAGACATAGGAGCATTGGTATCAATCCATTTGAGGTGGTTTATGGTCACAATCCTTCAAGCCCAATTGATTTGATTCCTTTGCTGGTGGAGAATCGTTTCAGTGGTGACGCGTGTGACATGGTTGATCACATTAAGAAAATTCATGAATTATTGTGAATACGATCAGAATGTATTTTTTTTCCCATTAATCAGTTAACTAATCATTTATATAGAAATATGATTGGGATTCAGTACATTGTATAAGATCACTTATGTAACCTTTCACTAATGACTAAACTACTCTTCGTACTCTTACATGTATCCTATCCTATTTACAACACTCCCCCTTTGGTATTCCACGCACTTATCTGTTGTCTCGTTAAAACCTTTCCATGGTATGGTCATCACCATCATCATATCAACATATATATATATATATATAACATCATGTCCTCATGTCATCATCATCATATCACATTAAAATTATAGCAACATATTACCATATATATCCTGCCATCATCTACATGTCATCACATCATGTGTATACCATGTCTCATTTCATCATAGAACATCACCA